>CM038222.1:134142174-134742174 GCA_021442155.1 Cymbidium sinense
AAAATATGCTTAAAATATATTAAAATTTAATATTATAAGTATATGATTGTTAAAAATATAAAAATAATATAACTCATTCTCTTATATCTATACCAAGTAAATTCTTATTATCTTACTTTTAATTTCTTAATTTTTTTATCATTTACTTTATGATAACTCTTTGAATCAAAACTATTTTATCACTTTCATATTAAATAAGCTCGAACTCATAAAATAAAGCTCGAGATTGAATTCAATTAATCAAGCTCTAGCTCAAGCTAGACTCGAAGTTCGACTCATTTATATTCCTGCATAATGCGTGATCTTTAATGAAGATTCAAATCCAAAGTTGAGAATTGGCTCCATATATGCTAAATAAATGACTCCCACTTTTTAAACCTGGGAATTTTGCTAGTTCACTCAAACTATCTATAGTGGATGAAACAGATTTCACCCGTTCAATCATTTAAAAAAATGATACAAATTTATAGCTAATAATAAGTCATATATACCCTTGGAAAGGCATAGACTGACCCATCTAGATTCACACTATCTTAATCGATTAGTGACTTCTTTTGCCATAATTTCGCTTGTTCAAAAATCTAAAAATAAATATTTGGTTTCTAATGATAATATCATGATCACATTGATTTTGACAGTATACAAGAGAGAAAAAAACTCATCGAAGGTTTATTAACTCATCTTCTATATTCATTACAGAAAATAAACATTAATATTTATGATATTTGTGAGGGACTTATTTAAGTATGAATAAAGCGTGAAGACTTGAAAAATTAATGAGCATTGCAATTTTGAGACATCTTTTATTCTTTAGAGTTTTCTTAAGCAAAATGGTAAGTCAAATTCTACTTGAGGAGCCTAGTTTGGCGGTCTAATGGCCATTGTCGATAATGTTGCATCCACTAAAAAGAGTTTATTCTATGCGATCTCTATCACGAGAAATTATTATGTGCAGAGTCTAGATGTAGAGCTATGTGTGGAGTCTGGACATAGAGCTAAGTTCTGTGGGCTCCAAAAATTCATCACCGATCTCTCAATGAAGACAGTTTGATTTATGTGTCGATAAAAATTCAGAAGGCAGATGCAATAGTAGATAAGATACCACACAGAGATTTTGCTCTCATTTTGTGAGGACTTTAGATTTGGTTCCAGGTTTCCTATAGGCGCAAGCACCTATAGTTAATTACCCCTCTCAATGTTGAGAGAGAACTTTCGATTAAAGCTAGTTGTTAGGTCATTAAATGCATAGCGTATAGTAGCAGCATATAGAGTTTAAAATTTGGAGTTTAGAATTTATGAAATTCACCATTATTTAACTTATAGCATATGGTTGGTAGAATGACGCATCTAATCTAGATCCCATGGTTCTATCATCCCGGGCTATTGTGATAGTCTACTTAGTCAGAGGAGATAGTCGACCTAACCTGATCGAAAGATCTTTGTCAGCAACCATGAGTTGCATCATCCAAGTAATCCTTGTAGACCTGGGGTGATCTTTGTCCAAGGAGACAAGCTTAAGTCCACTTTAGCTAACAAAAGGGTTTTTGCATATCAAATATATCTTATGATTCATAACTCAAGGGGCTGAGCCATTGAGGAACATACGGGCTATAATCGTGATCGTAATATAATGGTATCATTTGGTGGAAACCACCCGATTAGAGGACTATGATCGTAATCACATCATATGTGGAGCCTACTGGTCAAACCACATGGTCAGAGGATACTAGCCATGTTCTTATTGACATGAGATTATATGAATTTGAATATAGTTATTTATTTGACTTGACATTAGCTCTTTTGTGAGCTAGAGTTTTCTTAATCTATCATCTCCAACAAATGGTGATGGATGAGTGGATGAATTATTTGCTTTAAGTATTTAAATGATAAATTTCATTTACTTAGTTGAAATTTAGTTTTATGATGAATTAGTTTAGAGCTCAAGTATCTTTTGATGATAATATCCTTTCCGATTGAGTTTTTTAATCAACGCAACCATCATCGAGGTATACCTTGTCAACTTTATTTATTTTATAGTAGAGGATCGAGTCTATGACTTATGTGTAATTTAAATTCTTTAAGAAATTGATATCATAATAGAACTTATCAACTTGATTACAAATATAGAGGATTGGGTCTTATGATATGATGTAATTTAAGTTAATTTAGAAGTTGATTATTTAGAATTCTATCAACTCTATTTCAAACATGAAGACACTACTATGATTATATTCTATGAAGCTGAATACTTATATCTTTCATTGGATTGAATTAGTATATGGAGATATTCATTAGATTTCATGCATATAGTCATAAATGATTGAATTCATTTCATCATTCTTTCTCTCTTTTTTTTTAAAAAAAGCAACATCCACAGACAAAAAGTTTATATACTTAGTATAAGTGTTGGGGGCCATGCGAGTGTTTAATAATTCAGATTACTTTTTTTTAATTATGAGATTAATTTTAAATTTATTTAATCTCTACTTAGCCTACAGAGCCTTTTCAGACATTAAGACTGCACTTTAACTCTCTATGTCTGAGCAAATGCAGATATTTATAACTTAGATAATTTTATTTAATTAATGAAATAATTGATTTTAAAAATCATAATTAGAATAAAAAATTTTATATTTTTGGATTGAAAGAAGCTCCATAACTCATGTAGAATTTAAGTATCGCCTTCCATCCGCTTTTAAAAGTTACGATTCGTCAAGAAGGCATTTAAATTAGTCTAATAACTTATTAGATCCCTTGGAAAACATTTAATTTTTTCTTATTCAAAATTAATTAGTCTTTAAATGTTCAATAGACTCTCATTTATGTCTATTGACAATTCTCAAACTCATCATAAACTATAAATCAACTTCTCGATCCAATTTGAGTATTTAATAAGACGAATAATATGTTTCAAATAATTTTCAAGAATTAATTGATTATGCTTATTAGTAATCATTCATCTCATTGAAAATCTCTTATGAATTCCTTAATTTTCTCAATTCATTTGGAGTGAATTATGATTTGAAAACTATATTCTAATTCTAAGAAGATCTTTATGCTCTAATTAGATATTCAGTCCAAATCATCTTCTAAATCAATTGAATTGGGGTATTAAAGTGCTAAATTTATATTTATTGCCAAAATATTCAATTCATTTTAAGTTCTTAAATCTATTTGAGTTCAGTTCACCTTTCTTTATTTGAAATATAATCTTCAAATTCATTTCAAATTCAAAATTCAATTCAATATCAATTTATTTTAACGAGCTTAGGCAACGCTATTTGTTTAACTTGAATTTTAAAGTATAAATTTTAGATAAAATTTTGGTAGTATTTGACAAGATTCTGTTATCTCCGCATGAGCACATCGAACTATTTTGGCCTATCACACACATGAACATGACTACGGTGTTTTGAAATACCTCAGTCAAATTGAAATAACGAGGCCTTCAATCTCCTGCATAAAAATAAATATATATGCAACTTCTACACATTCAAATTTTATTTTAGATTATTTATATTTGATGTGATTGATTTTTTAAAATAAATCTTGATTCTTGCCCTTTTTTAAGTCTAAAATTTAGTCAAAATTTCAGCAGTATTTTGGACAAGAGGCTGCATCTAATAATTTTGGCTTACTTGGTACGCCCTATTGAGTGTAGTGAACGGTGTATTGCGACACTACAGCCATGTTTTTACACTCATTATGCCTTATTGGATATTAGTGGGGTCTTGAAATGTGTAAAAAAAACCCAAGCACAAATATACAATTTCTTTTTACACATTTAAGCATTTCTACACATCTACCAATAGCAATAATAATAATTTTGCACGAGTTAAGTTAGAAAGAATTGAATATGAGATATTATCATGTTGATTATTTGGGTTGAATAGGTGAGAGAACCGTCAAAAAGGGTATGTCGAGAGGAAGGAAAAATATGGGAAAGATGCTAGAAATTGAGAGGAACCCGCATGATGCTGGAGTTGCCTCTCTATTACCATTGTTTATAAGGGAGGGAAGATTAGAGAAGGGTATAGTGGTTCACGGTTCTAGGTGCAGCAACGGGGTGAATGGGAGAGAATTAGGAGGAGCAACAATTGCCATATCGAGAAGAGAGAGAGAGAGAGAGAGAGAGAGAGAGGTCGGACGACACATGTATTGTTTCAATCCAGAGAAGCTCGATTCATTCGACCGAGAAGAAGGGAGGATCTCGGTTGCTTGCATGCAAATAAAAAGTAGGGAAGGGAAGAGTTTCGTATGCTCGATTTGGATGAATGAAGGATGGAGTTCAGTCACTCGGCTTGTGACAGGGATGGATGGGCTCGTGTGTGAGGGAATGGTTCATTCATTTCATCATGTAGGATGACCCGAATGAGAGGAAGTAGGGAGGAGGAGGCTTGTGGCTGTGGATAGAGGGGTTGTGGGTTGATGCAGTTGAGGGGATTATCGGATGGTGGTTTGAAGCTCAGAGAACAAGAGAGGCAATGAGAGAGGAAGAATGATGGACAGAGGCCTTGGGATTTCGCCTTTGGGAGGATGCATGAGAGGGGGAACCTTACAGGTGAGAGGAGTTTTGATTGCCTCAAAATCATCCTGATACTAAGGAAAATCCTCCAATTAATGCCTATTATTACCTTAATTATTCATTAAAGGATTTTCATATAGGATTATACAGGATTTTGAAAATTTTGAATGAAACTTTGAATGTGATTAAAAGTATTTATAGAAATTATTTAATCTGATCAATAATCTTTATTCATATGAAAATTCTGATTTAATCATATTATGATTTAATTATTAAAATTAAATTGAATTATGTTTAATTAAATTAGATATTTAATTCTCGCAATGTCACGTCAGAATTCTTGTGAATCTTGCCAAAATTAAACCCACATAATATGGGTATTATTTCTAGGTAAATTCAATATTCTAGATTTGAAAGTATAATCTGTTTTATGATCGGAGGTCATTCGAGCAATGTCAAGATCGATCGAAGTAAATTCGAGATTAATTTAGGCATCGTGGCACTCCGAGGTGTGGGCTCCGAAAATTCACCATCAACCTCTTGACAAATGAAGCGAGTATAGTTTAAAATATCGATGTAATTTTCAGAAGGCAGATGAAATAGTAGATAAGACATTACCCAGAGATTTCACCCTCATTTGGTGAGGACTTTATATCTGGTTCGAGGTTTTCTATAAGCGCAAACACCTATAGTTAATTACCCATGCCAATAAGTGAGAGAAACTTTCCATTAAGTGCTTGGTCGCTTAATGCATAGCATATAGTAGCAACGTGTATAGTTTTGGAATTTAGAATTTGAAATTTATTAAAATTCATCATTATTAGCTTAATGCGGATGGTTATAGGAATAATGACATTCCCGATCTAGATCCCATGATTCCATCATCCCGGGATAGTGGTCCCTAGTTTACTTAGTTAGAAGAGGTAGTCGACCCAACCTGATCGAAGGATCCTTATCAGCAACACATTAGTTACGTCGTCCAAGAAATACCAGACTTGGGGTGGTGTTTATCTAAGGAGATATGGTTAAGTCTACCTTAACTTACAGAGAGCTTTTGTCATATCAGGTATATCCTATGATTCACAACTCAAAGGGTAGAGCCATTCAAGAGCATACGGGCTACGGTCGTGATTGTAATATAATAGTTTCATTTAACAACAACCACCCGATCAGATGACTCTAGTCATAACTACATCATATATGGAGCCTACTGGCTAAGCCATGCAATCAGAGGATATGAGTCACATCCTTACTAGCATGGTAGAGCACTTGATTTGATATTAGTTTTTTTGTGAGCTAGACTTTTCTTAATTAGTCACCTCCCACAAACTGTTACAGAAGGTAGATTGAATGGAGTTTGCTTTAATCTTTTAAAGATTGATTTTCATTTAACCATTAATGGCATAGTGATTTATTCAATTTTATATTTGTGTTGATACTTGATTTTGATTAACTCAATTTGAGCTTGCAAGCCTATTTTGATAGTATATATCCCGTCTAGTTAAAATCACCATTCAACACAGTTATCATCGGGGTAGTTAATTTATTGAATCAAATATATTTGAGAACTTTAAATGTCATTAGCTTCTAAGAGAGAATTAGATCTACTATCACATGACATAATTAGTTTCCCAGATATTTTAATAAGTTGAAATTCTTAGAATGGATTCTGGTTTTCTTAACCCGCATCGATTCTAAGACTGTTGATTCCACATATGGTTCACAAGTCAAATGAACCATATGATTTAAAAAAATGATTGATGAGATAAACTATCATATAAATTAGATTTAAAGCTAATCGGTCGATTCGATCAAACTCACTTCGATTTGAAATTGACTTAAGAATGCATCAAAATATCAAATCTAATTAAAAAAAAATATTAAATCAATTAATAATCGATCAAATAATTAAAATCAATTTTAATGAAATTACACGATATCGTTGGAAAGTCTTACGACGTCCAAACTACGTTTATAAATTGATCACGCCATTTACCAAAAAACTTCGAAACCTATCAAACAACGCCTTCCGTGGTTAATTTGGCAAATTATACGCGAATATCGATCAATTCGAGCACGACATTGCATAATTTCAGCTTAATTTCACTTATACTATCGCTGCGCCTAAACGATCCGACGAAATCGATCGCGCCAATAAATATATAAATCACACCATATTGTTATTTATTAGATAATTTGTCAAAATTTTTATGATTATAAATAATTATCTTAATTATTGAGCATTAGTTCAATTAATCAAAATAATCCTCCCTAATCTTATCTTATTCCTGTCGCTTACATATCCAATAAAATCGGCCGCCCTACTTTTCCTATTAGACGTCCTATAATCAGCCAATTAAACGGTGCGGTTTAACCTAACCAAATGTGATCTCTTGCCCCCTCATTCGCACGACTCTCTCATGCAAACTCCTCTCTGGTTTCCTACTCTCGGCCGAAGCTCTCCTCTCTCTCGGTCTTCACTCTCTCCTGCGATTCTCCCTCTCTCGTTTCCTGCTCCCGGCCGAAGACTCCTTGAGCGGTTTTCTTCCTCTCTTCCGTCCGTCCTTCGTGAGCCCTAGCCGAACCCGACTACTCTTCTTAAGCAAGCCGAAATCGTTTTTCTTCTTTCTTCTTTGCAACCGGAAACTCCAGGTTGTTTCCTTTCAACCCTAAGCTTACTTTTACATACACATGGCTTCATTTCGTATGAATAAAGTGAGGTGGATGTTTTCCTTCTTTGGTTAAAATGATGCTAGGGTTTTTTTAATCTTGAGATTTGGGATGATGTATGGCCCAAATCTCTTGCAGCTTGCTGTTTCCTATGGATTTCATTCTTTTATCTTGCTTAAATTGATCTCCTATGGAAGAAGTTATATATGTCATGTCTCTTTCACATGTTAGACTGAAATCTGAAATTGAAAGAGGGGTTTTCAAGTATTACATTGCTTAAATCCTATGGCCCAAATCTCCGCTTTTGTTTTCTATGGATTTCATTTTTTATCTTGCTTAAATTAATTTTCTATGGGTGAGATGATATATGTCATGCCTCTTTCACATGTTAGGTTGAAATATGAAATTGAAAAAGGGGGTTTGAAGTATTGCATGGCTTAATCCTAGATTATGTGCAAAATTTCTTGTCTCTTTTATACTTCAGTTTTGCAGTTTGGAAGGGTTGATACTTGCTAAACCTCTTTCATATTGTTTAAAATGAAATCAAAAGCATGAAAATATGATTTGAGATAATATGTAGCTTAAACCCTAAATTACATGCAAGGTTCCTTCTCTTTTATGCTTCAGTTTTTCTGTTTGGAAGGATTGATGCTTGCTAAACCTCTTTACATATTTAAAATGCAATCAAAAGTGTGAAAATATGATTTGAGATAATGTATGGCTCAAATTGTAAGTTGCATGCAAGTTTCCTTTACTTTCATACTTCAAATTTCTGTTTGAATGAAATGATGTTCATTAAGCTTCTCTTACATGCTTAAAACAAAATTGGAAATGTGAAAATGAGGTTAGAAATGATAAAACAGCAAATATTAATGATTATCCTAAGATTTGAGATGGATAGAAATGAAGGGAAGTGGCTTATGCATATTGGTGATGAATTTTTTTCTTAGCAAATTTCTTTGATATACACTTGCCTTTAGCTAGAATCTGAAAATTCAAAGCTTGTGAATGAGCATAGTACTTTGACTTTCTTGCAATTGATGATCAATAATAAGCCTTATTCTCATCTTTCTCTATAAAAAAAAAAGTGTTATTTTCTGAATCTGAAAATTCAGATTTATATATATATTATTTCCTTAAAAAAAAGGAGGGGAGGAAGGGAAATTATTTGTTGGGGAGCTCTTTTATTCCATTGCATGGTTAGTTGCTATTATGAGAATCATGACGTGGGAGAAGATTAGTTTTCAGATTTGTTTTGGGTTTATTAAGTTCTAATGCAAGTGTTTATTATATACAATGATTTTTTAGATTTACCTTAATTAAGTCTATCCTACCTTGCTTCTATTACTTAGTTGTTTGCTAATATGGGGAGGAAGATTTGAGCAAAGTTTGTTTTCAGATTTCTTTTCTTGATTTGGCAAATCTAAATGCAAGTATTCTTGCTACAGAAAAGAAGATTGAAAAGCATGATTTTGTTTTATTAACATTGCTCACCTTTTTTCTAATTTCTATTATCATCTAAGTGATAAATCTTTGAAATAAGTTGTGAGATTTTTATGCGTGAGATTTACTATCGTTGCCTCATCTCAATTTTGAATATGATAAATTGTCTTTAAATAGGCGATTCACCTTGGAAAAAAAATTCCCTTGTGCTCTTGTATTGACCTAGAAAAGTTTTACTCCTTGAAAAATTTCTTTATTCCATGCATCTCTTCAAATGGGTAAGTTTCCCAAGATCACCATCTCTACCTTACTCCCCATCTTATCATCATATTATCCAACTAACAAAAAAATGAAAATGTCCTAATAATGAGTGATGGAGTCAATGAGATACAATTAAAAATATAAAAATACAACAATAAAAGTTTAAACTCAAAATAGTATTGATGCACAACCAATCAACTTAACCCACAATACATGAATAAAAAAAAATTGTTGAAGTATTTGATATGATTAAGTTTTTGCATAATTCATCACCAAAAGAAAATTTTGTATTTAATAATAAAAAATATTTTGCCAACCAAAAAGTTGTTGAGCTTCATGAAAACTATAATAGTAGACAACTTTTCCAAATTTACTAATATTATTCAGTGACATCTATTGATGCATAACAATTTATTGTCTAAAATTTTCTAATGCAAATTTAGGAGGACATACACAAGCATGCACACAAAGTCATATTTACAGTTCCCAAACTGATATTTTAGATAAAAAAACTGTTACTTTTGAAGATAAGCATGCCAAATTCATTACAAATGATAATTTAATGATCAATGACAAGAATTGGAGAGAATTGATTTTGTATTTCATTACAACATTTGTGTTATATTTGTACAATTATATTAGAGATTTTAATAGGAAATAATCAAAATTAGGTAATAATAATTATAATAGTTCACAGATTGATGGGTTAGCAGAATAAAAAGTACATAATAATTCTAATAGTCCCAAATTGATAAGTAGACAATAGAAATCCTACGAATCAAAACGTGTCTGTGAAAGGGATGTAGTAGGGACTAGAGAAAATTATATAGGAGTTTCACTCTCTCCCTCAAGTGAATGAATAAATGTCATCCATTTTAAATAGTGGATAATGATAGGTTTAAAAAGTGTAATTCATAATTAGATTAAGTTAACAGTTTTTAATGAGTCAGTAGTTTATAGGTAAACAGTGAGTGATTAATGTATCCTTAAGAGTGCTTGAAATGCTATAAATACCTCTTATTGAAGAGTAGCAGTATATCAAATCAAATGAAATACTTCTATTTGCTGCGATTCTCCATCTCATGTCCTCATTTTTCGGAGTTGTCGAGGTTTCAAATAGATGATATCCTTTGGTTGAACCATTATTTCACAAGATTAGTACTGGTGGTATTTTGGATGTGATTTTAAAGATCAGTGTATTATGCAAGTGAATATAAAAAAATATGTGTTAATGTATAAATACAAACGAATTCAATGGTATGTAAATTCCCTCAAAATAATTTTGGACTAGTAAAACGTAGATTGGAAACAAAGTAGATGAAGAAAGAAGCAAAAAAATCCTAGAAGAAAAGAAAACAATATATAATAGACTTTTGGACGGAACCAAAACATACAAGTACGGAATGACAGAGTAGGATGAGGAAAATATATTAAAAGCTCTTCTTCTTTTTCTCACGCAATCGTCGAAAAAAAAAAAACTCAGCAACCGAGCAGAGAGACGCAGAAAAAGGTGGCAAGGGAAGAGGGCGAACATCGACCTTTTCTTAAAGCATTGTCAGGCCAGCTTTTCGAAAGCGAGTCGGCTTACAGAGGAAGCGAGCGTCGCGCGTTCTTCACAACGATGGTGACTGGAGATGCTGAACTCGGCGTTTGTAAGCTCCAGGAGCTTGTTCGTCAATTATCGGATATGAGAGGGCTAGATTGCTCTTCGTCGGAGTGGTAAAACTAAAAAGAGAGGGTTTAACCCAATAGAAATAAAATGCTTTAACTATCACTCTACGTACGGAGTTCGGACGTAATGTGGAGGATTACAATCATAGCGTAATATCTATTCAATATATTAATATCATTCTTTTTTTACTTAAGAGCATTGTAATTGACCTGACGCCATTTACGTTACTACGTCACTCAAACCGCGGCGAATGTTGAAATATATATATAGAGAAAATAATATATATATATATATATATATATATATATATATATATATATATATATATATATATATATATATATAGATTTAGGGCATAATATAGATTTAGAGCATATTTCCTCCAAATAGGATTTAGGGAGAAATCTATTGGAGCATAATCCCATCTATCTTCATTTTCTGGGATTACCTTGAAATAGTTAGTTCAAAGAGAAACAAAGATATGTAAGTTGATTGGTTGTGGTACATCAATAGTATTTTGAGTTTAAACTTTTATTGTTGTATTTTTATATTTTTTTAATTGTATCTCATTGACTCCACTCATTATTAGGATATTTTCTTTTTTTTTGTTAATTGGATAATATGATGATAAGATGGGGAGTAAGGTAGGAATGATGATCTTGGGAAACTTACCCATTTGAAGGGATGCATGGAATAAAGAAACTTTCCAAGGAGTAAAACTTTTCTAGGTCAATACAAGAGCACAAGGGAATTTTTTTCAAGGTGAATCGCTTATTTAAGGATAATTTATCAACATATTTAAAATTTTGGTGTAAGTGTGAAATTAGTGGTATTATTTCCCTTATCCTCCATGCTTATTTTTTTTTAATATTGTTTGTCATTCTAGTTATAAATCTTTGATTATTTGCACACTCTTTATAATAGAAAAATTATTCAAAATGTCATGACAAATTTGTCTATAACAATCCTGACTTAATTCTTAGACCATTGCTTATCTCACAACAGTTTGTAAGGATTGAATGGGATTTACAACTCTCTAAGCATTAGAAGCTTTGTGTGTGTGTGTGTGTATAACATGTTTTTTTAGTACTTCTGATACTTTGAAGCATAATCCCTTCTATCTTCATATTCTGGGACTACCTTGAAATAGTTAGTTCAAAGAGAAACAAAGATATGTAAGTTGATTGGTTGTGGTACATCAATAATATTTTGAGTTTAAACTTTTGTTGTTGTATTTTTATATTTTTTAATTGTATCTCATTGACTCCATCACTCATTATTAGAACATTTTCATTTTTTTTTGTTAATTGGATAATATGATGATAAAATGGGGAGTAAGGTAGGAATGGTGATCTTGGGAAACTTACACATTTGAAGGGATGCATGGAATAAAGAAACTTTCCAAGGAGTAAAACTTTTCTAGGTCAATACTAGAGCACAAGGGAATTTTTTCCTGGGTGAATCGCACATTTAAGGACACTTTTTCAACATATTTAAAATTTTGGTGTAAGTGTGAAATTTGTGGTATTATTTCCCTTATCCTCCATACTTATTTTTTTTCATATTGTTAGTCATTCTAGTTATAATTCTTACTTTGATTATTTGCACACTCTTTATAACATAAAATTTATTCAAAATGTCATGACAAATTTGTCTATAGCAATCCTGACTTAATTAGCTCATTGCTTATCTTGCAATTGTAAGGATTGAATGAGATTTGACTCTCAAAGCATTAGAAGCTTTATGTGTGTGTGTGTATATATAACATATTTTTTTAGTACTTCTGATACTTTGAAGCATAATGTAATAACCAGAAAAAAAAGAAAAAAATAAAGAGAAAGAAAATTTTATAATCGCCATGGTTAGCCAAAGAAAAAAAAAAAGAAATTGAGGGGTTTCTTTGAAACCGAACTTCCAAAACACGAGAGGGAGAAAGAGAGAGACTCACCTTCGTGAACCCTCGTCGGCCGTACCGAGGAAGGAGAAGGGAAAAAAATCGTATGTCAATGCAGCCGCTGGAAGAAGAAGAGGAAGGCTCCACACCAACATCGGGTCATCGAGCATCCGCAGTCGTAGGGGAAGAAGGAAGGAATCTTGCGAACTGAGCCTCGCGTGAGTGAAGAAGCTGCCACTGTGTCTTAGGCATAAGTCGAAGGAGAGGTAAGTAAGTAAATAAGTTTTTTTTTATTTTATATTTTATTAAAAATCTGATTTTGTTAATATAGTTGATTTTAATGTTAATTCAAGTTCTAACTTAAGGTTTAAAATTCTAATTTAGGGTTTATCGATTTCAGCAATAAGTTAATTTAGAAATAAGTAATATAAGTTAGATGCAAGTTAAAATGTTAATTTAAAATCATTCAAGAACCATTTTAAAGAAAAATAAGAAAAGAGGAATATTAAATTTAGGAGAACTTATAAAGGAAATGCATATTATATTATAAAGGAAATGTATTTATATTATCGTTAATTAAATTAGAATCATTTAAGGGGGTATGATAATCAATTAATGCAATATATAAAATCACTTTAACACGTAATATTTTTATGTTATAGGAATTTCCAAAGAAATGAAACGCGAAAAAGGAAAGGAGGTTGAGAACCGCAAAGCTAGTAATTACGTTCTTACATTTACAGAAAATGCCTTTAATTTCATGAAATATATGTTCATACGATTATGACTTTTTTTCAGACCGCAGTAACGATTTTCGCTTTTTTCATAAATTGTGATATAGTTTTCGCTTTACGTTGTATAATAATTTAAATCTAGATCATATCATGTGCATCACGATATAAAGTTAACCGATTTAGTACATGATTTAGATGTATCATCATGTAAACGCCAGAATGATGATGGATATTTTTGACTAAAGGCGACGAATGCATGCGTAACGAATGATGAAAAGTAATGATTTGACAAAACGATAATGAATTTAATTACTTATCCTTTGGATGAGTGCAGAAAGGCTTGAATTTCCAAGACGTGTGATAAATATAAAGTTAAAAGTAAAAGTTCATATGAAAAGTTTATATATACCTACCTCACATATGTTTGATTGTTTGATAAATTTCTTTTATGTATATGAAAATAGAAAACCGCGATATTTAGCTTCTTTTTCTACTATACAGAATCATAATAATACCTGATTATATCACGCTAAATCTTTCAGAACCTCCTAATTAAATGATTGATAGAAGGAAAAATCATGTTTATCGCCGTAGAGGGATTGCAGGAGATAGGTATTTATGTCAGTCAATTATATTGTGTTATGTTTAAAGTGTATTTTTCTCTTGAATCTTTATTAGAATATGTATGGATGAATTGTTAAACCATTTGTGGATTGTAGTGGCTTTTTTATGATTGTATGATTGGAGATTTTAATTAATATTGGAAATGTATGGACGAATTGTTAAACCGTTTGTGGATTGTAGTGGCTCTTTTATGATTGTATGATTGAAGATTTTAATTAATATTGAAAATGTATGGATGAATTGTTAAACCATTTGTGGATTGTAGTGGATCTTTTATGATTGTATGATTGGAGATTTTAATTAATATTGGAAATGTGATGTAAGTTTTTATTTTATCCGTCCGATCGTCTGTTCCGCCTTGGTATTCCAAACTCCCGGGCCGGGTCGTGACACATAATCCCTTCTATCTTCATATTTTGGGACTACCTTGAAATAGTTAGTTCAAAGAGAAACAAAGATATGTAAATGCGTCTACTGGATGCATCTTAGTACTAGTTGATAGACAAAATTGCTTCAATTGCCTGCCTTATGTTTATATGAATATAAGTCTTTTTGCATCCATACTTGTGTACTTTTTCACAGATAAATATGTAGCCATATTCCCGGTGCTAGCAAATGCCTGATTCCATATTTCCTTGTTCCCCAGACAACTAAATTAATGAGTTTCAAGGCTATGCAAGTTTCAAGTGTCTATCATCAACTTCTCAAAGCTGTTGAGAAGCACATAGGAAAAAGTGGAAACAAAGGGAACTTCACGGATTTCATTATCCAAGAGTTTAGAGCAAATGCTAAGCTTTCTAATCCTTTTGATGTTCAGAAAAAAATGAAACTTGCTCATGATTACACTTTCCTGCTTAATAGTGTGCATCACCACAAGGTAGGTTTTAATTAATATTCTTTAGTGCATTTATATTATTATGATTTATGATGATAGATAGCATGTTCATCCACTCTTTCTTGGTTTTTAGCCAGTAAAATATGTTAAGAGTAACCATCTTTTAGGATTAATCTTTCAGTAGCACACCTTTTGTAATTTTGACTTACTCACTTTTATAACATTATGTAAACAAATGATATCTTTTGTTTATTTAGATCAAATGTTGTCACTCGATAAATATATGTTTGCAATTTTGAATGTGTTGTGATTCTTTCATTCTGGTATGTTGTGTATTTGCTTATTTGTCTGGTATTTTTTAGCATATAATGTGTTTAGAAAATGAAGAAAAAAAATGCATCTTAGCATTATATATGACTCGTGGTTTTTGAGCTATGTGGTCAAGGCGAGAGATATTAAATGGAAGCATGAGAAATTATGTGCTTCTAAGGCTCATTTTGGCTTTCATTTTCCTTATTTTCTATTTTTGTTAGCTTCCTAATGTTCTTTGTTTACCATTCTATCCTAATTTTTAACTTTTATTTTTTTATTGAAGTTATCTTATTTCCAATTCTTATGTAACTTATCATTAATTATAAATATTTTATTTATAATAAATTACAAATGCTCTACTTGAGGCTTACTATATCATATCCAACCGTGCCATCCATTCTCTATCTCTACTCTTTACTCGGATTTAAATTTTGGGTCATAATGTATGGATTATTCTTTTTATTTTTTTCATGCATCAGATTTTCCTCCTAAACTCAAATTCAAGGCTCAACGTAGCAAAAAGTTAACCAGCATTGTGCTACATGCTATTGGAATATGATTTATTTTTGTTAGGTATGAAAAAGCATTGTCAAATTTTCAGCAGTGAAGAAAATTTTTAAAAGATGGTGGCTTCATCTGGCATTAGGCTAGGCTTGAAGGCTTGGGTCAATTATAGCTTAAGTATGACAATTATCAATCTGAGAAAATTGATACCCAAGTAATATCTTGATGGTGATAGGTTTAGGCATATTAGATCAATATCTCTAGATGTTCACTAATATATATGTCGGTATAGAAATAGGATTTAGGGTGTAAGTTAAGGTAGAAATGGTATACCTTCATACACTTTTATTTTGTTAGCCTTGAGATATAGGGAGTAAACTTTGAGAATTTAATATTTTAAATTAGTAATAAATAAAAATAAATTGAAAATCAATCATAAGGAAAAAAATGAAAAAAAAATCAAAATTATCAATTTATTAATTCATTCATATTCTAGCTCTAAAATTTAATAGCATGTACTTAAAATATTGGTTGGGAATTTGATAGTTAAGCGTACGGTTGAGAGGCATAAATACAAACATCCAAATATAAAAAACGAACTTTCATTGTCCGGACTCCTGAGTTCTCAAAGGCCCAAAGATTCATGCCATCTAAACAATAAAGATAAAAACCTTGCTAAATATCTTATGGAGTTAATCTTTAAAATATGCTTTAGAGATATGCTGAGAGGCAACGATGAAGGTTATGACTTTTGCTTTTTTTAATGGAAAAAGTGACAAAATCACTGCTTAATGTACTTGCAGTTAACATGAGAGTCTATGTTAGCGAGTTGGCAGAGATGAAACCATCCAAAGTAATTTTCGAGGGAGCGAAATTAATGAGGGAGATCAACCAAATGAGCTAGTATTCGAGAAGTAACGATTGATCAAGTTGAATTGGAAGAATGCCCAAGTTGGTGTAATGAGAAACAACAATCGAGTGAGTTTTTAAGAGAGTAAGTTGGCAGGGGAGAATTAATTAGGAAATGGGTCAGTGAGGCAGTAATGAGTGAGGGTGTGCGGTGCTGGTTGAGTTGAGTAGGCATTGAGTTTTTTTGTTGGTTTCCAGGCTGTATAAACAATTTTATAATAAATTAAGAGAACAAGTAGTTCTTATTTGAGTAGATAGTTTATTATTCTAATCATATAATTTAAGTTGGTGTTTTTTAACGCTATTAAAACTAATTTTGGATATTTCATGTTTGATGGTATTATCTTTGCCATTGTTATCTCGAGCAGGTTGTTAAGGCATCTTTTTCATCGATGTCTTGATCATCAGGCTTGTCCCCTATTTTTGGAATTGTTAATTTAATACAAATTTTTTAATTTATTCCTTTTACAAAATCGAGTCAAATAAACCAAGCCCTTGTTTATGTGCTTGCCATATTACATGTCTCGTCCTTTTTTTTCATCTTTTATTTATAACTAGATTCATGAGCCTTGTCCCAAATTAATAAATTATGATATCTATTTTCTTCTCTTTCCATTAAGTTATTAATTTTTATCGTTGCATTAATTCACAGTTGCTGAAACATTTGCCCATATAAATCATTGCTTATCTATTGGAGATTTTAGTATTTATGACATTCTGCAAGATGATTACCTTGATTGGTTTTTGATATTGATATTTTTCCTTCATTTTGATTTGACATTCTAATGTCCTTTCATATCCAAAACATATAGTCTCATGCAAGTCTTCAATTCATAAAACAAACAATAATAGGGGTATATTGTCATCCCAATTCCAACTTACATTTTAGATAAGGAGGAATCCCTGATGCAAAACATTAGTCACAGGAGCCCAATGCTATGCATCAATGTATTGGGATCACATATTAGAGCTTCTCTCTAGATTTGGATAGGGGATGGGTTAGAAATCCAAGTTTCTTAATTCAACCATCATTGTCAGTTTATATCTTGCTTTTCAAAATCAATGAGGGGTTTGAATCCAGCAAGGGTGGGGAAGTTGCAAGCGAATTATTGAATAAAAAAAGTGTTGCCTATGCTTGCTTTTCAATCTGCTACAATAATCTATAACATCTTTCAGTTGCCTTCTTTCGAAGTGCAATTACTCCTTATGGTGTTGCTTGGAGTTAGTAAATTATGCATTATATCATAAAATACAATTCTTACAAAAAAAAATTCAAAAATTCTTTTATTTTTGACATGTTTTCAAATGTATGAAAAAATTCTCATATTTTAAACTTCAAATGCATTATGCATAATATATGTATTTTACACATAACACTCCCGTATTTATAAAAGCATCTGCTATATGTTTCAATTTTTTGATCTTTCCAAAATTAATTTTGATTGATGATATATATATATTACATATCCCATATTTTTTTAATTCTAGAACAAAAATCGTCTAATACTCATATGCATCAAAGTTCATTTAATACCCATCACATAGCTTACTAAGGAGCAAGCCTTGTTTTTCCTTCAATGAACGGTTCCTGTTTTCCATCCCATATATTTTGTATTTCTAGAAAATTTTTGGGTGCAATGATATATATTTTTTGTATTTTTGCCCTCTTGGTATAGAGAATTTGGAACTTTTTATCCACTAGTTTTTCTATACTGGAAATGTTAATATTAGAGTTAATTGACAAAAAAATCTTGATTACTAATATCCTTAACAATAGGATGATTATCAGTCACAGATGCTTTGGGTTGATTTGGATCAATGATATTTTATGTAGGTGTGGGTCAAATCATTTCCATTGAGCTAATATGTAGGGAAAGGTATGATTCCAAGAAATAATCTGAATTAAAATTTTATGTACAAACTAGATTAGAAGTTGCCAAAGCTACAATCATTTTATTAAAAGGTTTGTTTTTATCAATTGAATAACGCCCTCTATCCTAATTGCTAGGATTTTTTAATGATTCTGGATGTGCCTTGAAGTACCTTGAGAAATTGTCGCAAAAAAGTTATCATTGGAATAATATGAATGAATGCCTTCAAATTCTACTATGTGCTAGTAGATATGAGTATCTAAATCAATCCAAATCTTTGTCTTCGAAGGGATGACAATATCCATTTCAATGAGGGCCCTAGTCCTCAACTTACTAGATAACTTAGAAGTTGTAGCATCCACTTGAAGTGGTTTAACAAAAATTGAGCCAAAAAGAGAATAACGGATTGGTTGAAGTAGTTGATTCGTGGTTGAACAAAGCAACCCACGTTGGAGTAATAGGATGTTTCTCATAAAAATCAAACTGTAGTGACCACTTAAGCATTCACGCCGGAAGCTGATTTACAAAATATGGTCTCCTTGGGAAGAATATTGAATAATCAGTTTTTAAGGATAATTTAATAAGACCATGACAATAATCAAGAAGCTCAATTAAAAAAATCTCCACCCCAAATCAAATTGATCATGATTCTATGATCAATCTCTATATTGGGGTGGCCTTGGGAAAATTTGCCAACAAGAGTGAAAGAGAAAGGAGATGTCAATTCAGAGATATCTTCTTTAGAAATGAGTGGAAGTTTACCGTGGTAGGAGGAGGGCAACATTGTGACTAGTTGAAACATGACCTTGTTGAAATAGGGAAGAGGTGGAAATATTCATATATGAATGATCGATGAAGGGAGACAAAACCGTTCCATATCAAAAAATTTATTTTAGAGGGATGGTCTTCATATTCAATCGATTCAAGTATTGATGACAGAGTCTTCAAGTGTTCCCCTGAGGAGCAATCTTTCTCCATGGTCTTCTAACAAGCTTTAACAATCTCTTTGTTTGATTTTTCCTTTTCTAACTATGCTATTCAAATAATTGCTTAATAAAAAATGAAATTTTAGTTGAAATTGAATTGTTAAATGGCTTACATATCAAATTTCGTAATGATAATCAAAAATCTGTGGGATTAAATGTCATTTTGTAACAAAGTTTTATTTGTTTTGTAGTATATATATATATATATATATATATATATATATATATATAAAATATAATTTATTATTTTGATAAATTTAACATAATCTAACGTAAGATTGTCATCGTTTATAAATCGAAAAATATTTGTTTCAAATAACAAACAGTTTAACACGAATTAAAATTTAATTTAATTGTTCTGTAATGATTTTACAAATATTGTGATTTTTGAGCTATTTACATAAGAGATGATAGGATGAAATACTCAGTTAAGAGGAGAGATACCATCAGACTTGTGATGTTCCTTGAGTCTTGGGAGAGGTGATGACGTGGTTGTAGGAAATATGAGACTTTGATGAATTATGTGATATTTTTGTTTTGATAGAATGCATTTTAAATTTTTGATGAATTTTGAGTAGCTTCAACATTTATTCCTGTTAATATATCAAAGTGGCATCTTCAGTAGCTGTAACCACAAGGGAAGCCTTCTTATAGTTATAGGGATTCCTTGATCAAAAAGTTTTAGGCCTTTTTATACAGAGCATAGATACACTGCAGGAATTGCCCTGCTTCCCATTTCAAGCTCAGTCTGGAGAATTAGGGGGCAGTCTCCTAACTCTTTAACAGCTACTGATGTAAACTTTATCAATTAGTGAAAATTTTTTGTACAGAGCATGATGCAGAAACCAATAGTGAAGCTCAAGGTGTTAACGCATGCAATAAATAATCCTTTAGGATTCGTTTTCTGGAACTACTGGCTGAGCGCACAACTCTCAATATATCATACTTCGTTGAAATGTACCCTATTGATCTTGCATTATATTTATAGAAGGAGAATTTATATACATAGCACGTAAAACTTCTTAGTTTATATATTTCACACCTAAACACTTTTATATGCTTAAATAGTGCTCAAAATATCAAAATAAGCTCAAAAATAGCACTCCCAATTACAAGCCCTAACCCCGTCGCTGGTGCCGTTGCTACATGGCCATCTCGCTCTCCTCTCCCAGTTGCACTTAGTCATCGCCCACACCATTGCTACCTCATAGTCTTCACCTCCTCTCCCGATTGAGCTCAGCATCCTGAGTCATCATCTTGGATGAATCCGGTAGCGGGAACAAAGTGCATTGTTGAAATAAAATGAAGAATGAGAGTACAGGATCTGAAAGGTCCTTTGGCTTTCGGGAAGAGCAACCATGAGGCTTGTGAAGTCCAAAAGAATGAATGGACTTTCATTTCCCCAAATCTCACCAGAGGCCCACTTCAACCTTATGAATTATTTGTTCCTCTATGTTTGTAAATATCAGACTTGCTATTGATCTTGTTGCATCCTTTGCCAGGATTTGCTCTTCTCTTACAACATTGCTGTGGATCGATCTGATGAAATGAAGAAGGTACTGAATAAATCAGCAGCGAGTGTAGGTCTTCGTCTTCCTGATGTTTATCAACCTTGACAAGGTTTCTTAGTGTCTGAACAGAATTAGCTTCTTTTCTTAATTGGGACATTGATTAAACAAATTTAACTTTGTAATTCTGTTGTATTCTCATATTTATGGGAAGGAAATACATTTTGTGTTATATATTGATACATAGAATTAGACCTAACTCTTTGAACTTGTATTTTCTGATTGTGTTACAAGACATTTCTGTAATATTTTGATAGTCTTTGAGTGTTCATGGAATTATTTATTTATTTATTTTTTTGGTGTATGACTGATGGTGTGATATTTATTGAAGATAATATACTAAAAAAATAAAATTAAAAATTAAAAAAACATCAATAAGACCACATATTAAATCAATATTGAAGAATTAGGAACTAAAGTGATATTAACCTAAAGCTAATGTCAATAGATATTGTTTAAAAAATTTACTCATTGTACATTTTAGCTCTATAAAACAAAATCTTATATTGAATAAATATACTCTTTTCTCAAAAACTTTAAAGATGCTTCAATGGTTTTATTATTATTATTATCATTAATATTATTTTGAAACCTTTTTTAATCAAACAAATAGGCAAAAGGTCATTCATTTGGTTCTTGAGATTATGCAATTGTGATAATTTTATCTTTTAAAAATTATTTATTGCTTAATTGTTATGATGAATGATATGGCTTTCAAGTTGATGGTATTTGAAGTTCATAAAAATATTGTAACATAGCAAAATTGTCTCATGATATCCTTATTTTTTTTAATAAAAAAAGTGCATTTCTTATTATTTTAATTTTATTTGTACATTATCAATCACTTAAAAGTATTAGGTGCTGGTAATCATATTTTTATTAAAAAAAGTTGGTAATTTTTTTTGATAAATTACTGATTAGGGACCAAAATGTGAATTTCAGTTATAAAATAAGGAATCAAAACTTTATATTGTTATAACAACTAATCATCAGAATTATGCCTGAAGTCAATCAAAGATATGGTGATTGTAATGAGATTTTATGAGATATATATATATATCCAAAGCAGAATAATATCTATTAATAATAATATCTATTAATTAAACTGATCATTGTAGAATCGGTGTCCGAGCCGAGCAAAGTCCAGCTACAAATTCTTTCTTTAAGCAAAAAAATAAAAATAAAAAAAATAAAAAAAAACAAATTGTTGATGTTACTCTATATGATTGTTTTTTTTTTTTATTTATTTTTTGGAACATTATGACGCAGTTAAGGAAGACCCACTCAAACAGTACCTTTCAAACACGTTCGGTGCTTTTTATTTATTTTCAAATGCATCCCTAAAAGTTCAACTAACAAGTTAGAACCACTTGGCAAACTAGCAAGCATTTGCAAATGTTAATTTGAATTTTTTTTATATCATTCTTTTTAACAAGTAGTACTAAAGGAGTGGCTGTCTATTCTTTGTTTATTTTTCATAATATTATCAACTTCCCATAAGAACAAAATTTTCTTTGTAAGTTTAGAAGACATTTTCAGGCATCAAAGGTGTTCTAATCTGCAATTATTTAAAATAGCATGAAACCAATTAGTAAGATAAATTATGCCACATTAGATTGCAATTTTTTTTTATCACAAGAAGTCAAATGACAAGAGCTTGATCTGAGCATAATGGTTTGAAACAAAACTTAGAGTCTCAAGCCCTCCCTCCAAAAAAAAAATAAATACAGTATAAAGTAAATACAATAAATTTTGAATATTTTATAATTATTTGGTTGTGTATAAAATAAATATATGAATTTTTTTTATTTGATTGAGAATAATAAAGGAAAATTTACATACATACCACCCAATTCTTTGATGAGAATTTAAATCTAAATATTTACAAACCAAGACTTTCCTCGTCTCAAAAGTGCATTTCAATTTGAAAATAATACAATATTTTATGAATAATAAAGATTTAATGTTATTTAAGAAAATTAAAGTGAAAATAATAAATTCATAAAATTAATGTGTAAATAAAATTATATACCTGAATTTTGAATACTTTCAGAGAGGAGCTGATTTGATAGTAGTTGATTTGATTGAGAATTCGACTTTGAGAGATTCATGGGTTATTGGTCTGATTAATTATCATCTAATTTCGAGCATTTATCTTATGATTATGAACATGCTATATTAACATTTTGACACAAAATATATTATGATATCTTGATATATTTGTTTTCTAGAAAATATTGAGTGAAGGGATTAAAATGATAGAAAAGTGGACGTACGTAGAGTTCGACCGTATTCTCACAAATTTCTGATGGAATCAATCAATCGAATCTTGCTTTAAAATTCTTTCTTTTATATCACCAAACTGATAGATATATATTGCCTGTCATGCTTCCAGGAAGAATGCAACTTTCAGTCATAGATAATGCTGCTCTCACCTTCCCTCGCATTTTCATTCTTTTCCTTCTTCCTTCTCTTCTTACTATTTCTTAGAAACCACACGAATATCCTGAACCACAGAAACAACAAGTTTCCTCCAGGGCCATCAATCCTCCCACTTATTGGAAGCATCCATCACCTTCTAGGTGTAAACCTCCACCACAAGCTTCACAACCTAGCTAAGATCTATGGCCCTCTTCTCTCAAGCTTGGAGAGATTAATTCTGTGGTTGTTTCCAGCCCAGAACTTGCTTACCAGGTTATGAAGACCCACGATCTCAACTTTGCTTCCAGACCTCAGATAGCGGTTAGTGAGGTTTTGCTTTATAACCCAGTGATATAGGCTTTGCTCCTTATGGAGCTTACTGGAGGGAGCTGAGGAAGATATGTACTTTAGAGCTTTTAAGTTACAACAGAGTGAAGTCGTTTGCTTCTTTAAGAGAGAAGAGGGTAACAATTTGGTACAAAAGATCCTCTTAACGCCACAAGGAACACCAGTTAACTTAACCAAGATGTTGCTGTCTTTGACGAGCACGTCAATTACAAAGGCTGCATTTGGGAAGGAGTGTGCTCACCAATGGAAGTTTCTTTCGGCTATGAAGAAAGGAATCGAGTTGGCCTCATTTTTCAGCTTAATGGATTTATTCCCTTCTTTGGGTTTTCTGAGGATGTTCCTTAGTCTGAACTTGAAAATGAAAAGAGTGCACCGGGAGCTGGATTCCGTGTTGGATGATATAATTGAGGAGCACCTTGAGAAGAGGGCTGGTGGAAATGACAAGGAGAATGATCTGGTGGATGTTCTTTTGAATCTTAGGGAGACGGGCCAACGAGAGATCTCTCTTACAATGAATAATATCAAAGCTGTTATTTTGGTAAGTGCTTCAGGTTAAAGAAAATATGCAGTTTTTGAAGTCTGTTTGCATGCTAAATCATTGTTTCAGTAAGCAAAGTGATTAGCATTCTTATTTGATAGATTATTCCATCGGGATGTTCAACCTGAGTATTTTTTCCAAGTGGTTTATTTAATTCAAGTCACGAGCTAAAATTTTTTTTCCTTCTTGCTTTTCTCAAGGGTCTATTTGTTGCTGGAACAGACACTGCAGCTGTTTCAATAGAATGGGCAATGACTGAGCTCATAAGACATCCAGAAGCCATGCGTAGGGCTCAACATGAAGTGAGAAAATTACTCAAAGGAGGGACAAAAATAGAATCGAGTCACATCAATGAAATGCAATACTTGAAGCAAGTCATCAAAGAAACCCTAAGGCTTCATCCTCCAGCGCCTCTTCTAATGCCTAGAATTTGTCGTGAGACCACGAAACTCTCCGAGTACGTAATACCTGATGGGACGCACGTCATCATCAATGCATGGGCCATTGGAAGAGACCCAGACTTTTGGAAGGATCCGGAGAGCTTTCAACCGGAGAGATTTGAGAGGTGCGAGATCGACTTCAAAGGTAATAATTTTGAGTTCATTCCTTTCGGCGCAGGGCGAAGAATGTGCCCCGGAATGTTGTTCGGGTTGGCTAGTGTGGAGTTCTGGCTTGCTCAGCTTCTCTTACATTTTGATTGGGAGCTGCCAGATGGGAAGAAGCCGGAGGAACTTGACGTAAATGAGGTTTCTAGTGTGATTCTCACGAGGAAAAATGACTTGTGTTTGCTTGCTTTTCCTCACAACTCAGCTATCTTAGAGTGACTTATCAAAAAATAAGCACGGTAGTAACGGAGAGGCAATGGGAGCTTTGAATGTCACCATTGATGTAGCTAACGTGTGCATGTTAGCAGTAATATTCCCTAAGCTGGTGCATAATGCTTATATTTAGTAAGATTGATATGTTTCCAGTAAGTCCATCCATCAAGTTCAAAAATTAAATTCATGGTTATCTAATTTTAATAAATTTATAGTTGAATTAAATATTTTATTAAGACTAATCCAATGACATAAAAAATGATGCTATTTTCATTCGAAAAATCTAAATCAATCACTTGAAATGTGATGAAATTTTGGAGAATTAATTGAAGGATCAAACATTCTCTTATTATTACTTGCTTAAACTCAAAATAAGAGATAGGCTTGTTAAAAGGAAATTTAATTGGCATAATATCATTTAATTTTAAATTCATCAAAATACTTAAATATTGAAATAATATTTTTGGTATCAAAAGAATATGAGTCGATAGATACAAAGTTTTAGGGTTTAGTCAAATTCATCAAATACCTTAAAAAATTATAAATAGAACTTCATTCTCTACATAAATAGAACTTCATTATAAATATGATTGCGATGAGTTTCTCCGAGAAATTTAAAAATTAAGATTACTCATGACTTATGAATGAAGTACAAAAAAAGAAGATGTATGCAACAAATCCCGAAGATTTCTCCTTGAAAATTTATAAATCTTTGTGTAATATTATTCTCCAAAAGGCATGATTTTCTTTCATAAATATGGTGAGTTAAGTTTAGAAAGTGTATCTAATGTGCTATCATTTAAGTTTCCACAATAAAGCTTTTTTGGTCTCTAATTTTTATATTTTTAATTTATAGCAAGGATTTTAGGAGATTATGTATTAATTTTTAGAAGATTTATATATATATCACACAATTCTTATATATTTATATATCTAACATGGTAATATATAAAGTTAAATATTTACTTATCTAATATATTATTTTATGCTTAAAAAGGTCCATTTAACTTTTAAAAAGTGAGTACTGATGTTATTTTTGATGTGATATTGAAGATCGAGATGTTATATATGTAAAAAATTAAAATTTAGGTGTTTGGTATACAAATATATAAGAATTGTGTGGTGTGTAGGTAAATCCCCCTTAATTTTTTTAATGATTTTTTGTTAATTATTTTGGGAATACTAAACAGCACAAAATTCTTAAACATTTACATATATAACACTTAAATTTTAATAATTTTATAAATAACACCTAAAATTTTAATATTATATCAAAAATAATATCATCCACTCATTAAATTGAAATGCACATTTTCCTGTATAAAAAAAATGATATATATGTAAAAAGCTGACTTTAAAGCATTAGATATGTAGATGCATAAGAATTGTGTGCCATGTGTGCAAATCTTTCTAAATTTTTTGAAATTGGTGTAACTAGTGGTATATATGTAATATAAATTATTTTGTAGAATTACAAGTTTTTTATAACATTATTTGTAATATTTTGAATAGATTTTTATTTTTCTTATACTTTATAATAGACACAATGTACTGATATGGTGAATGCACATGAAGAATGGTAGAGAAAGTGGGTGAATTATGTATATAACATGCATTTTGAACTTCTCTTTAAAATCAGTAATTCAAATGCCACATAATCCTGCAAATTAATTTTGAATAATTTAATCGTAAAAATGAGATTTTATGTGAGATATATATATATATATATATATATATATATATATATATATATATATATATATATATATATATATATATATATATATATATGAGCGTTATGTACCGAGTTTGATATATTTTCATTAAATTGTGTTAACCAGCTACGTCTATCAGTTCACAAAAACATTTCTTATGTTCAATAATAAATTTATTTGCACTTATTTTGAGTTAAAGAGGCATATATAAACTTGTGAAATTGGATCACCTCATTATTAGCTCAAGCATAATATAAAGACAAGAATTTTTATGTATAAAACTTATTAAAAAATTATGAAGGTTAATCCAATTGAATCATTTTTTTACCATATGTAAATCAATTATAGGTTTTGTGCTCCTCTCATTAGGGTTCATAATTCAATATATCAACCAATCAAAAAGATGTTGAGATGAATGCTAAGTCATTCAAAGATCACTAAATATGCCTTTTTACACAACAAATTGATATTCCTTTCGAATCATTGTCATGTAATTTATAAAAAAAGTTGATGAAAAATTGACCTAAAGTGATAGATTCTATTATCTAGACAAATCTAAAGGGTTACACATCTTAATAATTCAAGGAAGGTGGGCTGCTAATTAGATATAAGTCACATGCAGTGGTGTGTTAGACCAAGAATCATTGGGCATGACCTGACAATGTTGGCTCTTTTTTTGTCCAAAACACTTATGTGGAGAGATCTAGATTTGGAGAGTCTAAGATTATAAGTGGGAAGTTGATAAGTGGAGTTGGGGTAGAAGAGTTCATAAATGAACATTTGGGTGCTTGAGAAATAGATACACTTGAGTGAAGAGGGTCAGAAGGTACAAAATATAAGGGGGTAAATGAAAAACTTAGATTTTATTTAAAAGGGTAGTTAACTCTTCACACTTTTTTTGGAGACATATGAGCGAATTTAATCACAAAGTCACACACATCACATATATACAAAGACTATAATCTAAAATCTCTTGGTTGAAAATTAATGCTCTTAATTATTAAGTTAAAATATTTTATACATCATCGTGCTTTGTTGTGAAATAACAAAGAAAAGACATTGAAGATTTCTTATTTCCTTTTCGATAATTGCCAGGATGTGAAAAGATTTGGTGAAAAAGTTAAGTAGCAATAACTTTATCATCACCCACCGTCTCTTACTATGGGGTAGGAACCACTAGTATTTCTGCGATTTATACGAAAAATGGAGAAATTGTGTTAGTGAGTGATTTAAGCATTCAAATGGATTAATATTACGTCTTCATCCACAAGAAGGGGTGTGAAGTTGGATACCCATTCCAAAAAAAAAAAAAAAAAACTTTATCATCGATGGGACCTTCTGGATGGATGGTACAGCTTTGTCTGTCGTATTAGGCATCTCTCTCTCTCTCTCTCTCTCTCTCTCTCTCTCTATATATATATATATATATATATATATATATATATATATATATATATCCAAAGCAGAATAATATCTATTAATTAAACTGATCATTGTAGAATCGGTGTCCGAGCTGAGCAAAGTCCAGCTAGAAATTCTTTCTTTAAGCAAAAAAAAAAAAAAACAAAAAAACAAATTGTTGATATGATTGTTTTTTATTTTATTTATTTTTTGGAACATTTTGACCTCACTAAAACAGTACATGTCAAACACGAACTGTTCTGTGCTTTTTATTTATTTTCAAATGCATCCCTAAAAGTTCAACTAACAAGTTACAACCACTTGGCAAACTAGCAAGCATTTGCAAATTTTAATTTGAATTTTTTTTATATCATTCTTTTTAACAAGTAGGACTAAAGGAGTGGCTGTCTATTCTTTGTTTATTTTTCATAATATTATCAACTTCTCATAAGAACAAAATTTTCTTTGTAAGTTTAGAAGACATTTTCAGGCATCAAAGGTGTTCTAATCTGCAATTATTTAAAATAGCATGAAATCAATTAGTAAGATAAATTATGCCACATTAGATTGCAATTTTTTTAATCACAAGATGGCAAATGACAAGAGCTTGATCACAGCACAATGATTTGAAACAAAATTTAAAGTCTCAAGCCCACCCTCCAAAAAAATATGAATGCAGTGTAAAGTAAATACAGTGAATTTTGAATACTTTATAATTGTTTGATTATGTATAAAATAAATATATGAAAAAATTTTTTGTTTGATTGATTGAATGTAAAATAAAGTAAATATAATTTCAATATTTTCAAGAGCTGATTAGCAAATTCATGTCTGATTAATCATCAATCAACATGCTAACATTTTGACACAAATTATATTATGATATCTTGATATATTTGTTTTCTAGAAAATATTGAGTGAAGGGATTAAAGTGATAGAAAAGTGGACGTACGTAGAATTCGACCGTATTCTCACAAATTTCTGATGGAATCAATCAATCGAATCTTGCTTTAAAATTCTTTCTTTTATATCACCCAACTGATAGATATATGGCCTGTCATGCTTCCCGGAAGAATGCAACTTTCAGTCATAGATAATGCTGCTCTCACCTTCCCTCGCATTTTCATTCTTTTTCTTCTTCCTTCTCTTCTTACTATTTCTTAGAAACCACACGAATATCCTGAACCACAGAAACAACAAGTTTCCTCGAGGGCCATCAAAGCTCCCACTCATTGGAAGCATCCATCACCTTCTAGGTGTAAACCTCCACCACAAGCTTCACAACCTAGCTAAGATCTATGGCCCTCTTCTCCACATCAAGCTTGGAGAGATTAATTCTGTGGTTGTTTCCAGCCCAGACCTTGCTTATCAGGTTATGAAGACCCACGATCTCAACTTTGCTTCCAGACCTCAGATAGCGGTTAGTGAGGTTTTGCTTTATAACTCCAGTGATATAGGCTTTGCTCCTTATGGAGCTTACTGGAGGGAGCTGAGGAAGATATGTACTTTAGAGCTTTTAAGTTACAACAGAGTGAAGTCGTTCGCTTCTTTAAGAGAGGAAGAGGGTAACAATTTGGTACAAAAGATCCTCTTAACGCCACAAGGAACACCAGTTAACTTAACCAAGATGTTGCTGTCTTTGACGAGCACGTCAATTACAAAGGCTGCATTTGGGAAGGAGTGTGCTCACCAATGGAAGTTTCTTTCGGCTATGAAGAAAGGAATCGAGTTGGCCTCATTTTCAGCTTAATGGATTTATTCCCTTCTTTGGGTTTTCTGAGGATGTTCCTTAGTCTGAACTTGAAAATGAAAAGAGTGCACCGGAGCTGGACTCCGTGTTGGATGATATAATTGAGGAGCTTTTGAGAAGAGGGCTAGTGGCAATGACAAGGAGAATTCTCTGGTTGATGTTCTTTGAATCTTAGGAGACAGGCCAACGAGAGATCCCTCTTACAATGAATAATATCAAAGCTGTTATTTTGGTAAGTGCTTCAGGTTAAAGAAAATATGCAGTATTTGAAGTCTCTTTGGTTGCTAAATCATTGTTTCAGTAAGCAAAGTGATTAGCATTCTTATTTGATAGATTATTCCATCGGGATGTTCAACCTGAGTATTTTTTCCAAGTGGTTTATTTAATTCAAGTCACGATCTAAAATTTTTTTTCCTTCTTGCTTTTCTAAAGGGTCTATTTGTCGCTGGAACAGACACTGCAGCTGTTTCAATAGAATGGGCAATGACTGAGCTCATAAGACATCCAGAAGCCATGCGTAGGGCTCAACAAGAAGTGAGAAAATCACTCAAAGGAGGGACAAAATAGAATCGAGTCACATCAATGAAATGCAATACTTAAAGCAAGTCATCAAAGAAACCCTAAGGCTTCATCCTCCAGCGCCCCTTCTAATGCCTAGAATTTATCGTGAGACCATGAAACTCTCCGAGTACGTAATACCTGATGGGACGAATGCATGGGCCATTGGAAGGAGAAAATATTACGTCTGGAGTCCGCACGTAGCTTTACGTGCGGACTCCAATCAACGGACGACGCGTGGGATTTTTGCGATGAGATTAACGATGAGATAACTTTCCTACGTAAAAGCCGACATGGCGATTAACGACGGGCGATAGGCCGTGTATTGACATTTCTGGCCCGACCCTAGTAGTGAGAGCAAGAACGAAACATTACCGACGTTCGACATTCCTCGTCCCAGAAGGATTTTTTCTCGAAGCCCGTCATGCCGACGTCCTCATTGGTATAGAATCATAAATTATAGTAGAGGTTATTATGATTTACATTACGATTCTCAACTTGAATGAATTTAGGGTTTACGCTCTTCTCATATCCAAAAGATTGGTTATTTTTATATGTTATTTTGTATTCTATCAGACTTCAGGCATGACTAATTTGACCTTTTTTTCATTTTTTTTGCCACTCCTTATGTTTATGTTCATTATACTGAAAGATTTGATGCGTGATTTTTGGATGGGTATTCGCCAGCTGTACCTCTTTGAGGGTATGAATTTTGATCTTTTTTTTTCCAATTTTTTCCGCCAACTCCATGATTATGTTTAACACTATAATAGAATCATTTGATGGCGGGTGATTTTGGTATTACATCTCAGCTGTACCTCTTTGAGGGTAACCATTTTGACAGCTTTTTTCCATTTTATTTTGCCAAATCCTTATGATTATGTCTGTATCAGGAAGCATTCATGCAGGGTATTTGGTTAGTGTGACTCATTACCACTTTGGAGTGATAGTTTTTTTCGCTTTTTCCAAATTTATGTTTCCAATTCCATATAATTATGTTTAACATGAAAAAGCATTTTTGGCGTTGGTATGGGTGGTTTAGCACACCCTGTACCTGAGGTGGAGATTATTTTTTTGCGCTTTTTCCAAATTTATTTGCCAATTTCATATGATTATGTTTAACATTGCAAAGGAATCATTTGATGGCGTTGGTGGTAGGGTGGTTTAGTTACCACTGTACCTCTTTGAGGGTACAGATGGTTTTTTTGCGCTTTTTTTCCAAATTTATTTTGCCAATTTCATATGATTATGTTTAACATCGAAAGGAATCATTTGATGGCGGTTTGGGTGATTTAGATTGCACTGTGTACCTCTTTGAGGGTACGCACCTTTGATCTTTTTTTCCGTTTTTTGCCAACTCCTTATGATTATGTTTAACACTATAATGGAATCATTTGATGGCAGGTGATTTTGTGGTATTATGCCAGACCTGCAGTACCTCTTTGAGGGTAGACCCTTTTGATCTTTTTTTCCATTTATTTCGTTAAACTCCTTATGATTATGTCATATCAAAGGAAAGCATTTGATGGCGCTTGTGTGGTTTAGGGTTATCAGTGGTACCTCTTTGAGGGTAGCACTTTTGATCTTTTTTTTTTTTTGCCAACTACTTATGATTATGTCTAGAACACTATAATGGAATCATTTGATGGCTTTGGGTGATTTTGGGTATTATGCATCTGTCTGTGTACCTCTTTGGAGGGTACCCCTTTGATCTTTTTTTCCATTTATTTGCCAACTCCTTATGATTATGTCTAGATCGAAAGGAAGCATTTGATGGCGCGTGGTTTCGGGTGGTTTAGTGCATCTCAGACTGTGTACCTCTTTGGAGGGTACAGATTTGATCTTTTTTTTCCATTTATTTTAAACTCCTTATGATTATGTTTAGGGCATCAAAGGAAGCATTTGATGGCGTTGTGTGGTTTCGGTGGTTTAGTGCATCAGACTCATTCCTCTTTGAGGGTACAGAATTTTTGCGCTTTTTCCAAATTTATTTTGCCAATTTCATATGATTATGTTTAACATTGCAAAGGAATCATTTGATGGCGCTTTGGGTGATTTAGGATGGGTATTTTGTATGTACTGTGTACCTCTTTGAGGGTACGACCTTTTGATTTTTTTCCGCTTTTTTGCCAACTCCTTATGATTATGTTTAGAACACTATAATGGAATCATTTGGCGGTTTGGGTGATTTTGGGTGTATTATGCACTCAGGTACCTCTTTGAGGGTACGCATCTTTGATCTTTTTTTTTTCCATTTATTTTGCCAACTCCTTATGATTATGTTTAGTATCAGAAAGAAAGCATTTGATGGCGCTTGTGTGGTTTCGGGTGGTTTAGATCTCAGACTGTGTACTTTGAGGGTACAATTTGATCTTTTTTTTTCCGCTTTTTTGCCAACTCCTTATGATTATGTCTAGAACACTATAATGGAATCATTTGATGGCGTTGGATTTTGGTGGGTATTATGACCAGACTGTCTCTTGAGGGTACATTTTGATCTTTTTTTCCATTTATTTAACCTTCGATTATGTTAGAAAGGAAGCATTTGATGGCATTGGGTGGTTGGTGATTTTGCATCAGACTGTGTACCTCTTTGAGGGTACAGACCATTTTTGACAGTTTTTTCCCATTTTATTTTGCCAAATCCTTATGATTATGTTTAGAACATTACAAATGGAAGCATTTGATGGCGCTTTGGTGGTATCTGGTGGTTTAGTGCATCAGACTACCTCTTTGAGGGTACTGATTGTTTTTTGCGCTTTTTCCAAATTTATTTTGCCAACTATGATTATGTTTAGAACATCAGAAAGGAATCATTTGATGGCGTTTGGGTGATTTAGATGGTATTTTGCATCTCAGACTCAGGTACCTCTTTGAGGGTAGACTTTGATTTTTTTCCAGTTTTTTTGCCAACTCCTTATGATTATGTAACACTATAATGGAATCATTTGATGGCGCTTGATTTTGGTGGGTATTATGCAGACCAGTACCTCTTTGAGGGTACGACCCCTTTGATCTTTTTTTTCCATTTATTTTGCCAACTCCTTATGATTATGTATGCGGGCATTAAAGGAAGCATTTGATGGCGGTGGTTTTGGTGGTTTAGCAGACCAGACTCGTGTACCTCTTTGAGGGTGACCATTTTGACTTTTTCCATTTTATTTGCCAACTCCTTATGATTATGTCTAGCATCGCAAAGGAAGCATTTGATGGCGCTTGGGTGGTTTAGTAGTACCAGACTCGGTACCTTTTGAGGGTACATATAGTTTTTTGCTTTTCCAAATTTATGCCAATTCATGATTATGTTTAAACATTGCAAAGGAAGCATTTGATTGTGTGGTATTGGTATTTTAGTGCATTCAGATGGTACCTCTTTGAGGGTACTGATTGTTTTTTTGCAGTTTTTCCAAATTTATTGCCAATTCCATGATTATGTTTAGAACATTGCAGAAGCATTTGATGGCAGTTTGGGTGATCTGGTTTAGTGCATATAAAATCTATTGGAGGTACAGATTGTTTTTGCTTTTTCACATTTTTTTTGACAATTTTATATTAATATGTTTAATAAATGAAGCATTTTGATGGCTTAGATTGGTGGTTTAGTGTGCATCTGTACCTCTTTGAGGGTACGCACTTTAACCTAATTACTTGTTTTTCTAAGTTAACCATGTCTGGAAAAGGATAACATCGGTGCCTACCATGAGAAATGTGTTCGATAATATACAAGACGCTTCAATCGATGAAGCCATTAACATTTTGAAGAAAGCTTCATCTCCATCAATTCATTAGACTCCATGATCAAGCAAGACTTTTGCCATTACATCGACATCGCTCTTTGACATAAAAGCAAGCTTTCAGCGTGACATTCCTTTCACGATGAAGTTGCATTGATGATAGGGATGCCAAACAGAGGTGAGAAGGTTGTATGGCGTAAATCCCACTGTCGCCTCATCTGACTACAAGAGTCACCAGAATTCGATGGCTCGTGCAGACAGCTGTATATGCTTTCTCAAATCTATTTTTGTATACCACAAGTGGCATCAATTGATTGCTTATGATATGATAGATTTCTGAGTACAATAAGGTGATGCCATTTGGGACTTTCTAGTCCCATTTGATGTTATTGCATCAAAGATTATGAGGCGTTACATGAGTGGCTTTGTCACTCTCGATGGTATGTTTTATATCTCCATTAGAAATAAAATGTCTTGAAGTTTACTTTAATATATTCATTGTAGATATGAAAGCACATAAGCATCATAATCCCATATCCGAACTGCAAAGCCACGTGCGCTTAAAATAGAGTTCCCAAAAAATGCTTTCACTGGTTTGGGAGGCAGCCAGGTGACATATAATAATATCACTTAGTTCATATAAGAATGTATTTATTTATGTTGTTTGTGTTCAAAATTTTTTATCCTCTTACCACAGGTACGCCTTTCATTCGAGGACTTATTGGAAGACGAGAATGGCTCCTTCCAAGTCCGCCAACAATGCACTGGGAGTAGTTGTCCCGCTTTAAGTCCACCATCAGCACCGACTCTCCTATAGCTCTCCTCGATATTCTCCCCCGGTGTTTCTCCTGCTACTACCCCCCACGCAGAATGCATGGAGAGGATGTCAGGTTTGAAGGACTGAGAGACAAGATCGCCTCTCCATGCAACAAGAACAGAGGTTGGATGGGCTCACATGGGTTGTCACATCGAGGATGAGTGTGCTCCTACCAACCCAAATGTGGGGAGGCCACCACGCCTCCGAGGGCACAAATGTGAGGAAGCTCTGGAGGCCACCACAGAGCTTCCAGGAGTTTAATGCTTCAACAGGGGAAGCCCACGCGGACTGAATCAGGAGAAGTTCTGGAGGCCACCACTACACATGACTTATGCTCAAACCTCAGACATGATCGAGCTGGAGTTAAAGCTCTACGATAAGAAAGAGGAAAATTATTACTTCCCTTTCACACACACTATGTGAAGTCTCGAGCAAGAATAATGACGTGGTGGCCTCCACTCAAGCGCAGAGCGTGAGGTATTAAGTTACTTTCTTTCGATTTGAGATAAGAAATAGTTTTTCAAGAAATTTTCTTATAGGTTGTTTTGAAGAAAGAGGGCTAACCCGGCTATCATTGTTGTGGTAAAGAATATGATTTAATCATCTCAAGATCGATCCTTCATTCATAGTTAATGACTCGTCATGACTAAAGTTTGTTATGTTCGCAAAGATGAGCCAATAGAGGTCGATGACCCACGACGCTATTGGGAGGAGCATCGAGGTAATGCATCATCTCGAGATCGAGGGTTTATTCATAGTGGATGTAGCTTTTCATCACTAGTCATGAATCTCGCAGGTGCATCGAGGCACTTCATGTTGTTGAAGTTCTCATCCGAGCTCTTTTGCTGCCATGCATCTTATCTGCCGCGGCTCGCTGAGGACAAGTAAGTCAAGACTCGTGTCCTTCATACATAAAATAACCTATTCGCTTAGTTAAGATCACTTTAAAATACTTATTACTTGCAGGGTGAGCACAAGATTCACCGGGAATATCATCATACGGGGCGATCGATGACTCACGACGGATCAATATCTCTCGATGCACACATTGATGCCTTACTTCTTTCTTCGCGAAGAACTGTCGCCGGTCAAGTGTCCCATATTTGTACATATCATGCTTGTATCGTATGTTCCACACAGAATGTTCTAGATACGAGCTTCGTGTTATATGAAAGCGAATGTGTAATCGTTCTTCTTTCTCAGAGTTATGCTGTTCTGATGAAGATGGAGAGCAAAAATGTTCATCCAAAGATATCATCATGACGGTCGAGGGTCGAGTTAATCATATTGCCGCTATAGAAAATCAAGACTGACACTCTGGGCATATTAAGATAGAGGCCTGGCATTTTTATGACTCATTGCCCAAACCCACTCATAAGAGCATTCTTCCTGAAATTGTAAGAACTGTTTTCTCAAATTTGGTTCTGCATAACTATTTTTTTTTCTCTGGTCCAACTTATTGGATTTTGTACGTTATTTAGATCAAATTACTAAGATGGCGGCTAGCGACCATAAATGGCCAATCGACATAGTGAGTGATACCAAGAAAATAAGGTCGCATGAATGTTTGTTCAGAAATACATGGAGCAGAATCGCAAACCTCCTGAGGGTAGACCACGGATTTAAAGAAGATGAATTTATTTTGGAGTTCACGCTACATTTTGTTTAGACTTAAAATCCAAAGTGAGAACAATATTATTTTGTTTCATATAGGATTTTGAGGTACATAAAGAATGCAATAAAGGGTGATTGCCATAAAATTTGGTTCGGATTGTATATTTTCCTTGAATAGTGCATATAGTGTTGTATTCGAATATTCAATTTTCTTTGAGTGAATGCCAAGGTTTTTTCACCCTATAAATCTCATTTTGATTTATGATTAATGACTAAATATATTCGCGATATGCAATGATATCGTGATTTAATTAAGTAGTGTTTTTTTTGCGTGTACATATATTTTTTATATTCGTGAGCTAAATGTTGATTGTAGTTCTATTTATTAGTGATTGTTGCTCGCTTATGCTTAACATTTATTTTTCTCACTTTGAACATATTTATGAGCTATGAATTAATGTGAAAGACCATCTAATACCCAAATTGCAATGAAATGATTCTGGGATGGCCTAAACATAATCATAAGGATTTGGCAAATTAAATGGAAAAAAATCTGAAAACCATCTCTATTCCCAGAAGAGTACGATGGAAAAAGACCCATCCTTCATGCGCCATCAAATGATTCTCCGATGGCTAAACATAATCATAAGATTTGCAAATTAAAATGGAAAAATCAGAAACCATCTTCATCAAAGAGGTATTAATGTAGATGGAAAAGACCCATCAACCACCCAAGGCCATCAAATGATTCTCATGGCTAAACATAATCAAGGATTTCAAATTAAAATGCTGAAAACCATTTATTCTCCAAAGAGGTAGAATGATGGAAAAGACCCATCCTTAACCACCCAAATTGCAATGAAATGATTCTCCATGGCAAACATAATCATAAGGATTTGGCAAATTAAAATGGAAAAGTGAAAAACAATCAGACCTCCAAAGAGGTACGTGATGATGCACTAAACCACCCATACCAAGCCATCAAATGCTTCCTTGTAATCAACATAATCATAAGGAATGCAAAATAAATTTGGAAAATCAAAATAATTACCTCCAAAGAGGTACACGAGTACGATGCAAAACCACCAGAATCCACCAAGGCCATCAAATGATTATAAAACATAATCATAAGGATTTGGCAAATTAAAAAAAAAAATAAAAACCATCTGTATTCTCCAAAGACAGATGAGGACACCCATCTTAACCACCCAAATTGCAAATGATTCCTTGATATAAACATAATCATAAGGATTTGGCAAATTAAAATGGAAAAAATCGCAAAAAAACAATTCATCCAAAGAGGTGGTACGATGCACTAAACCACCCGTAAATCCACCAAATCATCAAATGCTTCCTTTGCAATGTTCTAAACATAATCATAAGGAATTGGCAAAATAAATTTAAAAAAAATCAAAACAATGTACCTCCAAAGAGGTACACGTGGTAATGCATAAAACCACCTAATCCACCAAACGCCATCAAATGATTCCTGATGGCTAAACATAATCATAAGGATTTGGCAAATAAAATGGAAAAAATAAAAAAATCTCTGTATCCAAAGAGGTATACTGCTGATGGAAAGACCCATCCTTAACCACCCAAACATCAAATGATTCCTCATTCTAAACATAATCATAAGGATTTGGCAAATTAAATGGAAAAACGAAAAAACAATGTAATTCTCCAAAGAGGTACAGGTACGATGCACTAAACCACCCAAATCCACCAAATGCCATCAAATGCTTCCTTGATTCTAAACATAATCATAAGGAATTGGCAAAATAAATTTGGAAAAAAAAAATAATCACTCCAAAGAGGTACTACGATGCACTAAACCACCCGTAATCCAAGCGCCATCAAATGATTCCTCCATGCCTAAACATAATCATAAGGAGGCAAATTAAAATGGAAAAAAAAAAACCATCTCAGAATTCTCCAAAGAGGTACACGGGTACGATGGAAAAGACCCACCTTAACCACCCAAATCAATGATGATTCCTTAATGTCTAAACATAATCATAAGGATTGGCAAAAAAATGGAAAAAAGCAAAACAATGTACCCTCCAAAGAGGTACAGTGGTACGATGCACTAAACCAAAATCCACCAAACCGCCATCAAATGCTTCCTTTGCAATGTTCTAAACATAATCATAAGGAATTGGCAAAATAAATTTAGAAAAAATTGTAAAAAATAATCTGTACCCTCCAAAGAGGTACACAGGTACGATACTAAACCACCCAAATCCACCGCGCCATCAAATGATTCTAATGCCCTAAACATAATCATAAGGATTTGGCAAAAAATGGAAAATCAAAACCATCTCCTCCAAAGAGGTACAGTAGATGGAAAAAAAACCCACCAACCACCCAAATCAAATGAAATGCTTCCTTGATGGCCTAAACATAATCATAAGGATTTGGCAAATTAAAATGGAAAAATCAAAAAACAATCAGACCTCCAAAGAGGTACACAGGTACTGCACTAAACCACCCAAAAATCCACCAAACTGCCATCAAATGCTTCCTTTGCAATGTTCTAAACATAATCATAAGGAGTAAATTTGGAAAAATTGCAAAAAATCAAATTCTCCAAAGAGGTACTGGGTACGATAAAACCACCCAGAATCCACCAACATCAAATGATTTCCAATGCCTAAACATAATCATAAGGAGTTGGCAAAAAAATGGAAAAGTAAAACCATCTACCCAAAGAGGTACAGGTAGATGGAAAATACCCACCCAACCACCCAAACAATCAAATGATTCCTTATATGCCTAAACATAATCAGGATTGGCAAATTAAAATGGAAAAAAAAAATCAGACCTCCAAAGAGGAGTACAGATGCACTAAACCACCCAAATCCACCCAAACATCAAATGCTTCTGCAATGTTCTAAACATAATCATAAGGAATTGGCAAAATAAATTTGGAAAAATGGAATAATTCTCCAAAGAGGTACACGCATGCACTAAACCACCCAAAATCCACCAAACACCATCAAATGCTTCCTTGCAATGTTCTAAACATAATCATAAGAATTGGCAAAATAAATTTGGAAAAAAAAAATAATCTACCTCCAAAGAGGTACTGTGATGCACTAAACCACCCATACCACCCAAACCGCCATCAAATGCTTCCTTTGCAATGTTCTAAACATAATCATAAGGAATTGGCAAATAAATTTGGAAAAAAAAAAAAAAATAATCATTCTCCAAAGAGGTACACAGGTACGATGCACTAAACCACCCGATACCACCCAAACCGCCATCAAATGCTTCCTTTGCAATGTTCTAAACATAATCATGGAATTGGCAACATAAATTTGGAAAAAAAAAAAATAATCAGAATTCTCCAAAGAGGTACGAGATAAAAATACGCTAATCCACCCAAACAAGATGTAATGAACATTATTTCAAGATGCACAATAACCGTAAAAGGCAATAAACTATCTATTATTTACAACATATTTATTGAATCCAATGATTACAATTTCCTTAACAGGAATTAACTCAATCACTATTGCTTAAAGAGCTGAAAGACCAAAAAATCTCCTAAATTTAAATACAATGAAAACCGATAATGTCACATCAAAATGTTTTCTGAATATCCATCATGAGCTTAGTGTACCCTTCAAATTGCATCAGGAGCTCGAGTTAAATTCCGCATGTAGAACATCACGTTGGTACTTTCTTACAAAGATCGATGTGTGATATATGCTAAAAAAACACTCATAGGATAAAGGTGTTGCAACGAAACACGTTCAACGCTATCGACTTTAGTTTGGTTTCTACAACAAAAAAAAGTATGATTCAAAGAATATTTAAAATACCAAAACTAATACAAATGGAAAATTACTCTTGGCTTTCGGATCTCTCCAATATCCTTTAAGCCTCAATTGGAAACACCCTTTGACGTGCGACCGATCATTTAAGATGCCTTTTCCTTATCCGTCGGTTAACTTCTTATTCTTAATTGCTTTGTAAGATGGAGGAGAATTCACTTATGATAAGGTCGACATCATCATATAGTTTTGCTGTGGATCCAAGCATATACCCTCGCCTCTTATTTCCCTCTCCGATGCTTATTTGATATGCATATCGACTTACGTGGTTCAAAAATAATGCCGACGATTTCCAGGTTTTGGACATCTCTTAATTTCTCTATGCACTATCAATATAAATATCCTCTTGCTCGTAGACCAGATGAGAAGATACTTGTCAATGCCAACATCCTCACTAAGAACTTAATTGGCATAAAAGAATTCCCATCATTTCAAATTTTGATGTAAAGTTACTTGGGTAGTCATCAAATGCACACTCCATGTTTTGGATTTTTATTCTCTAAGTTTCTTACCAAATACCCACCATATCCGGCTTAGTTAATCGATAGCCTCCAACACCATGCAAAAAAATTCCTTCAAACATAACGTAAACCTTTCAGATAATTTTTGTTTAGAATTGACAGAATAACAAGATACCACTTGAAGTCTCGCATTTTCATTCATGCCATGTCTCCATAAGCTTTTCCAACCCCAAGAAACAATGGAGCGAACTTGGTTTAGATATTCCGCATACATTGTTCGGACTCACGCGTTGACAAGATGCCCATGCACGAGTCCTGTTGAATGCAGGGACCACTTGGATCTAATCTTATAAAGCTCGACAACAACCATGATCATAAATTGCCTTCTTCACATGAGCACAAGCCTCAAACTCTTTCCTCCGAGTCACACTTACTCATGCATTTATAAAAAACCCTTGTACTATCTTATTACTATTAAGCAATGAAATTTGGAAGGATTTCTTTGAAATATGCCATTGGCACAACCTATGATGAGTTGCAAAACAATTCAAAGTATAGCCGATCTTGATCGAATATTGTCATAGATGTCTCATATTCATCAACCAAGAAATGAATAGCAAATGACTCAATTGTCTCTTCCGATAAAAAAGGCTACAAATAATACATTTTGCCGTGATGATTTACTCCAACAAGAGGGGCACAAACAAGATTATATTTATTGAGTCGATAGTTTGTATCAAATTATCACATCCCCAAAACAATCATATTCTATCCTAGACATGCATGTAAAAAAGAACTTAAGTAAATGACTCATCAACTACATCCCATGCAAACATCCCATCACCGCTTGCCTTTCCTTAAACAATGCATTAATCGCATATCATTCGCAATCCTCGATCTTTTCTTCAATAAAATTGAGCATCTCTTTTTGTGAACACATTTCTACGCCAACTTCCTCGGATAAATAATGATATTGCAATACCAAATTCTGCCATTGTCTTCAACACACGCCTTCATCATTAACGATCTATGTGATCCGAGAAGATGTAGGTCGAATTCGCCAAAGAATGATTATGACATTCTCAGATGTTTCTTAATCGCCCAATTCCTCCAAATCAGAGAATCTAATCAGGCTGACAACCGCTCAGTATCAACTGGAATTTTGTTAAGCTTTTAGATCGCGGATTCTTCCAAAAATTTTGCACATAGAAATCTTTGATTTCAATTTCTTTGAGTTTGGCCAATAACTAGTATGGTCCTTCAACACCGGTTAAATTTGATGCAATACAAGACAATATATGCCTCGCTTCATTCTCAATGCTAGTTTTCCAAATAAATCATTAGATCAGATACAAAAAAATATGAAAATATGGATGGAAAATACCCACCCAAATCACCAAGCATCAAATGCTTCCTTTGCAACGCCTACATAATCATAAGGAGTTGGCAAAAATAAAAAAGATCAAAGGGGTATACCTCCAAAGAGGTACATGTGGTACAGATCACTAAACCACCCAAACCACACAAAGCCATCAAATGCTTCCTTCAAATGCCCTAAACATAATCATAAGGAGTTGGCAAAAAATTGGAAAAAAAGATCAAATGCATTCTCCAAAGAGGTACATTGGTACGATGCACTAAACCACCCTAAACCACACAAACCGCCATCAAATGCTTCCTTGTAATGCCCTAGACATAATCATAAGGAGTTTAATGAAATAAATGGAGATCATGTCTCAATTCTCCAAAGAGGTACACAGTGGTACGTATGCACTAAACCACCTAAACCACACAAACCGCCATCAAATGCTTCCTTTGAATGCCCTACATAATCATAAGGAGTTGGCAAAATGGAAAAAGATCAAAAGGTCTCAGATTCTCCAAAGAGGTACAATCTATAAATACCCACCCAAAATCACCCAAACCGCCATCAAATGCTTCCTTAATGCTACATAATCATGGAGTTTAAGTAAATAAATGGAAAAAGATCGGGTCCGTAATCTCCAAAGAGGTACACACAGTACGATGCACTAAACCACCCAAAACCACACAAACCGCCATCAAATGCTTCCTTTAATGCCCTAGACATAATCATAAGGAGTTTAATGTAAATAAATGGAAAAAAAGATCAAAAGGTCTGACTCCAAAGAGTGGTACATGCACTAAAACCACCCAAAACCACCCAAACCGCCATCAAATGCTTCCTTTGTAATGCCCTAGACATAATCATAAGGAGTTGGCAAATAAATGGAAAAAGATCTGTACCATCTCCAAAGAGGTACATGGAGATGCATAATACCCACCCAAAATCACCCAACCGCCATCAAATGCTTCCATTATAATGTTAAACATAATCATAAGAGTTGAAAAATGGAAAAAAAATCGGGTCTCATTCCAAAGAGGTACACAGTGATGCAAACCACCCAAAATCATAAACCGCCATCAAATGCTTCCTTCTTTAATGCCCTAAACATAATCATAAGGAGTTGGCAAATAAATGGAAAAAAAGATCAATCTCCAAAGAGGTACATGCAGATGCATAATACCACCCAAAATCACCAAACGCCATCAAATGCTTCCTTATGTCTATATAATCATAAGAAAAAAAATTGGAAAAATATCTCATTCTCCAAAGAGGTACACGTGTGATGCACTAAACCACCCAAACCACATAAATCGCCATCAAATGCTTCCTTTGAATGCCTAATAAAACAGGAGTTAAAAATAAAAAAAAAGAAATCGATCTCCAAAGAGGTACACAGTGTACGATGCATAATACCACCCAAAATCACCCAAACCGCCATCAAATGATTCCATTATATGCTAAACATAATCATAAGAGTTGGCAAAACTGGAAAAAAAGATCAAGGTCTGAATTCTCCAAAGAGGTACACAGTAGATGCATAAAAACCACCTAAACCACACAAACCGCCATCAAATGCTTCCTTTGCAATGCCCTACATAATCATAAGGAGTTTAACAAAATAAATGGAAAAAGATCAAATCAGACTCTCCAAAGAGGTACACAGTGCGATGCACTAAAACCACCCAAACCACAAACCGCCATCAAATGCTTCCTTTGTAAATGCCCTAAACATAATCATAAGGAGTTGAAATAAATGGAAAAAAGATCAAAATCCATCCAAAGAGGCACAGTACGATGCATAATACCACCCAAAATCACCCAAATCGCATCAAATGATTCCATTAGTGTTCTAAACATAATCATAAGTAGTTGGCAAAAAAACTAAAAAAATATAAAAAGGGATTCCTCCAAAGAGTACATGATGTACACTAAACCACCCAAATCACAAACCGCCATCAAATGCTTCCTTGCAATGCCCTACATAATCATAAGGAGTTGGCAAATAAATGGAAAAAAGATCAAAATCTGCATTCCAAAGAGGTACACAGTACGATGCATAATACCCACCCAAAATCACCCAAACCGCCATCAAATGATTCCATTATGTGTTCTAAACATAATCATAAGAGTTGGAAAAAAATGGAAAAAAAGATCAAAATCGACTCTCCAAAGAGGTACATGTGGGTACGATGCAAAATAACACTCAAAATTAAATATTCGACAAAAAAAACATCCAAATTGTTCTAATTGAAGTAATGAACATATTCTCTTGATAGAAGAATATCACTAATAAACCGTAGAAAATGCGAGAAGCATTACATGAATTTGTATTTAATACATCCTCTAAAATGGTTGTTATTTCTCAACGTTCCATCTTCATGGTTCTTTGTAAAGAGATCATTTTCGATCTCTCTCATTGCTTGAAAAACTAACCTCAACCCTAAATCATATTTCTTTAAATTCTCCCAGATTCAACGGCGCCGGGAAAGGGAAATGTAATACAAATGCCGTCAGCTAATACGCCATCGACGCTCGGTCGTGAAAGCCGTCATATCTCGTCCTTAATCGCTAAACGTAAAAAAATCCGACACGCTGCCGTCGTTGATTGGAGTCCGACGCAGTTACGCGCGGACTTAAGTAATATTTTCTCCATTGGAAGAGAAAGTTTTGGAAGGATAGAGCTTTCAAGAGAGATTTGAGATGAGATCAATTTCAAATAGGTTTTGAGTTCATCTAGACAAACAAAGAATGTTGTTCTTTTATATTCTGCTTGTCACCTTCTCTTAGATTTTATTTGATCATTTAAAGATAGGAAATAAATGAGTTTTATGATTCTAAGGAAAAATGATTATTTCTTTTTTTCCTCACAAATCTATTTAGAGTGATTATCAAAAAATAAGCACAGATTAGACAATAAACTTAATGTCATCATTGATGATATTTTTAATAATATTTTTGCATAATGCTTATACTTTAGTAAGATTGATATATTTAATAAGTATCCATTTCAAAATTAAATTCATGATAATTTTAAATTTAGTTGAATTAAATATTTTATTAAGACTAATCCAATGACATAAAAAATGATGCTATTTTTCAAAATCTAAATCAATCACTTGAAATGTGATAGAAATTTTGGAGAATTAATTGAAGGATCAAACATTCTCTTATTACTAGCTTAAACTCAAAATAAGATAAATTTTATTAAAATGAAATTTAATATAAGACCATTTAATTTTAAATTCATTAAAATACTTAAATATTGAAATAATATTTTATTATCAAAAGAATATGAGTCACATCATTTTTATTTAGTCAAATTCATCAAAAAATTTAAATAGAACTTCATTCTAACATAAAGTTTAATAAACTTAAAATCAGAGAAAGTTTGAGGATCTAAATTCTTTTATTGTGCATCTCTAGAAATTTTCTATGTGGTTAGACTTTAATCTCTTATGCATCATGAACTTTAAGAAATGATAATCTTAAAATGTGTCTTGGGGCTATTTTAGTGAAGTTCATTGGTTATGTAGTGATTGTCAAGTTAGAACTTATCCTTTTAATAGTGAGCTATTTTAGAGATAAAACCTTATGCAATTTTTATATTGTTAAGATCACCCCAAGTTCGATAACAAAGATATTTATATTAAAAAAAATTCTCGCTAATATCAAGTTTTGTTCTAATATTTTTGAACATAAAAGCATCATGTGTCTTGCTCATAATGATTTAAAGAGTTTCTAAGAAATTTAAAATTATTACTCATGATTTATGAATGAAGTGCAAAAAATGAAGATGTATAAAAAATAAGATTTCTCCTTAAAAAATTTATAAATCTTGTCTAATATTATTTTCCAAAAGACATGATTTTCTTTCATGATATGGTGATTATTTAGAAAGTGTATCTAATCTATCATTTAAGTTTCCACAAGCTTTTTTGGTCTCTAATTATATTTTTAATTTATAGCAAGGATTTTAGAGATTATGTATTAATTCTATATTTATATATATACCAAATATATATTTACATATCTAACATGGTAATACATAAAGTTAAATATTTACTTATCTAATATTTTTTTATGCTAAGGTCCATTTCACATTTAAAATGAATAATGATTTATTTTTGAAAAAATTGAAATCAAGATGTTATATATGTAAAAATTAAAATTTATGTTTGGTATAAATACATAAGAATTGTGTGGTATGTAAATCAATAATGATTTTTTTGTTAATTATTTTAAATATTTTAAATAGTAAAAATTTTATACATTTACATATCTAATTAAATTTTAATATTTATATAAATACCAAAATTTTAATATTATATCAAAAAATAATGTCATCATTCAATTCATTAAATTGAAATGCAATATTTTCATGTATAAGAAAAATGATATATATATAAAAAAGATGATTTAAAGCACAGATATGTATAAGCATTAATTGCCATAATGCAAATCTTTCTAAATGAAATTGATGTAACTAGTGTTATATATGTAATATAAATTATTTTGTAGAATTAAAAGTTTTTTATAACATTATTAAATCTGAATATATTTTATTTTATATATATTTATAATATAACAATAAATTATGAATGCACATGAAGAATGGTAGAGAAATAATTATATATATAATATGCATTTTGAACTTCTCAAAAAATCAAAAAATTAAATGCCACATAATCCATTAATTTTGAATAATTAATCTAAAATAAAGAAAAGTAATAACCATACTAGATTTACTATGTATGATACATAATTACATATGATGAATTATGTAACTATTAAATGATATGGCTCTCAAAATACCAATACAAGACAAATCTTGACGAAGCATATGATTTGAGTCAAACCGCTCGAGATCAAGACTTAAAATATCATTGAATCTTTGGACATCAATTAAATCCCAAAACAGCTCTCAAATGGAGTGTTTATAGTCATCGAAATGCTCTCGACAGGATCTAACGAGCCTAAGATCTCATAATTCGACTTCATTTGGGCATCCAAATGCTCAAAATACATCAAATGATCAAGGAATCATCATCTGACGAGTGTTTGCCTTACATGAATTTTCCAGAACGCCTCCTCCCATCTATAAATAGGCATTCATTCCTCACATGAGGGGGCCAAGCTCAAGGAAGGAAGGCAAGAAGAAGGAAGTCAAGCAAGTGCGTAAGAACAAGAACCCAGCAAGAAGAAGAAGAGTCCAAGCAAGTGAAGAAGGAAGTCAAGCACAAGGGGAAAGAAGAGGAAGAGTCCATTGAGGAAGAAGAGGAAAAGTGAAGTGAGGAGGAAGAGAAAGCTCTAAAGCTTGAAGATCCCCGAGCAAGATCGCACATCACCACCGCACATCGTAATTATACCCTGATTTCCACTGTTACCCAAAGATCTCCAACATCAAGAACTATTATAAACCGATCGTGTTACATTGTCCCTCTCTCAAGTAGAATAATCCCGCATCGGAAGATTTTACTCGGATACATAGTGGAATCTTTTATCGCCCCTGTTTTTCCCTCTTTCGAGGTCCACGCTAAAAATTCTGAGTGTCTCATGTTCGCTCTTTAATAACCTGTGTCTGACTAATCAAGGCTAAGGCATAAATTTTACTCTACGAATCGGTTTTCCAAAGACGCAATGCTTACCGTCTGGAAGAAAACTCTTCAACCACAATTCGTGAACATCCACGTTATGGCCAATAAATACAACTACAACGGAGTCCCGCCCAACTCCCGCCATTCTCAAAACCCATCCTCAACCAAGGACGCCAAGTTGAGGGCTGAATCTCTTTGGAAGATCGTGTCCGTAATGGAGGAGTCTCAAAATAAAATGATCCATTTTGCAAGGATTACAATAGCTACTACGCAAACATATCTCCCCAAGATCGACGCTCCTGAGGAGGTCAAAACGCTAATCCTCCGACATCGGAGTTCCTCCGCATGGAGACCGTAACGCCGATCTCCTCGACACGCTAGTTCCACTCATCCATCGTACCTCAACCGCTACTAATCCAATCGTTGTTGATAGCTTCACACATGCTCATCTCATTAATCCCACATCATGACATTCGTGGTATACGACGCTTAATACAAGATGAATTTCACCTTCAAGATAGAAATCATCTTCACCACACCGCGTTATGAGGAGTCCTCACCTTTAGCCATTCTTCACATCCACCTCGGTTTCAAGCTTCCAGCATTCCTATGATGGGGCAACCCACCCACACCTAACACATCACCATGTGACTATCATGCATATCCAACGCTCTCGACACACCGCTTTGTCGTCTTTCCGTTACCCTCAAAGGGCAAGCTCGCACTGTTCTACTCTTCCAAGGGGATCCATCCATACCTTTAACGAACTCGCCGTGTTCTGGAACAGCTTCATTGCAAATCGAGAATCATTAAAGATTCCTCCCATCTTCCTAGATTCACGTAAGGGTGAATCACTCAAAGAATACTTCCAGGTTCTCTTTAGAAGCTCGCAAATACCGGGGTAGACTCAACTATTAAGAGGAGTTTTCCTTGAGGACTCGCCTGTGGCCTTTCTATTCGCCATTAATGACACGTCCGCTCATATGCCGACTTAGTTCATCTAGAAGACAAATCTCCACCGATGAAGCTATTAATGCTCATCGCAAACAATTTGAACAATATGTGGGAAACGCAAAAACACCCGTGAAATGTGGCTGTGCCCATCAAAAGAAGCGACAAGGTAGTCATGATCTCCTCCACGACCCCCATATCAACAACGTGAACCTCGACCGAAAAGACATACACCGAACACATCTCGTTAACCTCGATGGCTATTCGCAATGAAGAACATATCAAGTGGCCGCATCCATTGAAACCAATTCGTGAAATCGGAGCAATATTGTCATTTTCATCAAGTCGGACATACCATCAAGCATGTATACAACTCAAGGAAGAAATCGAGACTCATTCAACAAGGATACCTACGCGCTTTATGAAGAATCAACCACTCAAACAAACACACCTCCGCTTGGGGCAACCAGTGACAAACATCACAAAACAACCAAATAATCATCAAATAATTGGAGAAATTGAAACAATCGCAGAGGATCGATACTACATAATCAAGTTCTCGCATCGCCTCCAAAGAACCGGAGTTGAAGAAGTCTCATTGATCATTCCATCACTTTCAATGACTCGAACTGAAGGAGTCCATATCCCTCATCAAGATCCACTCATATGCAGAGAATTTTGATCGACAATGGGAGTTCTCGATGTCTTATTTTACTCAACTTTTCTTAACATGGGCCTAGCAAAAAGCTCCAACCAGCAAACTATATGGGTTTGATAATCACCCGACGCGTAAGGGACAATCACTCTTCCCGCTACCTGAGAATTCCCAAAGTGACTCATTTAATACAATTCATGGTGGTCAAGTCGACTGATATAATGCCTTCTGGAGGCCCTCCAATCAATTTTGCTATCACTTGCCTCATCTCAAGATAAAATTTCCTACCTGGAGTTGGGGTGGTTTGTGGAAATCAACAGCACCAATCATGTTATCTCGCATAAGCTCAACCTCTTCCATCACCTTCAAAGATCAAGATCTAACTTTCGAGATGAAAGAGTACCTCAAAAGCTTCAGAAGATTTACTCAATAGCATTATCGATGACCAACCATTACTGCAAGTGGGATCTTTACTCGTAAGAACAAAGGGAAAAGTATATAAATTTCTTACGCAGAATCAAGACATATTTGCTTGGAGTCCAGATATGCCGGGTCGACCAATGTAATCATCCCCTCAAAATTAATCCAACGCTCAAACCAATCATCCAAAAGAAGGAGTTTTGCACCGATCGCCTTCGCTATTGAACAAGAAGTTAACAAGCTCATGAGGATTCATAATGAGAAGTGCATTACCCAACATGGCTAGCAAATGTTGTCATGGTTAAAAAACAAATGGAACATGGAGGATGTGTGTTGATTATACGATCTTAATAAGGCCCGCCCAAAGGATAGTTTTCCTCTTCCTCGAATCGATCAATGATGCGCTACATCCGACATCAAATGCTCGCTTTTTTGATGCTTATTCTACATCAAATAAAGATGAACCCAATGATGAAGAGGCTACGCTTTCAAACATATAAAGGTTTATATTACCAAGTCATGCCATTTGATTAAAATGCTACCTATCAACCTCATGAATAAGGTTTTAAAGACCTAGCCACAATGGAGGTGTATGTGGATGACATGTTAGTGAAAAGCTTAGAAAAGTCACAACATATTTCGACTTAGAAGCATGCTTTGACCTCCTTCGACGCTATAACATACGACTTAACCCAACCAAGTGTGCTTGGGGTTACGCCTGAAAATTTCTTGATTTATGGTAACTCACCGGATAGAGGCTAACCCCAAAAAAAATCAAAGCTCTCCAAGATATGATTCCTCCAAGAATATCAAAGACGCTCAACGCTTGAATGGTCGAATTGTGCATTATCCCGCTTCAGTCTGCTTGGGACAAATACTGCCATTCTTTAAAATATTGAAGGAGCTAAAATAATAATTTTCAATGGACCGATGAATGTCGATGCTTTTGAGCAACTAAAAGAATATCTAGCATCTCCACCGCTATCCAAACCTATTCAAGGAGAAACGTTATTATATACTTATATGTTTCTTCCCACGCAATAAGCTCGCTTTAGTGAAGAAGATGGGGCACAACAACCAATTTATTACGCCAAAAATTCTCTCGATATAGAAAGTCATTATCCATTTGATAAAGTGGCTCAAGGTTTTCTCAAAAATTGGCCCATACTTTCAAGCTCACACCATCGCTTACAGATTTACCATTAAGGGCCATCTTACGTAAAACCGTATATCCGGAAGATTGATCAAATGGTCTAGAACTGGGAGAATTTGATATAAATTTTCTACCTCACATAAAGTCTCAAATACTTGCAGACTTTATAGTGGAATGCACCAACCCAACTCTAGAAGAGCTATCACGTCTTTCATCTCCTCATGGACTCTCGTTGATGGAGCTTCAAGTAATAGTGTCAGGAATCCTACTTGTTTCCCCAAAGAAAATACCCTAGAGTATGGACCGCTTAAAATTCGCAAACTAATAACATGGTCAATATGAGGCTCTCATCGAGGTTGAGACTCGCCATTGACCGCTAAGCCAAAACTTAGTAATTCATCGACTCCCGCCTTGTCGCCTCCCAAGTTGGAGGAGATTTTAATACTCATAATCCTCAACTGCAATATCTCCACTTGGTAAAATCTCTTCTTACTCATTTCAAGACACATCAAATCATCCACATACAGAGAAGAATACTGCCGACGCCTTGCTAAGCTTGCTACCTCTACCAGAGATCTATTTAAGAGAAAGTATGTTGAAGAAATACATTTTCCTAGTATCCAAGGGCCATGGATAATTCAAACTATTGATGAGGAAAAGGAACGCTCGGATAAACCCGATCCTATCTTTTCTACAAGAAGGGACCCTTCCTCAAGATCCAACTTCGAACTCCTCAAGACAAGCTTCAAACTTTGCTATTATTGAGGTGAACTATACGGAGCTTTCTGTCCATATCTCAAATGCCTTCCACCTTCAAGTCGACATGCTGCTAAAAGAGGTTCACTGTGAATATGTGGAACACCTTGAGGAAGAGCATTGGCCCTTAAAATCATGAGGCAAGGGTTTTGCCTACAATGAAACAAGACGCCTTGAATTCACAAGAAATGCAAGTTGTCAATTGCATTCTAACCTCCCTCACATGCCGCATAACTCTCATCCATTCAAAGCCCATGGCCCTTGCTGGGGATTGATATCATGGGACCTTTTCCAATAGATCGGCAACGAAAATTTATCATTCTAGCCGCCGACTACTTCACAAAATGGGTGAGCGAACCACTCGCTAAAATCACGAGGCAAATACCAAACAATTTGTCTGAAAATATAATATGTCGATTCGGTCTTCCGCAAAGATCATCACCGACAATGGAACTCAATTTATCGAAAAGTCTTTACGCCCTTTTGCAAAGATCTTCACATTCAGCCGCATACATGTAGCACATCCTCAAACTAATGGGCAAACCAAGTTACCAATAGGACCATACTCAAAGGACTAAAAACACGCCTGAGAAGGTCGGGGCAATGGGTTGATGAGCTCCCCAATGTTCTTTGGGCCTACCGCACACGCCACGCACCCCAACGGTGAGACAATAACTTGTGTTTTGGTACGTGGTTATCATACCGTGGATATCGGGTTCCAAGTCCAAGAGTCCAGCTTTTCGATCATGTAATGAAGAAAAACTCCGCAAAGACCTGACCTACCCCCAAACTCGGGATATGGCCCTACTGACCGCTTCCTATCACCAACGGTAGCTCGCCACTTCAACGTAAGAGTGAAACCTCGCCCCATATCTCGTTTGACTTGGTCCCGCTGTCTCAGGTCGCAGTGCAAAGGCCCTCAAGCAATAAACTCTCACCTGGGATGGTCCGTGGTCATAGCTATGGTCAAGCTGTGAACGCTTCAAGCTCGATCCGTAAGGAAAAACTCTACCAACTTGGAATACTAAGAATCTTCAAAATATTATCGAACTCTTACTGCATAATTATTATGACTTTTATCTCGTCTGTCATTTCATCCTTGTATAACTGACCCCACCTACTAGATTAAAGCTTGTTGTTGCAGCTTGTTGTTGTCATTTTCTCTTAAAGCGTCTTATGATTATATCATTGAACTAGTGAATTCACTTTGTTCTAACAAGATTTGTTTTTCTTTACTTTTCTCCCACTTGAGAAATATACAACTCATGTTACATCTCAATGGGACATGATCAATCCTAGGACTTGATGACCTCTCTTCCATACAGTTAACGCCATCGAAGTCACACTGCAAACAACCTTGATAGGTCAAAGATCTCCGGCCGTCCGACTACCGCCAACCACCCCGTCGGCCAACCTCAGAATTCATCGCCGCCACTACTGCCGCCGCCACCGCTGCACCATCGCCGGCAATCTTTGGCCATCACCATTGTCCGGCCATCCGCTGATTATCGCGCCACGCCACCGCCGACTCGATTCGACCACCTTCTTCCATACGGGTTAACGCCATTGAGTAAAACTCTCAACCCTGGATAGTCAAACGCCTTGGTGGACTTCAGACCTCTTCCATACGTTAACGTCGAGTAAAAACTTTGACTAACAACCTGTGATAGGTCAAACGCCCTATTTCCCGCGACCTCTTCCATACTTAACGCCATTGAGAAAACTCGACTAACAACCCAGATAGGTCAAAACGCCTTGGTGGACTTCACCTCTTCCATACGTTAACGCCATCGAGTAAAACTCGACTAACAACCCGTGAAAGGTCAAAAGGTCCTTGTGGACTTCCGCGCCTCTTCCATACGGGTTAATGTCATCGAGCAAAAACTCGACAAACAACTGAAAGGTCAAAAGGTCCTTGGTGGACTTCCCACGCCTCTTCCAAGACGCGTCAATAATATTCACCAATAACCTGGAAAGGTCAAAACTTTGTACTCTACATGTTAATGTCATCGTATCACTGACAAACAACCCTGGATGGGTCAAAAATCCTCAGTGGATCCAACTCACCCATATTTGTAACGTCAAATAATATTTTGACCAATTATCCCAGAAGGGTGAAAAAAAAAAAAAAAAAAAAAAAAAAGAAGGTAAAAAAGAAGAGATATATCCGTATCATCGCATTAATATGATGATATAAGAAAGAATTAAGATCCTGATACACGATAATGACATTACATAACCAACGATGAAGAATGACATCCACAATCGATGCTACATAATATCGATATCCTCATCATCACTGGAGACACTCCCTGAGCCCACTCACAACTCCTTCATCTTCAATCGGTGAAGGATCTTCTGATGCTGGGAGATATATCCTCAATTTTGGCCCGCCTTGCGATGTACCGCACTAATTCCTTTCAGAACCCTGATGAAGCCTCCTCTAAACATTGCCGCTCCAAGTCCTTCACTTCAACATCAAAGATATGGTTACGAGCCTCGGATAAAGTCTTCAATAGCCAGATAAGCCGTGGAATTCTTGAAGTCTTCCACGCCTTAAGCGATCTCGCTGCTTCCGCTTCGACATTTTATGCTCCTTTCGTAAAGATGATCTTGTAATGCTTTCTTATCCGCTAAGTGCCTGATCCTCTTCTCTTTATGAGTCGCTCTCGCCTCAATCACCATCACGAAGGCTTCCACCTCGACACGGAGAGAAAGAGAAGTCGACATATTCGCCACCGCTTACACTCACCAATCAATCCTCCAAGGTCACCACTTTAGCTTTAGCATTCATCCTTCGCTCATACTCGCCGAGATATTTTATCTTCACAAATTCAAGATTCCATTCATCTAAGGCGACACCCAATGAGCCATCACCCTAACGTTACCAAAAAAAAAAAAAAAAAAAAAAATCATCATCACCAATGTTACATAAGGAAGAATAAGGAAAAATAACGACAATTCATCTTGGACGCCCAAGACATATGTGATTTAATACCTCCTCGAATTTGCCTAGAGTAACTCCCCATCATGAGTCAAACAGCTAAACTCTCGGATGTTAAGTGAACGCCATCTCCACCGATATCCGACACAACCATTTCAAAGACGGTCTCCTCTTTCAGAAGATGGAACATTGCTACGCCAGATTCGTGATAGGCTTCGAGAGAACCCTATGAGTATGAGGAAACTCTCACCTTTCTCTTCAACTAAGAGCATGAGACCTTCCACCGGATGGAAAGACCAACCTTAAACATCCTATCTTCAACTATATATTTATGTAATGCAACTCATGTTGCAAGCTTCCACATCGGAATATTAAGAGTTGCTAGAATATCATCCGATATCGACGGATCCGGAAGATCATTCAATCTTCCCCATCTCTCGAAGGCCCCACTCATTCTTCACATAAAAAAATCCAAGAGACCAAGTTTTGACGGATCCGTCGAAAATTCTATCCGCCTTTATAGCTCGATAAGAAACGCCCTGAGCATCACATGTGAATCTACACATTCGCACAAGTATTCAATGTTCAAAGTAACCCCATGCTCCGAAGGTCACAAACCAATAATGACCATTAAAGCTCAAACTAAAATTGCATCAAAGCCACGCCACATTTTTTTGAAAATCTCAATCACCAGAGCCAAAGGGAATCGCACCAAAGACGTAAGAGTCATCTCGAAATAAGAAAGTACCATGGAGGCGAACGTGCTCGACTTTTGAGCCACAATAGCCACCAACTCATTGGGAAGAAAATTTCAAAACACCATTAAACTATCGATGTGACAAGAGGCATATCGGGCCGCCATACTATGAGTTTTCCCGACCATCACTCAAGACGTGACGCTCTTTTGACTCTCCCAGCGCGCTTGAGTAAAATTTTTCTCCTACGCCAAACTTTTGAGTTATGGACAATGGTTCTTAATCGATATCACTCCGCCTTGGCAATTTTCAACTATGAGCCTTCCATCAAGTTTCTACAAGAAAAGTAGTACGGCCTGACCGCCTCCTAACCTGACGATCCGATGGGCGGAACCGACAGGTCGAAGAAATCGGAACCACGACGTATCGTGGCGCTTTAACCCGACGATCCGACGGACGAACCGGACGAGGTCGGAACTGGAACCACGACGCATCGTGGCCTTGATCGCCTAACCCGTGACGATCCGGTCAGCCGAACCGACGAGGTCGGAAACTGGAACCACGACGATCGGCCTTGATCCTCCCTAACCTGACGATCCGACGACCGCGAACCGACGAGGCCGGAAACCGAACCACGACGCTGCGGGCCTTGACCGCCTCAACCCGTGACGATCCGACGGGAACGACGAGGTCGGAAACCGGAACCACGACGCATCGGGCCTTGACCGCCTCTAACCCGTGACGACGATCCGACGGCCGAACGGACGAGGTCGGAACCTGAACCACGACGCGGGCCTTGACCGCCTAACCTGTGACGATCCGACGGGACGAACGGACGAGGTCGGAACTGAACCACGACGCATCGGGCCTTGATCGCCTTAACCTGACGATCCGACGGGCCAAGAACCGACGAGGTCGAAACCGGAACACGACGCATCAGGGCCTTGATCGCTCCCCGACGCTCTTGATCACCTCCAAAGAACTCACTCAAGAAGAAAGGGAGAAGGAAAATGTGTTTCTCCCTCATCCTGGGTATTTATAACCCCTATGGGCAAAAGGGTAAAACCCCTCAAAACGCAAAAGCTCAAACCGCCTAATTTCGCCGCGGCGCATGACATGGCACAAGGTTCTAGGGCATAGCACCGCTGGAGATGCTACAGGACGGTAGACGCTGGCCTCTGCCTTTCACTGACGTTTCACCGTGACGCGCTGACCAACTGGACGCATGGAATCATGACGAATGGCTCAGACCCAACCGACGCAATGGTCTGAATCTGACGGGAATGGTCGACCAACTGCATGCTGAATTCATACGCTGGCGCGAATCACAGCCAAGGCTCATGACCGCCATGCTGCCCCGACGATGGCCGACCTGACGGGTTCCGCCATGACGCTACAGCATGGCGGCGCCAAGGCTTCTCCTCAGACGCTACCGATGGCTGACGCGCCACTGGCCATGTCCCCTAAACGCTCTCAGTATCCAAATAGCTCCATAACCTCAAAATCTTATGCCAGCTACACATCTTCTTCCATAATCATAATTTTGTATTTTTGATGGTTTATTCTCTCAAAATGTATGATTCATTACGCTTCGTTGAAGAATTCATTATTTTGCATTTGACACATATTTTGGATGATTGAGCTAATGTCATCCAAAAATAGCAACCGATATGGCTCTCCACCAATAAAGCACAAATCTTGATGTCGAATGCGATATGATTTTGAGTCAAAACCGTTCGAGATCAAGCACTTAAAATATCATTGGAATCTTTGGAACATCAATTAAATCCTAAAAGCTCTCAAATATGGAGTGTTTATATGATCGAAGGCTCGATGAGATCTAACGAGCCTAAGATCTCATAATTCGACTTCATTTGGGCATCCAAATGCTCAAAATACATCAAATGATCAAGGAATCATCCCGAGCCCGACGTGGGAGTGGTATGGGCCTTACATGAATTTCAAGAATGCCCCTCCTCCCAATAAATAAATTCATTCCTCACATGAGGGGGGGCTGCTAAGCTAAGTGAAGTGAAGCAAGTGAAGAAGAAGGAAGTCAAGCAAGTGCGAAGAACAAGAACCCGGCAGAAGAAGAAGAAGAGTCCAAGCAAGTGAAGAAGAAGGAAGTCAAGCAAGGAAGAAGGCAAGGAAGAAGGGAAGAGTCCCATCGAGGAAGAAGAGGAAAAGTGAAGTGAGGAGGAAGAGAAAGCTCTAAAGCTTGAAGATCGGCAAGATCGCACCGCCGACCGCAGCCATCGATAAGATTTCCAGCTACCCAAAGATCTCCAACATCAAGAATATAAACCGATCGTTGTTACACACCGTTGTCCCTCTCTCAAGTAGATGTAATCCGTTATCGGAAGATTTTGTACTGAAAAGGATACATAGTGGAATCTTTTATCACAGCTGGTTTTCCCCTTTCGAGGTTTTCCACGTTAAAAATTCTGGAGTGTCTCATGTTCGTTCTTTAATAACCTGTGTGTGCGCTGGACTAATCAACAAGGCTAAGGCATAAATTTTTACTCTACCGTAACTGGTTTTCCAGCACGCAACAAAATCCATTATGAAATAATTAACTCAAGCACACTAACTAACCTTGTTATAATTGGCCACCCATTTCATAATGAGAATGCATCTTTCAAGTGATACTTTTAATAATGTCCATAATTTAAGTGTCATCGAGAAGCAATGTTGCATTGTAAGTAGCATAAAAGTATTAGTATGTCATAACTATAACCTTAGAATGATAACAAGCTAGTAGTTGCACATCAATAACAACAGAATTTATTAGTAATAATGAGCAAAATCACATCAATAGCAATAGATTTTCTTGATAGCAATGATTTTTAAATTAGGGGTGTGAGTGAGTCAAGCCAGCTTGAGCTCGACTCGAAAAATAGCTTGTGAGCTGAACCAGATGAGCTAACAAGCCAAGCTCAAGCTAGTCCTAACTCTAATCTTTAGCTAATGAGCCGGCTCTTTTAATAATTATTAATATAAAATATGCTTAAAATATATTAAAATGTAATATTATAAGTATACGATTGTTAAAAATATAAAAATAATATAACTCATTCTCTTATATCTATACCAAGTAAATTCTTATTATCTTACTTCTAATTTCTTAATTTTTTTATCATTTACTTTATGATAACTCTTTGAATCAAAACTATTTTATCACTTTCGTATTAAATAAGCCAGTTCGAACTCATAAAATAAAGCTCGAGCTCGAGATTGAATTCAATTAATTAATCAAGCTCTTGCTCAAGCTAGACTCGAGCTTCACCGACTCATTTATATTCTACCTATATGTGATCTTTAATGAAGATTCAAATCCAAAGTTGAGAATTGGCTCCATATATGATAAATAAATGACTCCCACTTTTTAAACTTGGGGAATTTTGCAAGTTCACTCAAACTATCTATAGTGGATGAAACAGATTTCACCCGTTCAATCATTTAGAAAAATGATAAAAATTTATAGCTAATAATAAGTCATATGTACCCTTGGAAAGGGATAAACTGACCCATCTAGATTCACACTATCTTAATCGATTAGTGACTTCTTTTGCCATAACTTCGCTTGTTCAGAAATCTAAAAATAAATATTTGGTTTCTAATGATAATATCATGATCACATTGATTTTGGCAGTATACAAGAGAGAAAAAAACTCATCAAAGGTTTATTAACTCATCTTCTATATTCATCACAGAAAATAAGCATTAATATTTATGATATTTGTGAGGGACTTATTTAAGTATGAATAAAACGTGAACACTTGAAAAATTAATAAGCATTGAAATTTTGAGATATCTTTTATTCTTTAGGAGTTTTCTTAAGCAAAATGGTAAGTCAACCTCTACTTGAGGAGCCTAGTTTGGCAGTCTAAAGGCCATTGCCGATAATGTTGCATCCACTAAAAAGAGTTTATTCTATGCAATCTCTATCACAAGAAATTATTATGTGCAGAGTCTAGATGTAGAGCTATATGTGGAGTCTGGACATAGAGCTAAGTCCTGTGGGCTCCAAAATTCATCACCGATCTCTCAATGAAGACAGTTTAATTTATGTGTCAATAAAAATTCAGAAGACAGATGCAATAGTAGATAAGATACCACACAGAGATTTTGCTCTCATTTTGTGAGGACTTTAGATTTGGTTCAGGTTTCCTATAAAAAGCACTAGTTAATTACCCTCCCAATGTTGAGAGAGAACTTTCGACAAAGTTGTGTTAGTCGCTAAATGCACAGATAAGTAGAAAGATATAGAGCTTAAAATTTGGGGTTTAGAATTTATGAAATTCACCATTATTTAACTTATAGCATATGGTTGGTAGAATGATGACGTGCCCAATCTAGATCCCATGGTTCTATCATCTCGGGCTATTGTGGTAGTCTACTTAGTCAGAGGAGATCGACCCTAACCCGATCGAAAAGATCTGAAACCAAGTGATCGCCCAAGTAATCCTAGAAGGGTGATCTTTGTCCAAGGAGACAAGCTTAAGTCCACTTTAGCTAACAAAAAGGCTTTTTTCCTATCAAATATACCTTATGATTCATAACTCAAGAGACTGAGCCATTGAGGAACATACGCGCTACAATCGTGATCGTAATATAATGGTGTCAATTGGTGGAAACTACCCGATTAGAGGACTATGATTGTAATCACATCATATGTGGAGCTTACTAGTCAAACCACATGGACAGAGGACACTAGCCACGTTCTTATTGACATGAGATTATATGAATTTGAATATAGTTATTTATTTGACTTCACATTAGCTCTTTCTTGAGCTAGAGTTTTCTTAATCTATCGTCTCCAACAAATGGTGATGGATGAGTGGATGAATTATTTGCTTTAAGTATTTAAATGATAAATTTCATTTACTTAGTTGAAATTTAGTTTTATGATGAATTAGTTTAGAGCTCAAGTATCTTTTGATGATAATATCCCCTCCGGTTGAGATTTTTAATCAACGCGACCATCATCGAGGTATAACTTGTAAACTTTATTTATTTTATAGTAGAGGATCAAGTCTATGACTTATGTGTAATTTAAATTCTTTAAGAAATTGATATCATGATAGAACTTATCAACTTGATTACAAATATAGAGGATTGGGTCTTATGATATGATGTAATTTAAATTAATTTAGAAGTTGATTATTTAGTAGACCCTATCAACTCTATTTCAAACATAGAAGATTAGGCCTACTATGATCATATTCTATGAAGCAGAATACTTATATCTTTCATTAGATTGAATTAGTATATGGAGATATTCATTAGATTTCATGTATATAGTCATAAATGATTGAATTCATTTCATCATTCTTTCTCTTTTTTTTTAAAAAAACCCGTGCAACATCCACAGACAAAAAGTTTAGATACTTAGTATAAGTGTTGGGGGCCATGCTGGTGTTTAATAATTCAGATTACTTTTTTTTTTTAATTTTGAGATTAATTTTATATTTATTTAATCTCAACTTAGCCTACACCTTTTCTATTAATTAAGACAAAGACTTTAACTCTCTACAGAAAGCAAATGCAGATATTTATAACTTAGATAATTTTATCTAATTAATGAAATAATTGATTTTAAAAATTATAATTAGAATAAAATTTTTTATATATTTGGATTGAAAGAAGCTCCATAACTCATGTAGAATTTAATTTAGTATCGCCTTCCATCTGCTTGTACATAAAGTTACAAATTCGGTGGTGAAGAAGGCATTTAAATTAGTCTAATAACTTATTAGATCCCTTGGAATAACATTTAATTGCTTTTTTTTATTCAAAATTAATTAGTCTTTAAATGTTCAATAGACTCTCATTTATGTCTATTGACAATTCTCAAACTCATCATAAACTATAATCAACTTCTCTTTGATCCAATTTGAGTATTTAATAAGACGAATAATATGTTTCAAATAATTTTCAAGAATTAATTGATTATGCTTATTAGTAATCATTCGATCTCATTGAAAATCTCTTATGAATTCCTTAATTTTCTCCAATTCATTTGGAGTGAATTATGATTTGAAAACTATATTCTAATTCTAAGAAGATCTTTTATGCTCTAATTAGATATTCAGTCCAAATCATCTTCTAAATCAATTGAATTGGGGTATTGAAGTGCTAAATTTATATTTATTGCCCAAATATTCAATTTATTTTAAGTTCATAAATCTGTTTGAGTTTAGTTCACCTTTCTTTATTTGAAATATAATCTTCAAATTCATTTCAAATTCAAAATTCAATTCAATATCAATTTATTTTAATGAGCTTAGGCAACACTATTTGTTTAACTTGAATTTTATTTGCAAGTATAAATTTTAGATAAAATTTTGGTATTATTTTGATAGTATTCCGTGTTATCTCCGCATATGGGACTACATCAGAACTATTTTGGCCTATCTGTCACACCCTGATGAACATGACGGTTGGTATTTTGAAATACCTCGGTCGAATTGAAATCCGTTATGCTTTGATGAGTATAACAGGGACTTCAATCACCTGCATAAAAACAAATATATATGCAACTTCTACACATTCAAATTTTATTTTAGATTATTTATATTTGATGTGATTGATTTTTTAAAATAAATCTTGATTCTTGCCCCTTTTTTAAGTCTAAAATTTAGTCAAAATTTCAGCAGTATTTGGGCATAAGAGGTTGCATCTAATAATTTTGGCTTACTTGGTACACCCTATTGAGTATAATGAGCGGTATCTTGCGACACTACAGCTAGTCTTTACACCCATTATGCCTTATTGGATATTAGTGGGGTCTTGAAATATGTAAAAAAAACCCAAGCACAAATATACAATTTCTTTTTACACATTTAAGCATTTCTACACATCTACCAATAGCAATAATAATAATCTTGCACGAGTTAAGTTAGAAAGAATTGAATATGAGATATTATCATGTTGATTATTTGGGTTGAATAGGTGAGAGAACCGTCAAAGGGTATAAGAGGAAGGAAAAATATGGGAAAGATGCTGAGAGGAACCCATGATCTTTGAGTTGCCTCTCTACCACATTGTTTATAGGGAGGGAAGACTAGAGAAGGTATAGTGGTTCCACTTCTAAAGAACGGGGTGAATGGGAGAGAATCGAGAGGAGAGAATAAATTACCATATCGAGAGAGAGAGAGAGAGAGAGAGAGAGAGAGAGAGACATGTATTATTTCAATCAGAAGCTTCATTCAGAAGAAGGAGGATCTCTGCTTTACATGCAAATAAAAAGTAGGGAAGGGAAGAGTTTTGTATGCTCGATTTGGATGAATGAAAAATGGAGTTCAGTCACTTGTCTTGTGACAGGGATGGATGGGCTCGTGCGTGAGGGAATGGTTCATTCATTTCGTCATGTAGGATGAGCCGAATTAGAGTAAGTAAGGAGGAGGAGGCTTGTGGCTGTGGATAGAGGGGTTGTGGGTTGATGCAGTTGAGGGGATTATCGGATGGTGGTTTGAAGCTCGAAGGGTAGAACAAGAGAGGGCAATGAGAGCAGGAGGAAGAATGATGGACGAGGGACAGAGGCCTTTGGGATTTCTGTCTTCGGGTAGAGCATGCATGAGAGGGGGAACCTTACAGGTGAGAGGAGTTTTGATTGCCTCAAAATCATCCTGATACTAAGGAAAATCCTCCATTTAATGCCTATGATTACCATTACCATTAAAAATATTTTCATATAGGATTATACAGGATTTTGAAAATTTTGAATGAAACTTTGAATGTGATTAAAAAGTATTTATAGAAATTATTTAATCTGATCAATAATCTATATTCATATGAAAATTCTGATTTAATCATATTATGATTTAATTATTAAAATTAAATTGAATTATGTTTAATTAAATTGGATATTTAATTTTCGCAATGTCACGTCAGAATTCTTGTGAATCTTGTCAAAATTAAACCCACATAATATGGGTATTATTTCTAGGTAAATTCAATATTCTGGATTTAAAAGCATAATCTGTTTTATGATCGGAGGTCATTCGGGCAATGTCAAGATCGATTGAAGTAAATTTGAGATTAATTTAGGCATCATGGCACTCCGAGGTGTGGGCTCCGAAAATTCACCATCAACCTCTTGACAAATGAAGCGAGTATAGTTTAAAATATCGATATAATTTTTAGAAGGCAGATGAAATAGTAGATAAGACATTACCCAGAGATTTCACTCTCATTTGGTGAGGACTTTATATCTGGTTCCAGGTTTTCTATAGGCGCAAACACCTATAGTTAATTACCCATCCCAATAAGTGAGAGAAAACTTTCTATTAAGGCTAGTAGTTAGGTCGCTTAATGCATAGCATATAGTAGCAACGTGTAGAGTTTTGGAATTTAGAATTTGAAATTCATGAAATACATCATTATTAGCTTAATGCAGATGGTTATAGGAATAATGACATTCCCGATCTAGATCCCATGGTTCCATCATCCCGGGCTGTAGCGGTCCCTAGTTTACTTAGTTAGAAGAGGTAGTCGACCCAACCTGATCGAAGGATCCTTATCAACAACACATTAGTTACGTCGTCCAAGAAATACTTGTAGACCTGGGGTGGTGTTTATTTAAGGAGATGAGGTTAATCTACCTTAATTGACAGAGAGTTTTTGTCATATTAGGTATATCCTATGATTCACAACTCAAAGGGTAGAGCTATTCAAGAGCATGCTAGCTAATGATTATAATATAATAGTTCAACCGCGATTAGAGGACTACATAACTACATCATATATGGAGCTCTTGGCTAAGCCAATCGAGGATACGAGTCACATCCTTACTAGCATGGTAGAACACTTGATTTGATATTAGCTTTTTTATGAGCTAGAGTTTTCTTAATTGGTCACCTCCCACAAACTGTTACAGAAGGTGGATTTAATGGAGTTTTCTTTAATCTTTTAAAGATTGAATTTCATTTAACCATTAATGGCATAGTGATTTATTCAATTTTATATTTGTGTTGATACTTGATTTTGATTAACTCAATTTGAGCTTGCAAGCATATTTTGATAGTATATATCCCCTCTAGTTAAAATCACCATTCAACACAGTCATCATCGAGATAGTTAATTTATTGAATTGAATATATTTGAGAACTTTAAATCCTGTCAACTATGTTTAGCTCCTAACAGAGAATCAAATCTACAATCACATGACAGAATTAGTTTCTCAGATATTTTAATAAGTTAAAATTGTTAGAATAATTGGATTCTTAGGTTTTCTTAACCCGGACTTGATTCAAAGACTGTTGATCTCCACATGTGGTTCACAAGTCAAATGAACCATATGATTTAAAAAAAATGATTGATGAGATAAACAATCATATATATTAGGTTTAAAGCTCCCTAATCGCGGTCAGATTCGATCAAACTCACTTCGATTTGAAATTCGACTTAGTAATGCATTAAAATATCAAATCTAATTAAATAAAAAAATATTAAATCAATTAATAATGGATCAAATAATTAAAATCAATTTTAATGAAATTACACGCAAATCAAAGTTGGGAAGTCCTGACGATGTCCGAACGACTGCTGCTTGTGAAATTGATCACACCATTGTCACCGAAACTTCGAAATCTATCAAACGACGCTTTTCGTGGTCAATTTGGCAAATTCTACGTGAATATTGATCAATTCGAGCACGACATTGCATAATTTGAAATTTCTTATACGCCGATAGATGTTGTAAACGCCTCCAGTGATCGGCCGTCAACAGAAATATATAAAATTGATACCAATATTGTTAGGGTTTATTATTAGGATAATTTGTCAAAATTTCTGAGATTATAGATAATTATCTTAATTATTAAGCATTAGTTCAATTAATCTAAATAATCCTCCCTAATCTTATCTTATTCCTGCCGCTTACATATCCAATAAAATCGGCCGCCCTACTTTTCCTATTAGACGTCCTATAATCAACCAATTAAATGGTGCGGTTTAACCTAAAGGCCGAAATGTGATCTCTTGCCCCTCATTCGCATGACTCTCATGCAAACTCCTCTCTGGTTTCCTACTCTCGGCCGAAGCTCTCCTCTCTCTCGGTCTTCACTCTCTCCTGCGATTCTCCCTCTCTCATTTCCTACTCCCGGCCAAAGTCTCCTTGAGCAGTTTTCTTCCTCTCTTCCGTCCGTCCTTCGTGAGCCCTAGCCGAACCCGACTACTCTTCTTAAGCAAGCCGAAATCATTTTTCTTCTTTCTTCTTTGCAACCGGAAACTCCAGGTTGTTTCCTTTCAACCCTAAGCTTACTTTTACATACACATGGCTTCATTTCTTGTGAATAAAGTGAGGTGGATGTTTTCCTTCTTTGGTTAAAATGATGCTAGGGTTTTTTTAATCTTGAGATTTGGGATGATGTATGGCCCAAATCTCTTGTCGCTTGCTGTTTCTTATGAATTTCATTCTTTTATCTTGCTTAAATTGATTTCCTATGGAAGAAGTTATATATGTCATGTCTCTTTCACATGTAAGATTGAAATGTGAAATTGAAAGAGGAGTTTTCAAGTATTACATTGCTTAAATCCTATGGACCAAATCTCATACCGCTTGCTGTTTTCTATGGATTTCATTTTTTATCTTGCTTAAATTAATTTTCTATGGGTGAGATGATATATGTCATGCCTCTTTCACATGTTAGGTTGAAATATGAAATTTAAAAAGGGGGTTTGAAGTATTGCATGGCTTAATCCTAGATTATGTGCAAAATTTCTTGTCTCTTTTATACTTCAGTTTTGTAGTTTGGAAGGGTTGATACTTGCTAAACCTCTTTCATATTGTTTAAAATGAAATCAAAAGTATGAAAATATGATTTGAGATAATATGTAGCTTAAAACCTAAGTTACATGCAAGGTTCCTTCTCTTTTATAATTCAATTTTTCTGTTTGGAAGGATTGATGCTTGCTAAACCTCTTTTACATATTTAAAATGCAATCAAAAGTGTGAAAATATGATTTGAGATAATGTATGGCTCAAATTGTAAGTTGCATGCAAGTTTCCTTTACTTTCATACTTCAAATTTCTGTTTGAATGAAATGATGTTCATTTAGTTTCTCTTACATGCTTAAAACAAAATTGGAAATCTGAAAATGAGGTTAGAAATGATAAAAAAGCAAATATTAATGATTATCCTAAGATTTGAGATGGGTAGAAATGAAGGGAAGTGGCTTATGCATATTGGTGATGAATTTTTTTCTTAGCAAGTTTCTTTGATATACACTTGTCTTTAGCTAGAATCTGAAAATTCAAAGCTTGTGTATGAGCATAGTACTTTGCAATTGTTGATCAATAATAAGCCTTATTCTCATCTTTATCTATCAAAAGAAAAGTGTTATTTTCTGAATCTGAAAATTCAGATTTATATATATATTATTTCCTTAAAAAAAGGAGGTGAGGAAGGGAAATTATTTGTTGGGGAGCTCTTTTATTCCATTGCATGGTTAGTTGCTATTATGAGAATCATGACGTGGGAGAAGATTAGTTTTCAGATTTGTTTTGGGTTTGTTAAGTTCTAATGCAAGTGTTTATTATATACAATGATTTTCTAGATTTACCATAATTAAGTCTATCCTACCTTGCTTCTATTACTTAGTTGTTTGCTAATATGGGGAGGAGGATTTGAGCAAAGTTTATTTTCAGATTTCTTTTCTTGATTTGACAAATCTAAATGCAAGTATTCTTGCTACAGAAAAGAAGATTGAAAAGCATGATTTTGTTTTATTAACATTGCTTACCTTTTTTTCTAATTTCTATTATCATCTAAGTGATAAATCTTTGAAATATGTTGTGGGATTTTTATGCGTGAGATTTACTATCGTTGCCTCATCTCGATTTTGAATATGATAAATTATCTTTAAATAGGTGATTCACCTTGGAAAGAAATTCCCTTGTGCTCTTGTATTGTCCTAGAAAAGTTTTACGCCTTGAAAAATTTCTTTATTCCATGCATCTCTTCAAATGGGTAAGTTTCCCAAGATCGCCATCTCTACCTTACTCCCCATCTTATCATCATATTATCCAACTAACAAAAAAATGAAAATGTCCTAATAATGAGTGATGGAGTCAATGAGATACAATTAAAAAATATAAAAATACAACAATAAAAGTTTAAACTCAAAATAGTATTGATGTACGATAACCAATCAACTTAACCCACAATACATGAATAAAAAAAAATTGTTGAAGTATTCGATATGATTAAGTTTTTGCATAATTCATAACCAAAAGAAAATTTTGTATTTAATAATAAAAAATGTTTTGCCAACCAAAAAGTTGTTGAGCTTCATGAAAACTATAATAGTAGACAATTTTTCAAAATTTACTAATATTATTCAGTGACATCTATTGATGCATAACAATTTATTGTCTAAAATTTTCTAATGCAAATTTAGGAGGACATACACAAGCATACACACAAAGCCATATTTGCAGTTCCCAAACTGATATTTTAGATAAAAAAAAACGGTTACTTTTGAAGATAAGCATGCCAAATTTATTACAAATGATAATTTAATGATCAATGACAAGAATTGGAGAGAATTGATTTTGTATTTCATTATAACATTTGTGTTATATTTGTACAATTATATTAGTGATTCTAATAGAAAATAATCAAAATTAGGGAATAATAATTATAATAGTTCACAGATTGATGGGTTAGAAGAATAATAAGTATATAATAATTCTAATAGTCCACAAATTGATAAGAGCACAAGGGAATTTTTTTCCAAGGAGAATCGCCTATTTAAAGACAATTTATCAACTTATTTAAATTTTAGAGCTAGAATATGAATGAATTAATAAATTGATAATTTTGATTTTTTTCATTTTTTTCCTTATGATTGATTTTCAATTTATTTTTTATTTATTACTAATTTAAAATATTAAATTCTCAAGGTTTACTCCCTATATCTCAAGGCTAACAAAACAAAAGTGTATGAAAGTATACCATTTCTATCTTAACTTACACCCTAAATCCTATTTCTATACCGACATATATATTAGTGAACATCTAGAGATATTGATCTAATATGCCTAAACCTATCACCATCAAGATATTACTTGGGTATCAATTTTCTCAGATTGATAATTGTCATACTTAAGCTAGAATTGACCCAAGCCTTCAAGCCTAGCCTAATGCCAGATGAAGCCACCATCTGGCATTAGGAATGGATGGCACGGACGTTGTTAACTTTTATTTTTTCACGGAATTGGATATGATATAGTAAGCCTCAAGTAGAGCATTTGTAATTTATTATAAATAAAATATTTATCATTAATGATAAGTTACATAAGAATTGGAAATAAGATAACTTCAATAAAAAAATAAAAGTTAAAAATTAGGATAGAATGGTCAACAAAGAACATTAGGAAGCTAACAAAAATAGAAAATAAGGAAAATGAGAGCCAAAATGAGGAACAATAGCCTTAGAAGCACGAATTTCTCATGCTTCCATTTAATATCTCACGCCTTGACCACATAGCTCAAAAACCACCACGAGTCATATATAATGCTAAGATGCATTTTTTTTCTTCATTTTCTAAACACATTATATGCTAAAAAATACCAGACAAATCAGCAAATACACAACATACCAGAATGAAAGAATCACAACACATTCAAAATTGCAAACATATATTTATCGAGTGACAACATTTGATCTAGATAAACAAAAGATATCATTTGTTTACATAATGTACGCAATATACAAGTCAAAATTACAAAAGGTGTGCTACTGAAAGATTAATCCTAAAAGATGGTAACTCTTAACATATTTTACTGGTTAAAAACCAAGAAAGAGTGGATGAACATGCTATCTATCATCATAAATCATAATAATATAAATGCACTAAAGAAAATTAATTAAAACCTACCTTGTGGTGATGCACACTATTAAGCAGGAAAGTGTAATCATGAGCAAGTTTCATTTTTTTCTGAACTTCAAATGGATTAGAAAGCTTAGCATTTGCTCTAAACTCTTGGATAATGGAATCCGTGAAGTCTTAGAATATGAAGATAGAAGGGATTATGTGTCACGAATATCAAGAGCTAGTAAGAGAGAGATAATACATCCCAAAGATAGAAGATGATTCAAGCACCCAAGCTTCAAACAAATCCTATTACACCCTTCTCAAATAATAAATCCTCATTACATATTTAAAACATGTAATATATTGAAACATAGCAAATATATACAGACTTAAAAATGCTGATGCAATGGAGACAATGAAAAGATACCACCATTATACTTCCTTTTTTTTTGGGAGGTAATTGCAAGTTTGTTTCTTATATGGCAACAAGTTTTCATCATTCAATGGATTAAGAGGTTGCTTGTTTTGAGGGATTTTGAGTCTTACTGCAATTAAAATACATCTATTTTGATTTTTCGGACATTTACTTCACTTAAAAGCACATTGAAAGTGAGTTTATTTTTGATGAATTTAAAATTCATTCAGACAAATTTTAAGTATAGTGTTGCGAAGAATGTGAAGTCGCCCCTTTGACTCGCAACCATTCCCGCACTCAATGTTGTCCCTGCACGCGACATTAGCCTGTGATTGAAGCCAACCCGCACACGACGCAAGCTAATTGAGGCTTCGTTTAGCTAAGCTTATTTGGTGTGTTTAGATGTTGAGACCGTGAAAATCAATTTTTTTAATTGTTTGAATAGGGTGCTTTACTAAATGACGTTTAAATAAAATTCCGTTTAGAGTTGATTTCAGAAAGCAAAACAAGAATTCCATCTGCACTGCAAAAATCACTTTTAAACCAACTGAGATCCTGAGCCACCTTGCATGCAATGCCATCTCACAACCCTCAATTGTTCTCACAAGTGACACCGGCCCGATCTTGTCAGCCTTGTCTAGCCAACCATGTTGGACCACAACTAGGGGTGTAAACGAGCCGAGCTTGAGCAAACAAACACTTGTTCATATTAGGCTCGTGTTCAAAATAGTGACTCGAAATTTCACTGTTCGTGTTCGGCTCGTTTGAAAATTGCTTTGTTCATGTTATGCTCGTCTTCGAAATTAGCACGAAATGCAATAATCCGAAAAATCTGTATGAGGGAGGATTCGAACTTGGGCCAATCTTTTGCATAACAAAAATTTTAACCACTAAATTATGCTTATATTTGTGATATGTAAATATATTCTTATGTATATATAATAATAATAATAATAATAATAATAATAGTAATTGATATGACTCTGAAAATTCCTTTAATGAAGAATCTTGCCGAAAAGCAGTAATCGAAATCAAACTGGTCGAGATCAAGACTTAAAATATCATTGGAAACTTTTAAATTCCTAAAAAAGCTCTCAAATATGGAGTGTTTATAGTCAAATCGGCGCCGACGGTTCCCAACAAGTCAAAGATCTTACCAAACTTCATTTGAGTATTCAAATACACAAAATACATCATATGATCGAGGAATCATCATGATCCGATTGGAGGAGTGGTTGATTTTGCATGTATTTACAGACACCACTCCTCCAATCTATAAATATTTCATTCTTCATAGGGAGGCCAAGCAAGAGAGGAGAGAAAGATCCTCCAAGCACACCATGTCGCCACTCGACGTCGTTACCCACCATCCGGCCATCGCCGCGATCCTTGCCGCCAATCTCTGCCGCCATCATGATGACTTATCAATGATTGTTCCTGCTTTCTACCTGATGATTCTCTACATTTCGCCAAGAATTGTTCCCTCAGATTTCCACGATTGTTCGCATACCACCATCCGCTATTACAAGAATCGCATAAATACGATCGTTGTCACATAGTTATTCCTTTCTCATTCAGAATCCCGTTATCGGGAAAATCTTGTACTCAAATGATATATAGTGGAAGTTTTTCTTTACTGTGCTAGGCCCCATGGTTTTTCCCTCTTTTCGAGATTTTTCACGTAAAAATTTTAGAGTTTTTCAATTTTTAAATACACTTTGGATTTCACAAGCTAAGACGAATACTTTTACTCTACCGAACCGGTTTTAGACGCAGGTTTGCCGTCGTGGAACCGATTCTCATTATTTTATCTTATATGACGACCAAGTTTTCCAACAAGATCAAAACCACCATCGAGGTGGAGCATTTCAAGCTTTTAAAGAGCACAAGCGAAGAATGAAGATTCATCAAATTTTGTTCCTTCAGATTCTGTCAGGAACTGGGGGGCAACTCTTAAACTCAGAATATCACCCATGTTAAGCATCTAATCGATTTCCATCCCAAGAAATAAGTCAAAGTTGGAGTATATTTCAATATTGAGAAGACATATAGCTTTATAAATTATGTTTTTCCACTCATACTCGTGGAAAAATGAGACCAAGGTTAAGGAGCAACTTTGGCTACAACTACAAACGGATGTTTTAATTCGACCTCTTCCATGTTAATGCCATCGCAGAACACTCGACAAACAACTTAGATAGTCAAAGGTCCTGGACTTCCCATGACCTCTTCCATACGTTAACGCATCGGTAACACTCGACAAACAACCTATGAGTCAAAGGTCCGGTAGACTTCCCACCTCTTTAAACGCCATCGTAACACTCGACAAACAACCTGGATGGGTCAAAATCCTCACGGATTCAATTCAACCTTTTCCACAGTTAATATCATAGAAAGACTCGACAAACAACCTCGGGTCAAAATCGCCGATTCAATTCAACCTCTTCCATAGGTTAACGCCATAGAGAAAGACTCGACAAACAACCCAGATGTCAAAAGGTCCTTGGTGGACTTCCTAACCTCTTCCACACGGTTAACGCCATCGAGAAAAGACTGAAACAACCTAGGATAGATCAAAAGGTCCTTGGACTTCCTACAACCTCTTCCATAGTGTTAACGCCATCGAGCAAAGACTCCAAACAACCTAGATAGTCAAAAGGTCCTTGGTGGACTTCCCATCTCTTCCATATAAGTTAACGCCATCGTAACACCGACAAACAATCTGATAGTCAAAATCCTCAGATTCAATCCTCTTCCATACAAGATCATCGTACCGATAAACAACCCTGGATGGGTCAAAATCATCACGGATTTAATTCAACCTCTTCCATACAGTTAATGTCATCGAGCAAAGACTCAAACAACCTCAGATAGTCAAAATCCTCACGGATTCAATTCCTCTCTTCCATACAGGTTAACGCCATCGAAAGACTCTAACAAACAACCCGGATAGGTCAAAATTCTCCGATTCGATTCAACCTCTTCCACAGTGTTAATCGCCATTGAGCAAAGACACAAATAACCTCGATAGTCAAAATTCCCAATTCAATTCAACCTCTTCCATACAAGTTAATCGGCAAAGACTCGACAAACAACTCCTGATAGTCATAAATCCTCAACGATTCGACTAACCTCTTCCACAGTTAACGCCATCGAAAAGACTCGACAAACAACCGGATAGGCCAAAATCCTCGCAGATTCTAATTCAACCTCTTCCATAGGTTAACGCCATCGAAAGACTCGACAAACAACCCTGGATAGGTCAAAAATTCAATATCAACCTCTTTCCACACGTTAACGCCATCAAGCGCTCGCAAACAACCTGATAGGTCAAAATCTTCGGATTTAATTCAACCTCTTCCATACAGTTAACGCCATCGAGTAAAGACGACAAACAACCTCTGATAGTCAAAATCCTCGTGGATTGATTATTCAACCTCTTCCACACGTGTAACATCATCGAGCAAAGACTCGACAAACAATCTGAGGTTAAAACCTCGGTGGATTAATGAACCTCTTCCATAAAACGCCATCGAGCAAAGACTCGACAAACAACCGGATAGGTCAAAATCCTCGGGATTCAATTCAACCTCTTCCATACAGGTTAACATCATCGGGTAACACTCTGACAAACAACCTCGGATGGGTCAAAATCCTCAGCGGATTCAATTCATCTTCTTCCACGCAGGTTAACGTCATCGGGTAACATTCTAACAAACATCCTTGATAAAAAAAATCCTCATCGCCGCGGCCACTGCCGCTAACTACTGTCGCTAGTCACCGTGCCGACTACCATCGCTGCCACCGCCAGCCGACACTATCGTTTGCTTACTATCGCCAATTATCGTTAACACTGCTGGCTGACGCTCTACCACCAATTCATCGTTGTTACCACTGCTGACTACCGTGCTGGCCACCGCCATTATCGCCGGCTACCGCCACCATCGCCGGCATCTTCGCCGGCTACTACCATCGTTGCCGGTTATCGCTGATTACTGATGTTGGGTTGCAATTGCTGATTACTGTTATGCGACCGCTGCTACCTGCTGGCTAAACCATCAGGATCGCTGCACATAACTGTTGCATTACAGCTGCTGACATCGCTGGTAATTCAATTACTATCTTCTGATTATCCACATATTGACGCGCATCGATCATTGTTGCTGCATACTAATTTATCGGCTGCTAACCATCAGGGCTTTGCGGCCGCTACTGCCACATGCGGCCATCGGCATCGCTGCTTTTTTATCTCCGCCATATCTCGCCAATCGACGCCATGCTGAGCCAGCTAGCCGCTATACCCCAGCCGTAATGGTAATGCTACATCTTGCCGGCTGACACTATCGCCGTATTATCTCGCTGATTTATTGACGCTTCATCATTGCCGCCAATAGCCGCTACTTCGTCTGGCCACCATTATGGGTCACCACTACCGCTTCCGGCTACTATGCCACTATCACCGGCATCTCGGCCACCATTATCATCGGCTTATCATCGCTGACATTCAGTAGTCATCGCTTCCACCACGGGCTATCCGAGCATCTTCACAACCTCGTCTCCGGATCGCCCAACCCGGCCGGCCCGAGCAGTGGCGTCAACACCCTCTTTCGCGGAAAACGAGCATATGAATCTTCTGATCTTCCAAACTCTCGGTCCGAGGCAGATAACGGTTTCGAGGAAAGCGCCAGATAAACTACGGGTCTTGATCGCTTCCAACCGGTCCGACAAGGGCCAACGCTTCTCTTCGAGGGAAAACCGACAGATGAATTACGGTCTTGATCGCTCCAAACCGGTCCGACAGCAATAACGCCTCTTCGAGGAAACTGAGCTCGGGTAATCCACGGGTTTGATCGCCTCAATGACCTTCTCTCAAGAAGAGGAGGTGCCTTCTCCTTAGCCTGGAGAGTTTTATAGACCCTTCTGGGACAAAGGGTAAAAGCGTCAAATCCCAAAATCACGTAAATCGTTCAAACGTCAACCAGGAAACGGCCAAACGGATGTTTTGCCCATGAGCAGCATGCATGAGCTGGCTTAGGCACTCGCTGGCGCTTCAGCCATGGGGTTACATTGTCTGCTGGACCGCCGTTGTTCATTGCTCCTGACCATCTGCCCATCGTTCGCTCACGCAGACGGCTGTTTCAGGCCATTCTCCCCACATGTAACTCTGACCAGTTTAACCATGGCTGACTGCTTTCTTTGTCTCGATCCATTTTCAGGCGACCGCCACTCATTGCTGCATTCTCTCGCGACTGCTTAACTGTTTCTCAATTGTTTCAAATTGTCAGAACCGTGCCGTCCAAATTTTTTTCAGCTCGTCAGTTTATTCTCGACTACAGGCCAAAGACATTTCTTCATATAAAACTTGACTAGTATTTCTTGCGTTCATAATCCAACCAAACCTTGGCTCCTGAACGCCATAAACCAGAATGTGAACTCGAATTTGGCCGCATATACCTACACATATTTGTGGTCGCATCTACTTCGTAGTTATAAGACACGACTGCTCTCTCAAAATATGTTAATGTACCTCATTTAGTTGAAGAATTTACTATTTTGAAGTATTTTTCACATATATTTTTGAGATTGAGATAATATCATCCAGAAGGTCAACGATATGACCAAAAAATTCCTCTAAGAACGAATCTTGAAAGCAAGCTAATCGAAATCAAACCTTATCAAGACTTAAAATATCATTGGAAACTTTGAGACATCACTTAAATTCTTAAAAGCTCTCAAATATGGAATGTTTATAATATCGAAAATCTGCTCCAAATAACAAGCCAAAGATCTAATTCCAACTTCATTTGAGCATTCAAATACACAAAATACATCATATGATCGAGGGAATCATCATGAGCCGTTGGAGGAGTGGTTCGATTTTGCATGTATTCTGAGACGCTACTCCTCCACTATAATAAATTTCATTCCTCATGGAGGCCAAGCAAAAGAGAGGAGAGAGCTCTAAAGATCTTCCAAATCACGCCACTCAACTGCCACCCACCGCCGCCGCCCATCTCCGTCAATCTTGTCATCCATCATGATCTTCTACCATGATCATTCTGCTTCGCCGATTGCTCGCCAAGATTGTTCCCATTTTCACTCGCTGACTTCCATATTTCCCATCATCATTGTAAAGAATCTTACAACATGATCGTTGTCACATAGTTGTTCCTTTCTGCATATTATGTAATCCCAGATCCCAAAATCTTGTACTAAACATATATAGTGGAAGTTTTTACTGTAGCCCTCTTTTCGAGTTTTTAAAATTCGGTTTTGTCAATTTTTAAATACTTGATCTTTGATTTCAAGAAAGGCGAATACTTTTACTCTACCGCAACTGGTTTTCTAGCACACAACAGTAATAAATAAAAATAAAAATAATAAATAATAATAATAATAATATAATATAATTTTTTTATTTAGCTAAATCGTCGAACATCGAATAAATGATTGTACGACCATTTATATATTGAAATTGAAATATTTATTCGTTTCTACCATTTAATTAATGAATGCAGAATACGAAATGAGTTGTGAATAATGAACTTTTTTGACAGCCCTAATCATAACCCAACGCAATAGCCCATTGACGCCCCCGTCATTTGCGTGCCGCTTTCACCAAATCATCTCCCTGGGATCGCGTAAATTTATTTCATGTTTCAGCTAACCAAACACGCGCGCACCCGCACATACAAAGGCCTTGAATTGTCGTGTTGCGTTTTAATGTATTGACATAGGGCATAAATTCAAAGGTACCACTCAAATATAAACTTGCTTATTTAAGGACAATTTATCCTGTGTGAAATTAGTGGTTAAACGTCTGCCACATTTTTATTGCTAGTATTAAAATTGAATATTTTTAAAATTTTAAAATTTTAAGTTTTTTTATATTTAATTTAAAGTAAATCAAATATAAAAATTTATACAGAGTGCTAATAGTGTGTTAAAATGCTCGGTTCTAATAAATTAAAAATCCAATCAATTCTAGTGAATTTCAAGTTCAAAAAATCTATAGCGTAGGAGCTTATGTTTTTAGCCCATTATCTTCACCTACAAGCCTTCTTATTCTCTACCGCTCAATCATCACTCTTAGACCTACTCTCTATCATTAATTATCATTATCAATAATTTTTTAATAAATTCAAAATGTGTCATAACATATACAAAAAATACTTTAATATATTTAATATATATATATATATATATATATATATATATATATATATATATATATATATATATATATATATATATATTCAAATAATATTTAGTTTTAAAATATATGCATTTTAATTATTATATATTTCTGTAGTATATATATTTTAAAATCATCGACCAAAATAACTTTTTAGTAAATGAGATTTTTTATATTTTTTGTTTATGAATAGTAAAGAATCAAAATCATGTATTAATAAATTTTGTTGCTTCACTTTAAACTTGAATATATTATACATTTTGAACTAGTACGATTATACTCCGAGAGCTCATCATTAAAAAAATATTTCACATCTTTAATATTTATGAAGATAATTATAAAATTTTTGATTAAGATTATAAACATTTTTATAATCGAGATACTTATTGACTCTTGGAGAGATTTATAGTGAATTATAATTTGTGTTTATTTTATCCACATTTCAAGATTTTTTCTAATACTTGCCATTGACTGCACGTAGGCTAAGCAGTCAGCTCGCCATATCGAAATCCTTTTTTGGTCAAACTCCGACCCAGATATCTTTTGACCGAGTCCATGAACTTACTTCTATCAGCAAAAAAAAATTTATTTAAAAAAAAAAAACCTAACAATTATTATATTTATTTTATCTTTTCATCTTTAACTTAATCAAAATATTAAAGGTTAGGAAAGAGAATGTTGCCTTGCAGCTCACGCCACACGAGTACGGGATCACGTGCCCGCGTGCGAGCGCGTATAAATAAAGGAACAAAGTCGCAAACCAACTGCGTTAAGCGACATCCTTCGCTTCTCTCTTTCCCATATATTCTCCAACTTTGAGAAAATTACAGAGTTTAAACCATAATAAAATATTACTTCGATAAAAGTCTGATTGGGGATTCCATAGCGGAATGTAGAAAGGAAGGAATATATATATATATATATATATATATATATATATGTAAGGAAGGATTTGAATCATTTACTAAGTGACGTATACTTAATCCACACTCTTATTTCGGGGCTTAATTGGTTACCCTTTTGGCTGACAGAATCATTTCCAGCTGAAAAGAAAGAGAAAATGGGTTAGCTTTTGTCCACTGTTTTCTACTCTCCTTTTTTTTTGCATGAATTGGGCTTAGGGGCTGTTTGGTTCGGTGATAATTATCGTGTAATGTAATCTAATTACGCGTAATTCTTACTTTCCCGTGTTTGGTACGCGGTAATGTAATTACCGTGTAAAATTTTACGGTATTTCGTTTTCCTTTCCGACCTATTGTAAATACCTCCAAATCGAATTCGAAGTCAGCGGTTAACAACCGCTGAGACTCTCGCCGCTATAATCATTCACATACACCGCCAGCTTTGAGAGAAGAGAGTAAATCGTGACGGCGGAGGAGATCGCATCGACATTGCTCAATTCTTTTCCATACGTGCCTCGAACTCGTGATCCCGACCGCAACCTTCGTCAGAAGGCGGTATCCAGAGATTAGGTACATCCCTTTTCCTCCCTTTCTCTGGATTGCATTGATACTTTCAAGTTCACTTCTTTCCTTCTCGCTTTCGGTTGCCTTCGACTCTCTTACACAACTTCGGTTGCCTTGATTTTTTCTCCACCTCGCTTTGATTACCCATTTTCTTCGATCTTATTTGTGTTTTAAGAGAATTTGCTTTCTTTGTTTTGAACTCTTTGATTATATTGCAAGCGTATTTGATCTAGATTCCAAGCCAGATAAGAAAGAATATAGATTTGAAATCGAAGTTTGTTATGCGTATGCATCGCTTATCGTCGATTATGTATTGTCTTATATCCTCCGGTAAGAACACTTTAATTAGGAGGTGCATCAAGATACACGCGAGAAAAGTGGCAATCAGCCTACCTTAATCTCCTCCCCTTGTGGTAATGCCTCGATACTTATTTTTCATTAATTCCTTTTTATATCGGGTTTCAATGCGTCATGAACAGTGTTTACAAATTTTTTCCTACTATTTCATTTTTTTCTTATAAGATTTATCTGAAATTGACTAGGAATTTTGCTAATAATTATTAATATTTGAAGGATAATTTGAAAAAGGATATTACTGGTCCCTAAGAAGGATGTGCTTTTTAATTTCATGTATACCTAATGGTTTATAATGGTTCTGAGATCTATATTATTTTATCTGTTTTCTTCCTTCTATTAAACGCTCATACTTTTATTTGCTGCTTATAACCAAAGGGCCTTTTTGATTGCTTGGCATGCTTACGTTCAATTTGTTTGGCATATTTGGTTGCAGTTATGTTTAAAAAATTTAGTCTGTTGAATGAGTTTTTAGTAGTGCTTTCGTTCCATAATATTCTCTTCTTGTGAACCACTTTTTGAGTTAAGAGTAATTCCATAGAGTAAAAAGAAAATCAATTTAGTCGAATGACTTTTTAGTAATGTGTCTGTTTTTAGTATTTTATTTTCATGTTGAGTAGATTGATATGGAATGCTACAGGCTATCATTATTTTCTTTTGTGGTGGAGATTGTGATTATTTTTTCATTTGGGTGGTGGAATTTTGCTTTATGTGAATTTTCTTTGTTGTTGTAATAGGTGGTTCCAACTATTTCTTTCATTTTATATAATTTTGATTACATGTGTATTTGATATTTAATTTATGATTTCCTATGTTGATCTCGATTTCTATTCACTGAAGGCCATTTGCTTTTGATTTATTTAGCATTTCAGTATCTTGATGGCCATTTGCTTGATTCTGGTAGTTAGGATAAGAGTGCAAAGTTTTGAAGTGACAACTCAAGTTACTTCTTTTCTTTTGGATATTAATTTAAACTTGAATTGAATTTATCAGGTGTCAAAACTCAAACATATGTGTTAATCCATGTGACAAAGTGTCTATGAATAAATATTATGAGACATAAAATTTTTTTCCCTAGTTTTAATTTATGAGTATAAATTGGATGTGTTTTCTTAATTTGGTTACTATAATGTTAGATTATTTCCTTCATTTTAATATTGATTGAATTATAATTCTAATACCTCATATAAAGTAAGTTGTTGAATTAATTGATGATTTGTGAAAATTTTTGAGTTAAAATTTTTTTCCCTAGTTTTAATTTATGAGCATAAACTCTTACATTCCTTTATAGAATATGCATTGCATTATTTGCATTAAAACACCTTAATTATGAGTCATTTAAATCAAGAACTCTAGCTGAAAATGCTCATTGATGTTAGAATTGTACAATTATCATTAAGAAATAACACAAATTGAGAGATCTGCACTTTAAAAAATTCTTATTAAGATGGTATATCTTTCTTCTCTTAACATTTATGAAATCCTATTCAAGGAATGTCGTGAAAGCTTTTAAGCTTGGCTTATTTAAAAATGATAGTGTGAAAATCATAATAGGACTCTCCTAAAAAATGTAGCATAAATTTGAATCTTTCATATGAATCCTCTTTTAAAGCAAGGCGAACACAACTGAACCTCAACAAAACCTAGATGATGCTTGAATTGAGCACTTGTGGGAAACTTTTGTAGAGCATTTTCAGCACATTAAGGTGAATATATTAATTCGTTGACATTTTTGTTCCTACAAAATAGCGATGTCAATTTGAGTTTATGGGGTATGTTCAAGTTTAGTCATTGTTTCCTGACCCAAAGTTGTTTTAGTCGAACTTAATTCACTTATTATATGAGTCAGAATGACTGATAAGAGCTCAACGAGACTTAAACTTGATTGACTTTGAATCTGACACATGTGACTCATTTATTTTATAGTTCATATAATTATTTTTCTGTCTGCACAACACCATTAAATTTGGCCTTTTGAGACGAAGGAGTATTGTTGATTAGTCAAAGAGTGGTTGATTTTAGATTAAAAAATTAAATGTATTACTTTCTAGTTTTTAAGGTCAACTCAAATCCTATCCAAATATTAAATGGTTGATATTTTTCTCTGAGCCCAATTTTTTTTAGTTGGGTTCATGTTTTTGATTGTCATAACAAGTTATAATATTTGACATGTACTAACATGTTCTTATGATAGTCACCTTTAGCTCTCTTATCTTTGAAGCATGATAATCTATTTTGTGTGCTTTTTTTCTTGCAGTAAATGCAAGTCAACCACCTGCAATTTTTTACTCATTTTATGTATATTAGGACATCTCATGGGTTTCACCACAAGTCTTTATTGGACTAAAACATAATTCAACTTAGTCCTTTAAAATTTAAAATTCTTTGTATCATCAGACTTTTTAATTTGAAACTCAGTATCCATCATGTTTTCCATGAATCATTACTTTAGTACCAATTTTTTACGTAGTAGATCCATAACATATTTTTTATGGGAGAGAAATATCCTGTTTTTCGATTGAACCAAATCTATGCGAAAGCATAGGAATGGTTCATACGAATTTACTATTTTAACTATTGTTCAATGTCATATACACAGATACAAAAAAAAAATGATATTACTTTTTTTAAAAAAAATTTTATAATTCTATCTTTTCCTCAACTAATCTGATGGCTTTGATATGTTCCTAAACTCTTTTTTTATTATTTTCTGAGTATCAGCTTATTGGATCTTATTTGTAAAAAATAATGGCTGACACATCTGAAGAGGGTGAAGTATGGTCCTTTGATTACGATAACTACTCAACTGATGTTGAGATCAATGGAAATCATCTTGCTTCAACCATTCATGCATGGTCAATCACTATTATATATATATTATTGAACACACTAAAGAAATCAACAAAGAATTAATCAGGCGAAATATTCGTATGCGACATACCTTTCTAGATTATATCTTGGATCCGATTCGATTAGTGAATATGGTTCGAATGAAAAAATCACCTTTTTTCAAATTATGCAATCTATTTCGCAGAAGAGGTTTACTTATAGACACGCTCAATGTAAAAATTGAAGAATAAGTTGCTATATTACTGCATACCCTTGGGCATTGGGATTTTCTATGAGGCGACTGCCTGTGTTGCAATAATGTTGTTTAGAGTTGCATTGGGATTTAAGACATCTACAGCAATTGACATTCTTGAGATGGTCTCTGATACGACTTCTGCAGAAGTTCTCATTCAAATACTTGATCATGCCCGAACATCAGGAATTGTGGAGATTTTGAGTGAATGTTTAGTAGTTTCTGGATCAAGTCTCATGTCAAGATCTTCAAATATGGTGCCTGCTCCATGTGAAGCTTGCAAGGCTATTTGGTATCTGATTGAGGCATTGGAGATTAATTCAATAAGACTTCACACATATTTTTTTTCCTGTTGAATGGTTCTAGATCTGAGTCTGAAGTCCAAACCGATAAGCATATGCAAAAAAAGGCTTATTACCTACAAGCCGGGTGATTGAGATGATCGGAAATTGTTCATACAAAAGCGATGCAGACCGCTTTTTTATTATTGTCTCCATAATGGTCTAGAGTCTCTACTTGCGGTCTTGGTGACTATTCTCTTCGTGGACTTTTCAATTATATCTTAGTACACGATTCGAAAGTAAACGCATTACATGGTGAATATGGTTCTGTATACATTGCTTGAGTTATTAGTAGTGTTTCACATATATTCTCATTTTTCATAACTCTTCATATGGAATCTGTTCTCATTCTCTTTATGTTTTTGGTATGTGATTTTGGTGGTTAATTAGGTTTTAAAAATAAATCGTAGATGTTCTCTTGGACTTCTGATTTTGTTGTTGTTCTAGATTCGGCGATGGGTTTTTTATTATTGAATCTGTTGAGGCATAGAGCTTCTGATTCTGAGTTTACAAAGTGAGCTATGGTTGCTATCACGCCCAAACGATTTGCCCAGAAAATACTTTGGCAGGATGTGATTTGCTCATGTGACACTGTTTTGGATGTTAATTGTTACTTTTTCTTGGTATTTCTTTGTTCTTGTAATTCAGATAAGCTCTTTTCTAATTATTGTTTGCAGTAAGAATTTGTTTGAAATCTTTCTCTGATTTTTTAGGGAAAAATTCGAGTTTTGAATTGAGCTTGCGGTTTATATATATATTTAGAATCTCGATGTGTTATCTCTCTCTTTGTTTCAGAATGCAAGGAAACCACACATTGCGCTTTGATAAGGACTTGAAATTTTAAGGACTCTAGTTCGACCACCAGCTTACTTATCACAACGCAACCATAGCATGCGAAATGTCATGCATCAAAACATTCCGAATTCCCAGGAGATTGAAGAGTTTTCGCCCTGTTACAAATATGTTGGAAGGTTATTAATCATGAGAACTTATCAATGAAGCTCTGCTTAAACATTCAGCCTTGTTAGCCTGTACATTTTAGAACAACTACATTTCGTTTCTTTTATGAGCATACAGTTTCTGAGTATTATTTTTTGTGAATTTGGAGTTCTGTTAGCTGATTTTTCAAATACATAGTTCATTATTCATATTTTTTGCTTTGATTTTTGTCATACTTTGTTGCGAGATATACATCTTCTTGTTTCTTTCACATGTAGGAATTTCATAATTTTTTATGTCATTATTTGACCTAAAAAGATTATGTAATTTTTAATATATATATAGCTTCCTGTGAAAGCAAAATAAAAAAATATTTTAAAATAAATAATAGATATCATTAAAATAAATTTATTTATCAGTTCAAGTTATATAGAGGTTTATCATATTGTTCGATTTTCTACTTTTAAAATAAATATATTATAATCTTTTTTTTAAACTAAGTAGTAATTTTTTATTTATAAAATATTTATATTTTAATATATAATTAATTTATTAATTTAATATTTCAATTAATGAAAAAAATTCACTAATTTCTAAATATATAAGAGTATTCATAATGATTTACTTTCTTTACATATCTTTCAACCAAACGAGAAAATATAGTTTATGTATTTCTTTCATATAACCAAAGAACTATAAAGATTCAATTCGTATTCACTTTACTGATTTTCACATGCATTTTAAATGCTACCAAACAACCCCTTAGTGAAGTTTGCTTTTTTAAGTCTCCCATGCATGAAATAGTCAAATGCACGAATCTAGCGGTGGCGTACGTAAAGTTGTGAACGAGTTGAATATAGGATACCTTCCGATTGCATAGAAAATATATTTATTTTTATGTATTTTAAATTTGATTGTGATAAAATTTTTGTGACGATATATTAAATTTAGAATAATTGTTGATGTTTAACAACATTCAGTAAAATTATGAATTTAACCAACTTTACTATTTATTTATTTATTTTAAATTTTTTTTTGAGATCACATCAAATTTCGACGGGCCAAATGAGCATAAATGGATTTTTAATTATTAATACATAATCCCTTCTATCTTCATATTCTGGGACTTCACGGATTTCATTATCCAAGAGTTTAGAGCAAATGCTAAGCTTTCTAATCCATTTGAAGTTGAGAAAAAAATGAAACTTGCTCATGATTACACTTTCCTGCTTAATAGTGTGCATCACCACAAGGTAGGTTTTAATTAATTTTCTTTAGTGCATTTATATTATTATTATGATTTATGATGATAGATAGCATGTTCATCCACTCTTTCTTGGTTTTTAGCCAGTAAAATATGTTAAGAGTTACCATCTTTTAGGATTAATCTTTCAGTAGCACACCTTTTGTAATATTGACTTACTCACTTGTATATTGCCTACATTATGTAAACAAATGATATCTTTTGTTTATTTAGATCAAATGTTGTCACTCGATAAATATATGTTTGCAATTTTGAATGTGTTGTGATTCTTTCATTCTGGTATGTTGTGTATTTACTGATTTGTCTGGTATTTTTTAGCATATAATGTGTTTAGAAAATGAAGAAAAAAAATGCATCTTAGCATTATATATGACTCGTGGTTTTTGAGCTATGTGGTCAAGGCGTGAGATATTAAATGGAAGCATGAGAAATTCGTGCTCCTAAGGCTATTGTTCCTCATTTTGGCTCTCATTTTCCTTATTTTCTATTTTTGTTAGCTTCCTAATTTTGGCTCTCATAAAGTGAAGAATGAGAGTACAGGATCTGTAAGGACCTTTGGCTTTCGGGAAGAGCAACAATGAGGCTTGTGAAGCCCAAAAGAATGAATGGAATTTCATTTCCCCAAATCTCACCAGAGGCCACTTCAACCTTATGAATTATTTGTTCCTCTGTGTTTGTAAATATCAGACTTGCTATTGATCATGTTGCATCCTTTGCCAGGATTTGCTCTTCTCTTACAACATTGCTGTGGATCGGTCTGATGAAATGAAGAAGGTACTGAATAAATCAGCAGCGAGTGTAGGTCTTCGTCTTCCTGATGTTTATCAACCTTGACAAGGTTTCTTAGTGTCTGAACAGAATTAGCTTCTTTTCGTAATTGGGACATTGATTAAACAAATTTAACTTTGTAATTCTTTTGTGTTGTCATATTTGTGGGAAGGAAATAAATTTTGTGTTATATATTGATGATTAGACCTAACTCTTTGAACTTGTATTTTCTGATTGTGTTACAAGACATTTATGTAATATTTTGATAGTCTTTGTGTGTTCATGGAAAAAGTTATTATTATTATTATTATTATTATTATTTTGGTGTATGACTGATTTGTGGCTGAGATAGTGTGATATTTATTGAAGATAATATACTAAAAAAATAAAATTAAAAATTAAAAAAACATCAATGAGACCACATATTAAATCAATATTGAAGAATTGGAAACTAAAGTGATATTAACCTAAAGCTAATGTCAATATATATTGTTAAAAAAATTTGCTCATTTACATTTTAACTCTATAAAACAAAGTCTTATATTGAATAAATATACTCTTTTCTCAAAAACTTTAAAGATGCTTCAAGGGTTTATTTATTATTATTATCATTAATAGTCAAAAGGTCACTCATTTGGTTCTTGAGATTATGCAATAGTGATAATTTTATTTTTTTTAAATTATTTATAGCTTAATTATTATGATGAATGATATGGCTTTCAAGTTGATGATGGTATTTGAAGTTCATAAAAATATTGGAACATAGCAAAATTGTCTCATGATATCCTTATTTTTTTAAATAAAAAAATGCATTTCTTATTATTTTAATTTAATTGAACATTATCAATCACTTAAAAGTATTAGGTGCTGGTAATCATATTTTTATTAAAGAAAGTTAGTAATTTTTTTTGATAAATTTAACATTAGGGTTACTGATTAGGGACAAAAATGTGAATTTCACTTATAAAATAAGGAATCAAAATCTTGTATTGTTATAACAACTAATCATCAGAATTATGCCTGAAGTCAATCAAAGATATGGTGATTGTAATGAGATTTTATGAGATATATATATATGAGCGTTATATATCGAGTTTGATATATTTTCATTAAATTGTGTTAACCAACTACGTCTACCAGTTCACAGAAACATTTCTTATGTTCAATAATAAATTTATTTGCACTTATTTAGAGTTAAAGAGGCATATATAAACTTGTGAAATTGGATCACCTCATTATTAACTCAAGCATAATATAAAGACAAGAATTTTTATGTGTAAAGCTTATAAAAAAATTATGAAGGTTAATCCAATTGAATCATTTTTTTACCGTATGTAAATCAATTATCGGTTTTGTGCTCCTCTCATTAGGGTTCATAATTCAAAATATCAACCAATCAAAAAGAAGTTGAGGTGAATGCTAAGTCATTCAAAGATCACTAAATATGCCTTTTTGCACAACAAATTGATATTCCTTTCAAATCATTGTCATGCAATTTATAAAAAAAATTGATGAAACATTGACCTAAAGTCATAGATTCTATTATCTAGACAAATCTAAAGGGTTACACATCTTAATAATGCAAGGAAGGTGGGCTACTAATTAGATCTAAGTCACATGCAGTGGTGTGTTAGACCAAGAATCATTGGGCATGACCTGACAATGTTGGCTCTTTTTTTGTCCAAAATACTTATGTGGAGAGATCTAGATTTGGAGAGTCTAAGATTGTAAGTGGGAAGTTGATAAGTGGAGTTGGGGTAGAAGAGTTCATAAATGAACATTTGGGTGCTTGAGAAATAGATACTCTTGAGTAGAGGTCAAAAGCTCGTTGTTCGCTGCATTTCGTGTTTCGTTGTAACTAAATGAGAACAACAAATATTTCAAGCTCGATTTATAAACAAGCTGAACACGAACAATCCTTTGTTCGATCGTGTTCGACTCGATTTAGCTTGAAATAAAAAAAATAATTTATATTAAATTTTATTTAAAATATTATTTATGTCATTAAATATTTTTAAAAATTATATTTAATTTAATAATTAAATTAGTTAATAAAATTTTAAATCAAATAAGCTAAAATATATTAATAATTATAATTGTAGGAATTTTTTAATTATGTTTAGTGAGGAAACGTAACTCTGCAGCACATTGCCACATGTATGAGTAGCGGTCCGAGCCATACAATTTAATCCCAGCCATATGAATTTATGTTAGCGGCTGGGAGTTAAAACAATAGAATGATATATGAATAATATCTCTCGACTCGTTCGCATTTATTTGTAGCCCTACTCTCTCGACTCTCTCTCTCGACTCGGCTCTCGACTTTTTTCCTAATCAGTAAGTCCTCGACTCCCTCTCTCGTCTCAGTGTTTTGGCTGCCGGATTTCTACTCTTCCTAGCAAGAGTCTTGCGAGTTGCAATGGTAATATCTGTAAGCAATAGCTGTACCTCTGGTCGCGATCTCTGGTCTTCTAGGGTTTGGTACCGGGCATTATTTTCTTTTTTTCTACATCGGTTTCATGTTAAAGGGCTACATACGGTGCGATATCCGGTTTTCTAGGGTTTGCTACCAGATACAATTTTCTTTTTTCTTTGGTCGCGATCTCTGGTTTTATTCTTATTTTAAGTAGTTCTTGTTGTTATTAGAGATGCAATGGAGAATCAGAGAATAATACTTTTTCTTTGTAAGGAAAACATTTAATTAGCAGAATATTTATTCATTGAATGAAAATAAATGCACTATGAGAACGAGAATATTTCACTGACAACCTTTATTTCACCGTTAACACATGCGTTGCTTCTTTATGGAAATATAATCCAGGAGTTCATTTTCATTAGTTTAGATGTTACCTGAGCATATATTTGGACTGGCTGTATGCTTTCTACAACTATGGAAACCCCTTAACAATTACATAAGTAAGCTAGAAACTGTTTTAATGTATTTATTCTTATTCTATCAGTCATTTTTATGGTAAAAATAAGGGTTTATTTTAGATTAATCTGATAAATAGTGGTGGTCAGTTATTTTTACATGGGGTAATGGATGTGTTTCTTGTAGAATTTATTACAAACTTAGAATTTGTGATTCAAAGGAGAAATCGTTCTATTATTTTCTTGAAAAGACAGCAGTTGGCATGGATGTTTTTAATTTTTTAATTACTGCAATCGCAGGGCTATGTTTATACCAATTATGAAAATGAAGATAAGTAATTATGCATACTATTTCTTTTGCTTGTTGCATTCTTTTCCTCAGATTAATTTTTTGAAAGCAGTGTATTCACTATTGTGAAAGAATGGAAATATGGAATGTGTAAGACCCTTTTTCCTCATATTCTTGCTCAGTTGCTCTTGCCGATGCTGATCTTATTTATTTTGTAGGGCAAAAATTATGCAATTTGTTCTGTCCAGGAGTTTGTTGGATTTTTATCTAAGTTGGATTTATTTAATAGGTTAATATTTATCCAAAAGCCTATGTTTAGTTATTCTATTATGATCAATTTATCTCAATGCCATTTTAGCTTGTACTTTTGAATCTAGCGCCATGATATGATTCTTAGCCATCAAGCATCTTGCATTTGATGTGTCAATGTTAATTTTTAAAGTAGTTACAAGCCAATGATTATGGATTTTTTTTTTTATTTTTATGAAATACAAACAAAAGAATAAAATGATGTTATGGATTGAGGTTGGCCTTCTTTGCTAATGTGGATCATAATTCCTAACTCATATTTTCTTTTTTTATTTAGTGTACAGTCATGTCTAATGTGGATCATTCTCAGTCTGCATCATGTGATAATGATTTAGTTGTAGGTAATGAAATACCAACTACTTCTTCACAACAAGTTGAATCAGAGGGGCATGTTATTTTACATTTATACTTATGTTTATATTACACCAGTTGTGCTTTTTTTAGAATTTTTTTGACTATTTTATATAGCGATTTGTTGGTTTGGTTGGTTCTATTTTACAACATCTCTGTCCTTTATTGCTGCTATTTTATAGTAATATTTGACTAGTTTGGTTGGTTCTATTTTCTGACATTTGTTCTTTTTTTCTATTTTACAACAACATTTAGCTGGTTTGGTTGGTTCTATTTTACGACATTTCTATTCTTTTTTGCTGCTATTTTACAATAACATTTGGCTGGTTTGATTGCTTCTATTTTCTGACATTTGTTCTTTTATTCTTTTATTTCAACATTTGTTTGGTTTGGTTCTATTTTAGATTTACTCTTTTTTTATTTTACAACAATATTTGGCTAATTTGGTTGGTTCTATTAGCAGGTAATGAATGGTTGGACGGGTGGCTATTTTGGCTGCTTTGGTTCGTTGGTTGATGACTTGGTTCTATTTCACAAAATCTGCATCAAATATATCTTAGATCTGTATTTTGATCTGATTTGGTTAAATTTACACCCCTAGGTGTAGTTGAAGTTTCAGAAACATGGAAACTTACATGAAAAATTACTTTGCCTGCAGCTGTTCCATTGTTGAATGAATCTGCATCAAATATATCTTTGCTCTGTATTTTGATCTGATTTGATTAAATTTGTTGCTATTTGCCCTTGAGATTTCCTGACTATTTTGACAGCAGATCAGCTTTTTTTGTTCCTTTTAGATAGCAACATGGAAGCAATGCAGTGGGTTGGTGATGGCATTTGAGTCTTTGGTTTGGTTTGTTCGTTTGGTTGGTTTTATTAGCAGGCAATGAATGGTTAATTATTTGCTCAGTTTAAGTATTGTTAATTCTTGGTTGGTTCTATCAGCTATTTGCTCAGTTTAAGTATTGTTAATTCTTTGTGGTGGTGCATGGTGGCGGCAGTAATTCATTTAGTAGGATTGGCTGTTATGTTTATTGTTCGGATTTTGGAGGATTTTGCATCCTTAGTGGATAGTGGTGCTCTCATTTGTCATAAAAATAAATGGACAGGGATTTTGCAGCCTTAATGGGCTATGATAAGATCAACGGCACTGGTCAATTTGGAACATATCTTTCTTATTGATGTGTAAGATCACTTGTGATATTACACATTAATAGGCTATGATGAAAAACTAAATAGATGTATGAGATGCAACTTAGCTTGATATTTGGCTGTATGTATTTTCAAATATTTAATTTAATTTTTTGTGATTTCATTTTGTCAATTTTTTGAACAGATGCTACACTTTTTTTTACTTTTTTTTTTTTTTACAAATGCTACACTTATTCAATGTTCATTTCCTTTTTTTTCCTTACACTTATTAATAGTAATCGTTCATTTTATCAATTTTTGAATCAACATTCACATATACATTTATTAATCAATGATTATTTATTTTATTTTTCTGAGCTCATTCATAATATTTATTTTATAATTTTTTGCTAGTTTTGTTTACATGTGATTATAGTTTTGAAGATTCAAGATTGAAGACTTTAAGGCTTGAACTTGAAGGCTGAAGCAATTGATTTTATTAGAAATTGATATTTGGAAATTGTAATATCTATATTTTGTTAGCTGTTATTAAATCAAATTGTTACTTGTATATGATCATGTAAATTTTTAGGATGAATTTATTTTAGTAAGTTATAAATTTGTAAATTTAGTAAGTTGCGAATTTATAAATTTGTATATGATCATGTAAATTTTGTTAGCCTATATAAGTTAGTATTTGAAGTTGTATTCAATTTTGTGTAAAAAAAACTATTTTTGAATCTATGATTGAAAATCATTTAGTTTCAATAAAATAAATTTTTACTTATTTTCTGCTGATAGTATTTAGATTTTTTTGTGTAATAAAGTTTTTTTTTAAGTACAAAAAAAAATAATTTTGATTGTATATTATTACTTTGTATAATTGTATATCTTTTAGTTTTAATTCTTGTTAATAGTATTTCATTTTTTTACTGTATAAGATTTTATTAATTTTTTTAAAAATCAAAATTAAGAAAAATAAATATTATTAAAATATAAAATCGAGACAATTTCGAGCCGAACACTAGCCTAAAACGAACAATATTTTTTTAGCACAACACTCTATAAACAAAGCTACCAATTTCGAACAAAAATAATAATAAATGAGCTGAATACCAACAACAGTTCGGCTCATTTACACCCCTATTCTTGAGTGAAGAGGGTCAGAAGGTACAAAATATAAGGGGGTAGATGTTGGCTACTTGTATAGGACCAGAATCTCACTACAAATAACAAGCAACATCATACTTATTAGGTAAGGCTTTTTAGCCTTCTAATTTAAACATGAGGTATGTCTCTAAAAGGATTTGAAGCTATTTCAATGAAAAACTTAGATTTTGTTTAAAAAGGTAGTTAACTCTTCATATTTTTTTTTTTTGGAGATATTTGAGCGAATTTAATCACAAAGTCATACACATCACACATATACAAAGACTATAATATAAGATCTCTTTTTTTTTCTTTTTTTTTTTTTTTTTTTTTAGGGAAACCCCATTATCTGAGTATTTTATTCTTAGAAAAATAAGGTTCTGAATCCTTAAAGGTTACACTCAGAGCTATCTCAATACAAATAAGGAGAAAAACCCCAATCTAAATACATCCAAAATCCAAAGAAAGCATTAAAACAATTAAAAGTAAAATAGTAACTCGAGCAAATCATTTGAAGCCAATGAACGAATTAAGGTCGAAGTAACTGAAGGAAGAGAGAGTCCATGACACTGCGAAGCAACCTACAAAAATAGAGCTAAACACCTGCAAGTTTTAAATCAAAAGAGAAGTTTGAGCCAATTAGATAGTGCAGACAAAATGTAAACTGAATGCAGGATAATCTGAAATTGATAATGAAGAAGAGGGATAAAGAAGGCTCCGGCTCATTCACAGCAAATTGGGGCAGATGCAAATATGAGGATCCTGATTGAAAATCAATGCTCTAAATCTTTAAGTTAAAATGTCTTGTACACCTTCTCTGCTTTGTTGTGAAATAACAAAGAGAAGACATTGAAGATTTCTTATTTCCTTTTTGATAATTGTCAGGATGTGAAAAGATTTGGTGAAAAAGTTAAGAAGTAGCAATAACTTTATCATCGATTGGACCTTCTGGATGGATGGTACAACTTTGTCTGTCGTATATATATATATATATATATATATTTATATTCGAAGCAGAATAATCTCTATTAATTAAACTGATCATTGTAGAATCGGTGTCCGAGCTGAGCAAAGTCCAGCTACAAATTCTTTCTTTAAGCAAAAAAAAAAAAAAAAAAAAAAACAAATTGTTGATGTTACTCTATATGATTGTTTTTTCATTTTATTTATTTTTTTTGAACATTCTGACCCAGTTAAGGGAAGACTCACTCAAACAGTACGTTTCAAACGCATACTGTTCGGTGCTTTTTATTTATTTTCAAATGCATCCCTAAAAGTTCAACTAACAAGTTAGAACCACTTGGCAAACTAGCAAGCATTTGCAAATGTTAATTTGAATTTTTTTTTATATCATTCTTTTTAACAAGTAGGACTAAAGGAGTGGCTGTCTATTTGATTGTGTATAAAATAAATATATGAATTTTTTTTTTATTTAATTGAGTGAATGTAAAATAAAGTAAATATTTGAATTTTGAATATTTTAAGAGAGGAGCTGATTCAATAGTAGTTGATTTATCTTTATGATTGGTCTGTTGACATTTTAAAGTATCAAATAAATATTCTTGACTTTTTAAATAAAATTGCCTTAAAATATTTTTATATTATTAATTTTTATTAATATGAAGAATCAATTTAAAATTAATATTTCTTTTTAAATTATTCATTGATTTTAATAAATTTTATTTTTTTTATTTATACTCTTAAGTGACAATAAAAGAAAATGTATATTATTTTTAAAGTTTAACATAAGTTGAAAACCCAAATTAAAAATGAACATTTTAATTTGACAATATATTTAATATAACTTTTCATAATTGTTTTTATTGTTATTTTTATTTTTATCTTTCCTAATTATAAAAGATTACTTTCTTCGAATATATCCGAAGAGTTTTTTAGTCAATTTAAGCTAATGACTATTTAAAAGTTTAAGAAATTAAAAACAAAATTTAAGTAAATTTTGTGTAATATTTCTTTGGAGGGTTTAAAAAAATATTGCACAATTCTTATATATTTTTATATCTAATATCTAAATTTTAATATTTACTTATATAAGCAATAGAGGCCATTGCACTAAAACTCTTTCAACTAATTAAGCTATTATAATTTTTTTCAAATTCATATGAGTTGTCCTTACTATAAATTGACCAATTATTTTGGTCTATTTGACTTTAAATCAATCTCTCAATTGGTCCAGTCCACATTAGAAATTATCTTTGCATAAAATTGAATTGAAATGATCAGTGCTAGAGGTTGAATTGGTAATTTGGCTTTGATTTTGTAAAATTATTTGAATCTAATTTTGTTCAGTTTAGTAAATACAGTGAATTTTGAATACTTTATAATTGTTTGATTATGTATAAAATAAATATATAAAAATTTTTTTTTTCTTTGATTGAGTGAATGTAAAATAAAGTAAATATTTGAATTTTGAATACTTTCAGTGAGGAGCTTATTCGATAGTAGTTGATTTGATTGAGAATTCTACTTTGAGAGATTCATGGGTTATTAATCTGATTAATTATCATCTAATTTCGAGCATTTATCTTATGATTATGAACATGCTATATTAACATTTTGACACAAATTATATTATGATATCTTGATATATTTGTTTTCTAGAAAATATTGAGTGAAGGGATTAAAATGATAGAAAAGTGGACGTACGTAGAATTCGACCGTATTCTCACAAATTTCTGATGGAATCAATCAATCTAATCTTGCTTTAAAATTCTTTCTTTTAGATCACCAAACTGATAGATATATATTGCTTGCCATGCTTCCAGGAAGAATGCAACTTTCAGTCATAGATAATGCTGCTCTCACCTTCCCTCGCATTTTCATTCTTTTTCTTCTTCCTTCTCTTCTTACTATTTCTTAGAAATCACACGAATATCCTGAACCACAGAAACAACAAGTTTCCTCCAGGGCCATCAAAGCTCCCACTCATTGGAAGCATCCATCACCTTCTAGGTGTAAACCTCCACCACAAGCTTCACAACCTAGCTAAGATCTATGGCCCTCTTCTCCACATCAAGCTTGGAGAGATTAATTCTGTGGTTGTTTCCAGCCCAGACCTTGCTTACCAGGTTATGAAGACCCACGATCTCAACTTTGCTTCCAGACCTCAGATAGCGGTTAGTGAGGTTTTGCTTTATAACTCCAGTGATATAGGCTTTGCTCCTTATGGAGCTTATTGGAGGGAGCTGAGGAAGATATGTACTTTAGAGCTTTTAAGTTACAACAGAGTGAAGTCGTTTGCTTCTTTAAGAGAGGAAGAGGGTAACAATTTGGTAGAAAAGATCTTCTTAACGCCACAAGGAACACCAGTTAACTTAACCAAGATGTTGCTGTCTTTGACGAGCACGTCAATTACAAAGGCTGCATTTGGGAAGGAGTGTGCTCACCAATGGAAGTTTCTTTCGGCTATGAAGAAAGGAGTCGAGTTGGCCTCATTTTTCAGCTTAATGGATTTATTCCCTTCTTTGGGTTTTCTAAGGATGTTCCTTAGTCTGAACTTGAAAATGAAAAGAGTGCACCGGGAGCTGGACTCCGTGTTGGATGATATAATTGAGGAGCACCTTGAGAAGAGGGCTAGTGGCAATGACAAGGAGAATTCTCTGGTTGATGTTCTTTTGAATCTTAGGGAGACAGGCCAACGAGAGATCCCTCTTACAATGAATAATATCAAAGCTGTTATTTTGGTAAGTGCTTCAGGTTAAAGAAAATATGCAGTATTTGAAGTCTCTTTGGTTGCTAAATCATTGTTTCAGTAAGCAAAGTGATTAGCATTCTTATTTGATAGATTATTCCATCGGGATGTTCAACCTGAGTATTTTTTCCAAGTGGTTTATTTAATTCAAGTCACGATCTAAAAATTTTTTTCCTTCTTGCTTTTCTCAAGGGTCTATTTGTCGCTGGAACAGACACTGCAGCTGTTTCAATAGAATGGGCAATGACTGAGCTCATAAGACATCCAGAAGCCATGCGTAGGGCTCAACAAGAAGTGAGAAAATTACTCAAAGGAGGGACAAAAATAGAATCGAGTCACATCAATGAAATGCAATACTTGAAGCAAGTCATCAAAGAAACCCTAAGGCTTCATCCTCCAGCGCCTCTTCTAATGCCTAGAATTTGTCGTGAGACCACGAAACTCTCCGAGTACGTAATACCTGATGGGACTCACGTCATCATCAATGCATGGGCCATTGGAAGAGACCCAGAGTTTTGGAAGGATCCGGAGAGCTTTCAACCGGAGAGATTTGAGAGGTGCGAGATCGACTTCAAAGGTAATAATTTTGAGTTCATTCCTTTCGGTGCAGGGCGAAGAATGTGCCCCGGAATGTTGTTCGGGTTGGCTGGTGTGGAGTTCTGGCTTGCTCAGCTTCTCTTACATTTTGATTGGGAGCTGCCGGATGGGAGGAAGCCGGAGGAACTTGACGTAAATGAGGTTTCTGGTGTAATTCTCACGAGGAAAAATGACTTGTGTTTACTTGCCTTTCCTCACAACTCAGCTATCTTAGAGTGACTTAACAAAAAATAAGCACGGTAGTAACGGAGAGGCAATGGGAGCTTTGAATGTCACCATTGATGTAGCTAACGTGTGCATGTAAGCAGTAATATTCCCTAAGCTGGTGCATAATGCTTATACTTAGTAAGATTGATAAGTTTCCAATAAGTCCATCCATCAAGTTCAAAAATTAAATTCATGATTATCAAATTTTAATAAATTTATAGTTTAATTAAATATTTTATTAAGACTAATCCAATGACATAAAAATATGATGCTATTTTAATTCAAAAAATCTAAATCAATCACTTGAAATGTGATGAGAATTTTTGGAGAATTAATTGAAGGATCAAACATTCTCTTATTATTACTTGCTTAAACTCAAAATAAGAGATAGGCTTGTTAAATGAAATTTAATTGGCATAACATCATTTAATTTTAAATTCATTAAAATACTTAAATATTGAAATAATATTTTTATTATCAAAAGAATATGAGTCGATAGATACAGAGTTTTAGGGTTTAGTTAAGTTTTGTTCTAATATTTTTGAACATAAAAGCTTCATGTGTCTTGCTCATAATGATTGCGATGAGTTTCTCCAAGAAATTTAAAAATTACGATTACTCATGACTTATGAATGAAGTGCAAAAAAATAAGATGTATGCAACAAATGCTGAAGATTTCTCCTTCAAAATTTGTAAATCTTTGTGTAATATTATTCTCCAAAAGGCATGATTTTCTTTCATAAATATGGTGAGTTAAGTTTAGAAAGTGTATCTAATGTGCTATCATTTAAGTTTCCACAATAAAGCTTGAATTTTTTTGGTCTCTAATTTTTATATTTTTAATTTATAGCAAGGATTTTAGCAGATTATGTATTAATTTTTATAAGATTTATATATATACCACACATTTCTTATATATTTACATATCTAACATGGTAATATATGAAGTTAAATATTTACTTATCTAATATTTTTTTATGTTTAAAAAGGTCCATTTTACTTTTAAAAAGTGAGTAATGATGTTATTTTTGATGTGATATTGAAGATCGAGATGTTATATATGTAAAAATTAAAATTTAGGTATTTGGTAAACAAAAACATAAGAATTGTGTGGTGCGTAGGTAAATCCCCCTTAATTTTTTTTAATGATTTTTTGTTAATTATTTTGGGAATACTAAATAGCACAAAATTCTTATACATTTACATATCTAACACTTAAATTTTAATATTTTTATAAATAACACCTACGATTTTAATATTATATCAAAAATAATGTCATCATTCACTCATTAAATTGAAATGCACATTTTCATGTATAAGAAAAATGATATATATGTAAAAAAGCTGACTTTAAAGCATTAGATATGTAGATGCATAAGAATTGTGTGCCATGTATGCAAATCTTTCTAAATTTTTTGAAATTGATGTAACTAGTGTTATATATGTAATATAAATTATTTTGTATAATTACAAGTTTTTTATAACATTATTTGTAATCTTTTGAATATATTTTTATTTTTCTCATACTTTATAATAGACACAATGTACTGATATGATGAATGCACATGAAGAATGGTAGAGAAAGTGGGTGAATTATGTATATAACATGCATTTTGAACTTCTCTTTAAAATCAGTAATTCAAATGCCACATAATCTTGCAAATTAATTTTGATTAATTTAATCGTAAAAATGAAATGTGTAAAAGTAATACACCATACTAGATTTACTTAGGTGTATGATACATAATTAGAGTACTGATGAATTATGTAACTATTAAATCCATTATGAATTAATTAACTCAAGCACACTAACTAATCTTATTATAATTGGCCACCCATTTCATAATGAACTCAAGTATAGTGTGAGTGTAAATGTGTGTTGGAAGAGACAATGCATCTTTCAAGTGATACTTTTAATAATGTCCATAATTTAAGTGTCATCGAGAAGCAATGTTGCATTGTAAGTAGCATAAAAGTATTAGTATGTCATAACTATAACCTTAGAATGATAACAAGCTAGTAGTTGCACATCAATAACAACAGAATCTATGAGTAGTAATAATGAGCAAAATCACATCAATAGCAACAGATTTTCTTGATAGCAATGATCTTTAAATTAGGGGTGTGAGTGAGTCAAGCCAGCTTGAGCTCGGCTCGAAAAATAGCTTATGAGTTGAGCCGGATGAGCTAACAAGCCAAGCTCAAGTTAGCCTTAACTCAAGTCTTTAGCTAATGAGCCGACTCTTTTAATAAATATTAATATAAAATATGCTTAAAATATATTAAAATTTAATATTATAAGTATACAATTGTTAAAAATATAAAAATAATATAACTCATTCCCTTATATCTATACCAAGTAAATTCTTATTATCTTACTTCTAATTTCTTAATTTTTTTATCATTTACTTTATGATAACTCTTTGAATCAAAATTATTTTATCACTTTCATATTAAATAAGCCAGTTCAAACTCATAAAATAAAGCTTGAGCTCGAGATTGAATTCAATTAATTAATCAAGCTCTAGCTCAAGCTAGACTCGAGCTCAGTTCGACTCATTTATATTCCTACCTATATGTGATCTTTAATGAAGATTCAAATCCAAAGTTGAGAATTGGCTCCATATATGCTAAATAAATGACTCCCACTTTTTAAACCTGGGAAATTTTGCTAGTTCACTCAAACTATCTATAGTGGATGAAACAGATTTCATCCTTTCAATCATTAAAAAAATGATACAAATTTATAGCTAATAATAAGTCATATATACCCTTGGAAGGGCATAGACTGACCCATCTTGATTCACACTATCTTAATCGATTAGTGACTTCTATTGCCGTAACTTCGCTTGTTCAGCAATCTAAAAATAAATATTTGATTTCTAATGATAATATCATGATTACATTGATTTTGACAGTATACAAGAGAGAAAAAAAACTCATCAAAGGTTTATTAACTCATCTTCTATATTCATCACATAAAATAAGCATTAATATTTATGATATTTGTGAGGGACTTATTTAAGTATGAATAAAGCGTGAAGACTTGAAAAATTAAAAAGCATTGCAATTTTGAGATATCTTTTACTCTTTAGGAGTTTTCTTAAGCAAAATAGTAAGTCAAACTCTACTTGAGGAGCCTAGTTTGGTGGTCTAATGGCCATTGCCGATAATGTTGCCATCCACTAAAAAGTGTTTATTCTATTCGATCTCTATGACAAGAAATTATTATGTGCAGAGTCTAGACGTAGAGCTATGTGTGGAGTCCGAACATATAGCTAAGTTCTGTGGTCTCCAAAAATTCATCACCGATCTCTCAATGAATAGAGTTTGATTTATGCGTTGATGAAATTTTCAGAAGGCAGATGCAATAGTAGATAAGACACTACCCAAAGATTTGGCCCTCATTTTGTGAGGACTTTAGATTTGGTTCCGCCTAAGCATCTAAAGTTAATTACCCTCCTAATCTTTGAGAGAGAACTTTGATTACTAGTCGTCTAAATACATAAGCATATAGATGGAGTTTAGGGGTTTAAATTTATGAAATTCACCATTATTTAACTTATAACATATAGTTGGTAGAATGATGACGTCATCTAGATCCATGGTTCTATCCTGCCATCTATGTGGTCCTAGTCTACTTACGAGGAGGTAGTCAACCCAACTGATCAAAGGATCCTGTCGAAAATAGTGAGTCAAGTAGACACGGGGTGATCTTTGTCTAAGGAGATAAGCTTAAGTCCGCCTTAGCTAACAAAAGGGTTTTGTGCCTATCAAATATACCCTATGATTCATAACTCAAAGTGCTGAGCCATTATGGAACATATGGGCTACAATCGTGACCGTAATATAATGGTGTCATTTGATGGCAACCACCCGATCAGAGGACTATGGTCGTAACCACATCATATGTGGAGCTTACTGGCCAAACCATGTGGATAGAGGACATTGGCCACGCTCTTACTAACATGAGATTATTTGAGTTTGAATATACTGATTTATTTTACTTGACATTAGCTCTTTTGTGAGCTATAATTTTCTTAATATATCATTCCCAACAAACGATGATGGATGAGTGGACGAATTATTTGCTTTAAGTATTTAAATGATAAATTTTATTTATTTAGTTGAAATTTAGTTTTATGATGAATTAGTTTAGAGCTCAAGTATCTTTTGATGATATTATCCTCTCCGGTTGAGATTTTTAATCAATGTGGCCATCATCGGAGTATACCTTATCAACTTTATTTATTTTCTAGTACATGATCGGGTATGACTTATGTGTAATTTAAATTCTTTAAGAAATTTATATCATAACAGATCTTATCAACTCTATTACAAATATAGAGGATTTAGTCTTATGATAAGATGTAATTTAAATTCATTTAGAAGTTGATTATTTACTAGACCGTATCAACTCTATTTCAAATATAGAAGATTAGGTCTACTATGATCATATTCTATGAAGCTGAATACTTATATCTTTCATTAGATTGAATTAGCATACGGAGAAATTCATTAGATTGCATGCATATAGTAATAAAGGATTGAATCAATTTCATCATTCTTTTTTTTATTATAAAACCCATGCAACACCCTCAGACACAACGTTTATATACTTAGTATATGTGTTGGGGGTCATGCAGGTGTTTAATAATTCAAATTATTTTATTTTTTAATTATGAGATTAATTTCATATTTATTTAATCTCAACTTAGCCTGCGCAACCTTTTCAGACATTCAGATTAACACTTTAACTCTCTATATCCGAGCAAATGCGTATATTTATAACTTAGATAATTTTATCTAATTAATGAAATAATTGATTTTGAAAATCATAATTAGAATAAAATTTCTTATATTTTTGGATTGAAGGAAGCTCCATAACTCATGTAGAATTTAATTTAATATCGCCTTCTATGTGCTTGTACGGAAAGTTGCAAATTCGGTGGAGAATAAGATATTTTAAATTAGTCTAATAACTTATTAGATCCCTTGAAAAAATATTTAATTACTTTCTTTTATTCAAAACTGATTAGTCTTTGAATGTTCAATAGACTCTCATTTATGTCTATTGACAATTCTTAAACTCATCATAAACTGTAATCAACTTCTCCTTGATCCAATTTGAGTATTTAATAAGACGAATAATATGTTTCAATTAACTTTCAAAAATTCATTGATTATGCTTATTAGTAATGATTCGATCTCATTGAAAATCTCTTATGGAATCCTTGATTTTCTCCAATTCATTTGGAGTGAATTATGATTTAAAAATTATATTCTAATTCTAAGATGATCTTTTGTGCTCTAATTAGATATTCAGGCCAAATCATCTTCTAAATCAATTGAAATGAGATAATGAAGTGCTAAATCTATATTTATTGCCAAAATATTCAATTCATTTTAAGTTCATAAATCTGTTTGAGTTCAGTTCATCTTTCTTTATTTGAAATATAATCTTCAAATTCATTCTCATTTATAATTCAAAAATTGATTCAATATCAATTTATTTTAACGAGCTTAGGCAGCGCTATTTGTTTAACTTGAATTTTATTTGCAAGTATGAATTTTGGATAAAATTTTGGTAGCATTTCGATGGTATTCCGGTGTCATCCCCGCGTAGGGGGCTACATCAAAATTATTTTGACCTATCTGTCACACCCTGATGAACATGACGGTTGGTGTTTTGAAGCACCTCAGCCGAATTTTAATCCCGTTATGCTCTGATGAGCATAACGGGGTCTTCAATCACATGCATAAAACCAAATATATATGCAACTTCTACACATTCAAATTTTATTTAGATTATTTTTATTTGATGTGATTGATTTTTTAAAATAAATCTTGATTCTTTCCCATTTTTTTAAGTCTAAAATTTAGTCAAAATTCTGGCAGCATTTTGGCATAGGGGCCGCATTTAATAATTTTGGCTTACTCGGTACGTCTTATTGAGTGTATTGAGCGGTATCTTGCGACACTACAACCATGTATTTGCACCTACTATGCCTTATTGGACATTAGTGGGGTCTTGAAACCTGCAAAAAAAACCAAGCACAAATATACAATTTCTTTTTACACATTCAAGCATTTCTACACATAATAATTTTTGCACTAGTTCAGTTAGAAAGAATTGAATTGGAGAGATTATCATGTTGATTATTTGGGTTGAATAGGTGGGAGAAATGTCAAAAAGGGTATGCCGAGAGGAAGGAAACATATGGGGAAGCTGCCAGAAACCGAGAGGAACCCGCTGATGATGGAGTTGATGATGGAGTTGCCTCTCTGCTACCATTGTTTATAAGGGAGGGAAGACTAGAGAAGGGTATAATAGTTCACGGTTCTAGGTGCAACAACGGGGTGAATGGGAGAGAATCGAGAGGAGCAAAGAACGCCATGTCGGGAGAGAGAGAGAGAGAGAGAGAGGGGGGTTAAATGACACATGTATTATTTCAATCGAGAGAAGCTCGATTCGTTCGGACGAGAAGAAGGGAGGATCTTGGTTTCTCTGCAAGGTGGATGAGTTTCGTGAACTCAATTTGGATGAATGAAGGATGGAGTTCTCCACTCACCAATGGATGGATGGGCTCATGCGTGAGGGAATGGTTCATTCATTTCCTCATGTAGGATGAGCCGAATGAGAGGAAGTAGGGAGGAGGAGGCTTGCGATTGTGGATAGAGGGGTTGTGGGTAGATGCATTTGAGGGGATTGTGGGATGGTGGTTTGAAGCTCAAAGGGGGAGAACAAGAGAGGGAAACAAGAGCGGGAGGATGAACGATGGATGGGGGATGGAGGCCTTTGGGATTTCTGTCTTCGGGTATAGCGTGCATGAGAGGGGGGAAGCTTACAGGTGAGAGGAGTTTTCATTGCCTCAAAATCATCCTGATACTAAGGAAAATCCTCCAATTAATGCCGATTATTACCTTATTTATTCAATAGAGTATTTCCATATAGGATTAGGCGGGATTTTGAAAATTTTGAATGAAACTTTGAATGTGATTAAGTATTTATGAAAATTATTTAATCAGATCAATAATCTCTATTCATATGAATATTCTGATTTAATCATATTATGATTTAATTATTAAAATTAAATTGAATCATGTTTAAATTGGATATTTAATTTTTGCAATATCACGTCAAAATTCTTGTGAATCTTGCCAAAATTAAATCCACATAATATGGGTATCATTTTTAGGTAAATTCAATGTTCTGGATTTAACAACATAATCTATTTTATGATCGAAGGTCATTCGGGCAATGTCGAGATTGGTCAAAGTAAATTCAAGATCAATTTAGGCATCGTGACACTCCGAGGTGTGGGCTCCGAAAATTCACCACCGACCTCTCGACAAATGAAGAAAGTACAGTTTAAAATGTCGATGTAATTTTTAGAAGGTAGATAAAATAGTAGATAAGATACTACCCCAGAGATTTCGCCCTCATTTGGTGAGGACTTTAGATCTGGTTCCAGGTTTCCTATAGGCGCAAGCACCTATAGTTAATTACCTATCCCAATAAGTGAGAGAGAACTTTCGATTAAGCCTAGTCGTTAGGTTGCTTAATGCATAGCGTATAGTAGCAGCGTGTGGAGATTTGAAATTTAGAATTTAAAATTTATGAAATTCATCATTATTAGCTTAATGCGAATGGTTGGAGGAATAATGACGTGCCCGATCTAGATCCCATTGTTCCATCATCCTGGGCTGTCGCAGTCCCTAGTCTACTTAGTCAGAAGAGGTAGTCGACCCAACCTGACCGAAAGATCCTTATCAACAACACATGGGTTACATCGTCCAAAAAATTCTTGTAGATCTAGGGTGGTGTTTGTCTAAGGAGATAAGCTTAAGTCTACCTTAGCTGACAGAGGGCTTTTGTCATATCAGGTATTCCCTATGATTCATAACTCAAAGGACAGAGCCATTGGGGAGCATATGGGCTATGATCGTGATTGTAATATAATAGCTCCATTTAGTGGCAACCACCTGATCAGAGGACTCTGTCATAACTGCATCATATATAGAGCCTACTGGCCAAGCCATGCAGTCAGAGGATACATGCCACGTCCTTACTAGCATGAGATTGATTTGAGAGTAAACATAGTAGAATACTTGATTTCAGATTAGCTCCTTTGTGAGCTAGAGTTTTCTTAATTTGTCACTTCTAACAAACTGTTGTTGGAAGGTGGAATGAATGGAGTTTGCTTTAAACTTTTAAAGATTGAATTTCATTTATCCATTAATAGCTTAGTGATTTATTCAATTTTATATTTGTATTGATACTTGATTTTGATTAACTCAATTTGAGCTTGAAAACATATTTTGATGGTAAGTATCCCCTCTAGTTAAAATCACCATTCAACACAGCCATCATCGGAATAGTTAATTAATTGAATCGAATATATTTGAGAACTTTAGATCTTGTCAACTATGTTTGGCTCCTAATAAAGGGTCAGATCTACTATCATATGATAGAATTAGCTTCTTAGATATTTTAATAACTTGAAATTCTTAGAATAATTGGATTCTTAGGCTTTGTTAACCCAGACCCGATCCTTAGACCAAACCGGGAAGCAACCCGCCAGCATCCTCATACACTAAATTTAAGCATTCAACGTAGTGTCAGGGCCCATGCGGGTATATTTAAGTATGCTTGCATAATTTTAAGACATTGAATTTGAGTTTTAATCCAACTTCTTAATATGTGCAATGGTTTAATTAAAGCCTTAATTAACATCTTCTGTTCGCTTGTACGATGCATTACGAATTCAGTGGCATTTAATTTAGGTTGTAATTTAAAGTATTACTTGCACTTAGTTTACTTGTTGAAATTTTCAATTCTCCAAGCTTTCAAATTCATTTATGAGCAAGTTCGAATTCTTTCATATTTGAGAATTTATCTTCCAATTAGTTTAAAGCAAACTATTAATAGCTCTTGTATGAATCTTTCAATCCTTCATTAAGGACCTTTAACTCTGCTTGCCAACATGTTACTTAACTTCTTCATATATCTATTATAAATTTTATTTGATTTTCCCCCTTTTTATATATATAAACATAACACTTAACAAATTTCTTATGATTTAGTTTTGTATTGAAATACAAATTCAAGTAGACTTGGACCATAACATTCATGACTATCAGCAAGCCAACAAGTTATGCTTATGAGTAAGCTATTGAATAATATTCTTGCACTGATGAGAGTAATCCAATCTTCATATAAGAGTGATCAAACACAATTTGACTTTATTTTAAATTTCACATCAAGAAATCAATATACATAACCAAACTTCAAATTTCTTGCAAGTTTCTTATGTGTTTAGAGTCAGCTTCAAGCCTCACTTGTAAAGTCATTTTTTCTTTTAAGTTCATTATAATCTTCTCTTTTTTATTTCAATTTAATATTCACCTATATGTTTATTTTATTAGAATTTTCAATACATTTAAATTTGACTTTAGATTATTATGTTTTAGGTCTTTTAGATGAATTTTGATTCTTTTAAGTATAGAATTTAATCCAAAATATGGCAGAGTTTCAGCAGTATTTCAACGTTATCCTCGCATAGGGGGTTGCATCGGAACTACTTTGGCTTACTCGGTACACCCTATTGAGCGTAGCGAGTGGTGTCTTGTGACACCACAACCATCTTCACACCCACTATGCCTATTGGGCATTAGTGGGGTCTTCAAACCTACATTGGTGTCCAAACATAGGGATTAGGATAAAATAAAGTCTGACAAAATTTTGGCATATAGGAGCGACATTTAATAATTTGTTTGACTTACTTGGTACGCTCTATTAAGCATAACGAGTGATATCTTGCGATACCATAGTCATCTTCACACCCACTGTGCCTTATTGGGCATTAGCAGGGTCTTGGAACCTGGTATGAAATGACAAGAAGTAGAATAATTATGTGCGCTGGTGGAATTGAACATTGTTAAAGGATTAGTAGCACAATTGCATGCCCATTTCACCTCATCTTGGATCATTTTACAGCTAATGAAATTCAAGCATAGTAGTCCACTGAAGCAAATGAAAGCAACTCTCATGTGCTGCCCTATTAGTTGGCAATTTCCAAGTATAGCATAAATGAAAGTTCCCTTGATGCCCTTAGGAATACGATCAATGGATTAGCTAAGAACATAATGCATCCATTCTGAGCCAGTTGAACCTTTCTCCAAATAAAATGCAATGTAAAAAAATACAGGATTCTTAATCAAGCTTTAGCTAAAGTACTAAAACGAAGCTGATCTTCGCCTCAGCACATCCATTAAAGATTTGCTATCTTCCCATCAAAGCAAGGACATTACTTGCTCTCTGGCCTATTACCATAAATGCATTGTGCTCAATATCTCGATGCTCTACTTGCCAACCATATCCATAACAAAAACCCTAATGGATATGATTTAAACCACGAAATAAGGGCATTGACTGAAAGAGAGTGACAAGGGCAGATTTTGAAGCCAATTATCATGATGATGCAAGAGGATGATTTGTATTTTTTAAAAAATAAGAAAAATCCACACGCCAATTAGTCTTGAAAAAGAAATTCCACTGCCAACCTGAAGGAGACTTTCCACCCATATATAATCCAATAAGAAATAGTTGACAACAATAGGCTTTAAAAGATGGAAATGCCATCCAACTCCTTTTTGAGATTGTAGATGGAGCTTTCCTTCTTCCAACGTGTAACTTCTACTTCATTTGGTTTTTCTGTTCCCTAGCAGCAACAACAAGAAAGCAAGAGAGAAAGAGAGGGAGGGAAGAGCCCCTCTGGTTGCTCGGTTCGCACGATCAAAAGGAGAAGCTGATTGTTCCATCCTGGCTTGTTGTGGGAGTTCGGTTGAAGATAGGAAAAATGTTTGAGAAAAAATAAAATGAAGAAGGAAGGAATGCGCCATTCCTTGTGGTTGAAGGAGTTTGAGCCAAGAGAAAAAGAGGGGCTTCGAATGAGAGGAGGGATCAGTTGAGCAAGTTCGAATGGAGAGGGAACGGTTCCTAGGAATCAAACGAGTTTACAGTTGAGGGCTCGATCTGGGTCAGGTTGTGCATTTAGTCGGCTGACAATTGGAGAAATTAGGGCTGGTTAGGATTAAATAATAAATTATTATTATTTTTAAATGTTTAATCAATCTTAATATAACTTTTATACCGATATCATTATATGGTTAATATATGTTGAGTCAAGGTTATTTTGATGCTTTGGATGCAATGACACTGTTTGTTTTATGATCGGAGGCCATTTGGTTCAAGTCGGCGTTAAATCAAGTAGATTTTAAATTAAAAATGCACGTTACTGCTTCCAATCGCTCGACATTCGTACAAACTTGTCTGAATTGAGTGCGAATAGTCTCATTTGATAAATTTTAACATTTTAAAGCTAACAACATAATTAATTTTATGAACGGAGATCATTTAGATATCATTGTAGGTTCTCGACTCTGATATGCGTGTTGGCACATTGACAGCTCAATCGCTTGATCGATTGATTGTTAGATTATATAATATTTATATTCTGACCAATTTTGATGTTTTGAATACAATGATAAAGTCCATTCATTGATCGAAGGTCATTTGGGAATCATCACAGCCTATCGACTTTGATATGCGCGGCGACACATTGAAAGCTCACTCACTTGATCGGCTGATCGTTAAACTATGCAATATTTATATTCTGACTAATTTTGATATTTTGAATGTGATAACAAAGTCTGTTCATTGATCGGAGATCATTTTGACTATTTTCAGTGACATCTAGTATATTTTAAGCCCTGATTCACACACTATTGCATCAAAGTCCATTGAATTCGACTTGTGGGCTTGACTCTACTTATGACACATATATAGAGGTCAACACGAGGCTTATTGTTTACTCCACACTTAATCAAATTGACCACAAAAGGTCATGTTTAATAGTTCTTTCTATTTTAGCGACAACAGCGCAGTCTGTCTCGCAAATGGAGCTCATTCGGATAGCGTCGAGGCCTCTCGACTTTAATATGCATGAAATTTCCTATTCTATTTATTTTCCTTCATTAGATGGCAATTGATCGATGTAAAACATCAATTTTAATTGATTTTGCTATTTTAAACGCATTGGTGTAGTTGATTTCACAGTCGGAGGACATCTCGATCAATTTTGGTCATGATTCATATGCTTTCGACTCTTATTTTCATGACGTTGCATCTAGTTCATGGTAACTTCAATATATTTGCTTAATTAAGCATATGGAAATTACTTATAGGTCAACAAATGCCCCTAAACGAATATGGTGCACGTATGAAGCGGACCATGTTTATTGTAAACTAGTTGACCATATAAGATTTGACTTGATTTGTCTTTATTGACTAATTAGGTAGAAAGAGAGATACCATCGACCATATGCTTAATACTTTGATGGGGCTTGAAGAAGGTTTTATCTTAGTGGTTTGTATCCTTAATCCTCCTTTTTCCTTAGCTTCGTGCATAGTGGGCTTGGTGAAGGAAGAATTTTGTACATATATTGTTTTTGAATTTTGGGTTCCTTCTGTCCTAATTTTGTGTTTAATGGACTTGATAAAGGATTGACCTGATTTACCCAAGTTGACTTGTCAGGAGAATGTGCATACCTTCAATCCTTTGCTTATTGCTTTGGTGGACTTGTTGAAGGATTAACCTGACTTGTTCAAATTGACTTGTCAAGAGAATGTGCATACCTTTAGTCCTTTGCTTATACTTTTGGTGGACTTGGATAAGGATGCAGGTCGGAGACCTAGTCTTCAAGATGAGTGTTAGGTCTATGGAAAGAAGTCACACCTTAATTTGGTGTTTTAAAGTCAGTTGACTACAAAATTTTCAGTTTACCATGAGCTTTTATGAACTTCAAGATCTTCTTCGTCAGTTGCTACTTTATCACTTTGAAGGAGTTGTAAATGTATGTCTTATGGTTATGACTCTCCTCAAATCCTCTTGATTTGTCGACAATGGAAAGATTCTTTCATCTGTTTTAAAAATCTTTGAGTTAATTTTGAGATGACAACCATAATTAGAAAATAAAATCTTTATTTGGTTTGGCATGCATAACTTATGCCAAAAAATACATATATATATAATTTAAATTTTTAGGGGGATAGGTGATATATATTAATAAATATATATATATATATATATACATATGTTTATCATGCAATCATGCATGTATACGATAAGATAATCCATTGATGGGTGGCAGGTCGCCGACCACATATACCTTCTCTATGATGTAAGGGCATTCCCAATTAGCTTCAAATTTACCATCAATTCTTTTGTGAGGGATTATCAGTCTTCTCGGCACTAAGACCAACTCTCTTCTTTGAAAAGTTCGGGGATGCATTGTTCGATCGAAGGCTTTAGACATTCTTGCTCGATAGATTTCTAAGCTTTATTGGGCTTGAAGTCAAGCTCTTCCATCCGTAAATGGGTATTCTCTTGTTGAGTCAGATTGTACTGGATATTTACTCGAAGTGATGGTAGTTCGACTTCTAGTGGCAAAACTACTTTGACTCCAAAAGTTAAAGCATAAGGAGTGGCTTTAGTTGGCGTCTTGTAAGTAGTTCGATATGATCATAAAGCCTTGAGCATTTTGATATGCCATACTCTTTTGTTTTTAGTGAGGATCTTTTTTAGTAGCTTGATCAGTGTTTTATTAAATGCTTCTGCCAAATCATTGGCTCTTGGATTATAAATTGATGAATATCGTCAATCAATTTTGTATCGATCAACGAATCTGTAGATCTTTGTACTCTTAAATGCTGGGCCATTGTCTGAGATGACTCATCATGGTATACCGAATCTATAGACAATATTATGCGTGAAGAAGTAGATGACTCAATCAATAGTAACTTCTTTAAATGGAGCAATTTCGGCCCACTTGGAAAAATAGTAAGTTGCTGCTAAGATAAAGCGATGACCTGTTGACGATGGTGGATCAATAGGTCCATTATGTCTGTTCCCCAACACTCAAATGGCCAAGATGTGATCGTTGGATGCAGTGGATTCGGAGGTTGATGAATGATATTATCATGGACTTGACATTCATAACACCTTTTTTGCATGGTCAATATAATTTTTCACCATTGATGGCCAATAATAACTCATCCTCTTAATTTTGATTACCATCTTAGGACCTGATTGGTGTGCACCACAAAGTCCTTCATGAATTTCAGATATCACTTTACTAGCTTCCTCATCTCCCAAACATCGTAACCACATCTGTTCAAAAGACCTGTGATATAAAGTATCATTGACATAAGCATATTGTAGTATTCTCTTCTCCATTTGTGAGGCCAACGATTTGCTACTCGGCAATTTTCCTTCTTTAAAATAGTTGATGAAGGGTTGTCTCCAATCATCTAGTTCTTCTACTATGAAGGTTTCTTATTGTACTTCTAAACGTTCTTCAGATTTACGTTCCTTTTGAGCATGCTTCTGTTGTTTAGTTTTATATATTTTTGACAGAGTGTGAGGATCAATCAAAATTGCGTTCTGTTGGTTTACACTTGATGATTCATCTTCCAACGGGGAATATGGATTCACTGGCTATAGAACTCGATGGGTGAAAACTTCTATCAATACGTGCTCTTCATTCATGCTTGCCATCTCTTTGACTAGTTTAGCTAAGCAGTCTGCTTTACTATTTTTGGATTGAGAGACTTGAGTCAATGTAACATTCAAAATATTTGTCATTAGCTCAAGAACTCACTTATGATAATAGGCTAACTCAAGCTTAGTGATCTTATAGATTCCCAAAACTTGATTGATGATCAGCTGAGAGTCTCAAAAAATTTGCAAATTTTGGATACTTATGGCAATAGCTTCTTCAAGACCAACTATCAAAGCCTCATACGTGACTTCATTATTGGTTCGAGGTTTAGTCAAGCCATATGAATGTCTTATGATGCCTCCTTCAAGTGTTATGAAGATGAGGCCAATACCGGCTCGCGCCTTGGGTAGGCTCGGAGGTTGTACTAGCTTGATCGATGATGCTTCATCAAAATACATCTCTCATATTTGTAACTCTTCTCTTTCATTAATAAATATAATATACTCATTAGGCAAGTCATCATTAAGTAGTGAGTCAGCTGGGATAGGATACACAACAAGGAAGTCTGCGAAGATCTATCTCTTCACTGCTTTCTGAGGTACGTACATAATATCAAATTGTAATAAGAGTACTGCCCATCGAGCTAAATGACTTATCAATGTTGGTCTCCTCATCAAGAACTTCAGTGGATCGACCTTTGAGATTATTTCCATTTTATGAGAGAGAATGTAATGGCGAAGCTTCTAAACTGTGAATATTAGTGCTAAACAATGTTTCTCTATAGGAGAGTAACGTACTTCGGCTCCTATTAATCTTTGAATAATGTAATATAACGTGCTTTCTTTATTTTCTTCATTGTGTTGCACAAGTGAAGCCCTAAGGGATGCCTCTAAAATCGCAGTGTATAAGATAAGAGGTTTCCCTAGGATAGGAGCTGCTTAAATTGGTGGATTGAGTAGATACTTTTTAATTCTTTCAAATGCTTCTTAGAATTCCTCATCCCATTTGAATGGAGCATTTTTTCAATAGCTTCGCAAAAGGTTGGCATCTTCCTGATAGGTTTAATATAAAATGTTGAATGAATGCGAGCTGTTTTGTAAAGAGCGAAGCTGGAAAAAATTCTTCGATGGAGGCATCTCCATGATCGCCTTGATCTTGTTGGGGTCAATCTAAATTCCTCTATATCTTACAACATATCCAAGAAATTTTCTTGAGGAAACCCCAAAAGCACACTTAAGAGGATTCATCTTGAGATCATACTTTCTGATCCATTCAAAGACAATCCTTAAATCCTCTAGGTGGTCTTTTCGATCAATGCTTTTAACGATGAGGTCATCAATGTAGTATTCTACTTTTTGATAAATCAACTAGTCAAAGTACCGTATCATGACCCTTTGATATGTAGCTCTGACATTCTTTAATTTGGACGGCATGAATGCGTAATAATAAATACCAATTGTTGTTCTGAATGATGTGTGTTTCACATCTTCATGAGCCATCTTGATCTTATTATACCCTAATGATCCATCCATAAAGGAGAACATGTCATAGTTGGATGTAATATCCACTAGCAATTCTGACACATGGAGCAAAAAATCACCTTTTGGGTATGCTTTGTTTAAATCTTGAAAGTCGATGTAGACTTGAATCTGACCATTCTTCATCTTCATGGGAACGATGTTGGCTATCCAATCTGCATACTTCTCCTGGCAAATGAAACCTGCTTCAATTAGCTTTTTTTGTTTATACGACCACTTATTCTTCAACATCCAGCCTCATTCTTCTAAAGGCTTATTTGACTGGTATTGAATCAGAATTGCTAGCTAGCTTATGAACTACCACATCAGAGGATAAGCCAGACAACTTAGAATATGTCCAAGTAAAGCGGTCCCTGAATTCACAAAGCAATGTTTTTATTTTTTCAACCTTATCGTTAGGCAGAATAGCACTAACAAAGATTGGACGAGGTTCCTATTCAGTCCCCAAATTAATTTCTTCCAACTCGTCCGTGATAGATGTCTATCCACCATCTTTAAGTTCTTCAGGTGGTAGTTTGGCTTTTACTTCCTCATCGTTTATGAGAATGACTTCATAAAAGTCATCTTCACTTTTAGTTTCAATTTCAATCTCACTTTCAATTACTATATAGCAAGTGTTCCTTTGATGATGCTTTTGTTGGATGTATTTGAGACCCTTAGTGGTATAATTATCACTTCTTCAAGGGGTATGTGGACTCTTTGAACTCCATAAGTTATCAAAGAAGTGAGCTCGCCATCTATCAGTTCCAATGTCGATTCCAAGTTTATGCATCTTTGTGGTGAAAATTTTATCAAATTCTCCTTTTAGAGAATAAGATATATGCTTCCATCTTCACTCTATGCATGATAAAATGAGGTTGAAAATATACATCTCTTTCTTTTTATATAATTTGACACTATGTAGATCCACATATATTCTTATTGAGGGTGATCGGGTATGACATTGAGGAGAGGTGTACTATCTCAAAAGATACAAGTCACCACCCTACAATAGACCTAATCACCTCAACAAGGACTCCTAAGGATAATGGGTCTGCATATGTACCAAAGATTCTTCCCCTACTTTACATGAAAAAGTAAAGTAATATTTATTTTAAATTAGATTAGTTAAGTTCCCTACAAGGGCAAGCCCTCATAGTTAATTATATCCTAAGGAATGAGATCCCTTAGGAATACTCTCGATTAAGGTAAATGATCATTGTCTTTAAAGATTTCAATATGTAGGACTATCAATCGATTAGTTTATTTTAGAAGATCAAATGGGATTGATCAAAGAGAGGGAGTTATTATTGAAACCAAAGGAAGATAAGTAGAAGATTCCCATGATGCTAGGAAACTTAGAGAGCATCTCAAGCTATCCTATAGTTAGGCTTTACATTTTTTAAATTGATTTAATTTTTTTGAGTTGAATTTTTTATTTGAAATTTAGGGCTTATGATTCCATAACACAAGATTATGAAAATGCCTAAGAGGTGAGGATTTAAGCTTATGGCCCACAAAGGGGAGAAGCAACCTTATAACTTATATTTAGGGACCTTTGGCGAGGACCAAAAGCATAACCTAAATCTAAGGCAAAAATGGTATTTGGTTTGTCTCCACAAGAAAGGACAAACCACCTGACTGTTTGGACTTATAACCACTTGGGGGTGGCTGCCAACTAACTCCTCCTATGATTTTAAATTCATGTAGGCAAGTCATATGTTTTATTCAAGATAGCTAAGCTGTTATTTATTTAGAAAGAAACCAAGTCCTTAAACTAACTCCCTAAAGAGACTAGATATTGTAAGGGTATGCTTCAAATGATCTAAATGTAATACAATTCAGATTTCATTTTCTTTTTTATTTTTGGACAATCATTTTGACTCGGACTAATAGGATTCATATGCTTAATGCATGAGAAATGAGATTATTGGCCAAAATCAGTGAGAAGGGAAGAGATGTGTTTCCATCATGGCTCTCAAAGGTCAAGCCAAGTTTCTCTGGCAAAGGTGGAAGCCCTCCGATCAAGAGTGAAAATAATATGCATTTGTGCATGATGTTATAAAAGAAGTACTCATCCAGCTAAGGGGTTGCTAATTTTTTTATCTTAATTTTTAGCCTAAGCTTTAGGTGAGGTTATAAGTTCTTTATTTTTAGTTTTGGATTGTTAAATTTGGTAGAAGATTTTTTTTTCCTAAGAGCCTAATCCACATCTAGGTCATACATAAAGCAAGAAAGAAATTAGGAAAAGGATGTCACTTAATGCACAAGCTAAACAAATCATCAATCAATTTATAAAGCTAATCGAAAAAAATAAGAGGCCATTGTGGTCGGGTATCACCGTACAAACTCAAAAACTAAATTGGGTAGCTGAGCTCTACCTTTATACAACCCGGATTACAAATGAATTAAATATAACTAAGTAAGGAACTCATTGTTATGGGGGTCTTCAAGCTTCATTTCTTCATCCTTCTTTTCTTCTTTCTTCTTTGGTTTCTTCTTTTGGATGGTTGGAAGGTGGATGCTCCAAAGGCTTCACATGATGCATAAGATGAGATCTTATAACCAATATTCATTCTAATCCCCATAACAATCATTTCAAAATCCTAATTGCAAAAATTACATGAAAAGAAAAAGTAAATCTGGCTAACACCTGCAAAATAGAGATTAACTAAACAAACCACAGAAATCCCAAGCATGGATATTAAACTTATCACCCCACACATGGGTGACTAAGTCCACTTGGCCTATTGGATTATGCTTAGGGGTATAAGCACCTGCACAACAAAAATATTTATATTTTTATTTATTACAGCGCCCCTTATGCACAATCCCCTACAGAAGATAATGGTTAGATTAAGATCACCCTACCATTCATTCTATGCACATTCACCCTAACATCCATAATAAAACATAAATCACAAAATAAAAGCAAATATCAAATCATGCACCGCCCTAACCTAAAGCTAGAAGCAGTGACTTAGCCTAATGTGTGTGCTTTAGAGGTTTCTGTGGTATGCTTAGCTTATGGCTTTAAGTTAGAAATTTCTAAGTGTGAAGCATGTTCAACTTAGAGGAGGGTTTCATTTAAGTGATTTAATTATTTTGGGTTGATTTTATTTTGTGTTTTTATTGGGTTCAAATGAATCCTACAATTAATTACTAAGTTATAAAGAGGGGGAAAGAGAAGAGAACTTCTCTTTCCTTCCCTAACCTAAGTAATTTATAAAGTGGGTACATGTTTCAATTTTGTTTAGTGAATATTTTATTATAGTATTTTAGTTAATCCTAAGTTTAGATAAACTCTAAACAAACCCACTCAAAAGAAAGGCATTTTTAAGATTAATTAAAATGAACAAAATTCACAAAACATACATCACTTTATTTCTTTCCCAATATGTATAACATACATATGAATGAGTCCTAAACATATCTATACATACAAAGAGGAATGTTTAGCACACTTTATGATGCATCCTAAGTAATTTATTTAAGAAAATTTGGATGTTTATGATGCATGATTTTCATTAAGTAGCAAAAGGGTTTCTTATCCAATTTTCACATGCACATATGAATGTATGAAAAGCATAAGTGAGTACGACACTATTGTTAACCAGGGGTGTAAGGTACAAGACCTACTTAGGGCTACTTAAAGCCTTGCAACTCCGGGGTTGTCCAAACTAATATACCACTTTCCTTAAATACAAGTGTGTGCATAAAAGAAATGAATGGAAAAGAAAGAATGCAAACAATTTGTGTTGGTTGATTTAATTTTGTTTATGCAATTTATATGTACAAGCATAGGTATCCTTCTTAAGTGATTGTATAGGAATGAGTAGGATATAGAATTAGGTAAGTGTTAGGTTATTTTCAAATAAATCATACACTTTGCCAAATCCTATTCAAAACTATACTGAAAGAGAGGAGTAGGAAAACCTACACTAAGCACATCCTTATATTTTACACACATGCAAACTTCTAAGTATTATATAAGCAACACACTTTAATATTTGATAATTAATTCATATATTTTGAAAATAATTTAGATTTAATAGTGATAATAGTCACTCATATTCTTACTTTAACCAACACATGCAATTTGACATAAAAGAAATATTTTCATTTTAAATTTGATTTTTGAAAAGCATGGATGCATGAAGTCATATGACATACATGTTTAGCATGTTGGGGAAGAACTAAAGCAATGAAAGCATGTAAGCACATTAACTTTAATTAAATCCTAAAGACAATCTTATGAAACAAGAAAGCTTAAAATAAATCAAAGTTTATTTAATATAATTTTTGTTTGATTTTTAATTTGATTTATTTTTAAAAATATGAAGTGAGTTTGATGTTCCTAACCCATTCCCATATGTGTTTGATATTTTTTTTGAATTTTTATATTATTATATTTATTTTATATTTTGAGTAAGTTAAGGTATGAATTAAGCATATTAATTACCCCTTACTTACACCACCTTAGCATAGTTAATCAAATAATTATGAGCCAATGAGATGACATAAAACCTCACAAAGAATTTAAATTTGTAATGCACCTAGAAAGAAAGGGGCCTAATGTGATTTGGCTTATGATTAAAGATTAATTAAGCTAAGGGATTTAACTTATGTAATTTCAAAACACCCATCACACATATGAGTTGAATTTTGATTTTCTTAATTAAACTTAGGCTCTTGAACACCTAAGCATCTACCCCAAATAGATTAATTAAGTTTTGAAAAGTTTTAGAATTTTAAGAAATTAATTAAGAGGATAATTAATGAATTATCCCTTAATTAAGAAAGGATTAAGAAAGAAAAGGGGTTTTAAGGAATAGCTTAGGAGAAATTTCCCAAAATTATTTCCTAAATCTTCTATTCACTGAAACAGACCTTAATCAACTTCAATAAAGGATTAAACCACTAATCAAACCCTTAATTAACTTTAATTACATTAAGGGGGTAATTAAGAAATAAATTAGCAATTTTCCCAATTAAGCCATCAATAAATCTCAAAAAAATTAGGGGATGTAGAACTCATCCCCCAAAATACACTCAAGAAGTTTGAGATTAATCAATGGATTAATTAAAGAGTAATTAGCAAATTAAGATTTTTAATAAAACCCAAATTCAGAGTGAAGAAGCATTTAAAATTAATCAAAATTAATTTTAGAATATTTTATGTTCAATTATCTTTTTAATGCAATTTATTTCATATTTTTTTATAGTTGAGATATGAATTTTAGAAGTTTAGGAAATTAATTAGAATTAAATAAACCTTTATTAATTTCCTAATCCCAATGGCGTGCCACGCGTGCGCTGACGCGGCTGCAATTTACACGCGGTGCTTTCTGAGTGGCTACTTAAACATTGCATCGTAGTGCCGTGTGGCGGCGGCACTACGTGCTTTTCCCTCAGCCATCCAATCAAGGATCGTATGGCTGAGATTAAAGCCACCATTCAGAGGGGATAAAATGAATTATAAAGTGTGATTTCATCTCGGTCGTCCATCCAAAATGTGCGGATGGACGACCAGAGATCCTCCTGGTTCTTCCTTGTGAAGAATGAGAATTGTCCACTTTCAAAGAGGAGATCCGAGCTCGATCAAGCTCAGATTGGATTGAAAATCAACCCACACCATCTAAAGCTAATGGAAAGCACATCTAACGGTCAAAAATCCGTGGGATCAAAATTTATTTCACAAAGCTCCACAACACATTGAGTTTAATGGTCAGAAAATGGCATACCTCACCGGAGGTGATCACTGCGTGCTCGATTCCCTTAGAGAAGCTTCTTCTGGTTGAGACAAAGCTTTGGTGAAAGTTTTAGCTCTTGAGGTTGAGTGGATGGCTCTATGGACCAACTCCTCCTCTTAGTGAGCTCGGCTTTGGTCTAGGTGAATCCTCCTCTACTGTTGGAGCTTGGGAAAGAGTATGGGCAAGCTCAATTGAGCTCACTGATGGAACTTGCAAAGGGAATTGAGTGGAGTTTGAGTGTGGAGAAAGTTCAAAATCCTATGGAGCTCCCCTATTTTCACCTTGTGAAAATAGAGAAGATGAAGTTGGCAAGTGCTTGAGGGTGCTTGGGATCACTAGGAAAAGACTCCTCTAGCTCTCTGACACTCAATCGACAATGAGGAAGTGAAGATTCAAATGAATTAAGAGGAGTATATCTCCCCCTTCGGCAATTGGACGGTCGAGAAGGGAGGAGTCATTTTGATCCAATTGAGCTTAGACAGTGGGTTTGTTAGGCCATTTAGGCTATCCTTGAGTTCGTTTTAGGCTAGGGAGTGGATTAGCGGAGTGGCCATGTGCTCAAAACAAGTGGGAAGAGGTTTACCATGTGGCCATTTTAAGCCATGTGCTCGGTTTAGCCCTTGGGTCAAGTTGGGCTGACCCAAATCCATTGGGTTGGGTGCATCACCCTCCATAGGGTTCACTTGACCTATTAGGAGAGTATCAAGTAGGTATGAAGAGGAATTGACCAATTCCCCATAGATTTGACCAAAATTTATTCTATGGCCTAGGGGTAAAATGTCATTTGGCTGATTTGAATTTGGATATGTTGGGTATGTTGAGAAACTAGGTTTGGCCAAGTTTCATTTGATATGGTTTGGCTCTTATTGACCCATTTAGGTCAAAATGGGTCAACTTGGGTCAAGTTAACCATTTGGTCAAATTGGGTCAAACTAAAGGTTGTGCCAGTTCATATGACCATTTGAAATATTTTGGTGGCTTTGGTTTGATTCAATTTGATTTAGGTTTGAATTTGGTTCATATGACTTCATTTAGGTCAAATGGGTCAAGTTGACCAATTTGACCCATTTGACCTATTTGAACTAGGTAATGGGTAGGTATAGGTTTGGTTAGTCATATGAAGTGGACTGGTATCTTTGTTTTCAATCAATTTTGGTTAAGTTTGAATTTGACTCAACATGACCCTTTAGGTCAAGCGGGTTCAAGGTCAATTGGGCTAGGTTAGGTCTAGTTGGACAATTAGGGACAAGTGATTTGGAATGAACTTGACCCATTGGTTTCAATCAATTTAGCTTAGATCTTTTGACACATTTTAACTTTTTAGGTCAAGTTGGGTCAACTTGGGTCAAGTGGCCAATTGGGTTGAGCTCAAATGTTGGTCAAGTTCAAACATTGGTCATTAATGAACTTAGATCAATGGTTTCAATCAATTTGTCCTATATTGGATTTTAGCTATGTTAGGTTTCATTTTGGCTAAGTGTTGACTTGGTCAACCCTTAGGTTTGACTTGATTTGACCTCATTTAAGTGATTGATCATCTCATGATGATTGTTGATCATGATGAGAGGCATAGGTGAGTTTGATTCAATCCAATTTGGTTAGGATTAGAATTTGTCTCATAAGGGTACTTTAGGTCACTTTGGGTCAAGTGAGCCTAAGTGGGTCAAATGGCTTGGTCAATGCTTGTTTTGAGTTTGATTGAACTCACATTTGGACTTATGATTGAAATATAAATCCATTTGCAAGTGATTTGAAGTCAAATGGGTTTTGATTCATTTGATAATTTCATATTTAAAGGAAGAACATGAATGGATTTGGGGTTTGATTTTTGAATTGAGTTTTGCTTAACTGATTAAGGTTTGTATTTATATTTGGATTCATGATTGTAGGATTGATTGAATCATGAAGGAAAATCAAAAGTTTGGCTTGATTTGATGTTGATTTGGTTAAGTTCAAGATTTTGACTTGAAAAGCTTAGGTTGGATTTTGAATCAGTTTGAGTTTGATTTTTGGAATTGGTTTTGATTGTTTGAATTTATATTTCATTTATATATGTGAATATAAATGAGAATATAAATGGGTAATGAGAAAATTTCATGAATTTGAAGTGATTTGATTATGATCTAGGCTAAGTCCATAAGAGGAACTTTAAAGGATATATAAAATTTTGGAGTTTTGGATTTAATTTTTGAGTTTTGTTTGATTGATTTGACTTTGTATTTCATTTATATATGTGAATATAAATGAGAATATAAATAAGTTATGAGAAAATCTCATGAATTTGAAGTGATTTAAAGATGAATTTGGCTAAGTCCTTGAGAGGGGATTAAGGAATTAAGAGAGATTTAGAGATTTAGATTTGAATTTTTTAATTTAGTTTGATTGATTTGAATTTATATTTCATTTATATATGTGAAGATGAATGAGAATATAAATGAGTTATGAGAAAATGTCTTGAGTTTAAATTGATTTGAATATGATTTTGAATAAGTCCTTAAGAGAGAAATTAAGGACTTAAGAATGATTTTGAATTAGGAATTTGAATTTTGGATTTAGTTTGATTGATTTGAATTTGTATTTCATTTATATATGTGAATATAAATGAGAATATAAATGAGTTATGAGAAAATTTCATAAATTTGATTTGATTTGAAGATGATTTTGGCCAAGTCTTTAAGAGATGATTAAGAACTTAAGAAAGATTTGGAATTTGAAATTTCATTCATGGGTTTCAATTATGGATTTCAATCATGAATTTCAATCATGGATTTCAATCATGTGGCATTGATTTGAGTTTGGTGAAAATCAAATAAGATTGATTTGGTGTTTGACTTGAAGGAAGGAAGGTGAGGAGTGGTTCAAGCTAAGGGTAGGCAAGTTTTCCTGAGCCCTCTAAGGCATGACCTATTCCTATGGCTAACTCTTCTAAGTCTATAGGGTTAGGTTGAGTGTCCAGCTAATTACTGGATGGTCTCAAGACTAAGAAACTCTTAAAATCTATAAGAAATCCTATGTCTAAGATTGAGGGATTGGGAGCTCATTCTAAAATGAGGTCAATAATCTTCTGGATTTTTACTATGACATTATGGTGGCTGCTATTCAATCGTGTTGACATTCTTCAGATCTATATAATAAATTTCCCAATATGTTGCTCCCAGGTAGTGGAGGTACATAAAAGATTTTTAGTTCCTCAATGTTGTGAACATCATGTGATGTGACTTCTTTAAAACATCAGGGAGGTACCGGTGTAACTATGAATGAATCATTTGATACTAATAGATTAACATCCCTTATAAAAGAGACACATTGAACTTCACTTGCGTAGATGGACTCAGAATCATAATCAAAATCAAAGTAATTTATCTTATTTGCTTTTGTTGAAGGCTCACATGTTTTCTTGAGTTCAACTAGAAAATCTTCCTCTCCTTCTGTATCAAGGAACATACCTCTTCAGCTTTGGTGATTTGTCATAAGTTTTAGAGAGATTTAATGCAGCTTTCTTTCTTTCTTTTCGCTCCTTCTCTTCTTTGGGTTTCTTCGTAGTTTTTGAAGTTAAAGCTGTAGATTGTTGAGGCTTACTTTCTTTTGAAAGAAAATACTTTGCATCCTCATAAATTTTTACCTCATGAATCGTAAATGGCTGAATAGTGCCAAGAATCTTGTGTTCTGCTCTATTTCTTATGTACTTCATACATTGATGTTGAGTAGATGGAATCATACCATATTCAGGGAGCCAAGGGCGGCCTAATAGAGCTTTGAATGAGGTGTCTGCATCTATCACATGAAATTTAGCTTAGGTATAGAGTTCTCCAAACCTAAGCGGTAGAATGAAAGATCTAAAAGTCCTCTGCACCATTTCATTGAAGCCATGTACCATCAATTTATCTCATCCAAAATGCTGAATGTCTAGGGACAACCCCATAAGTGCTCGCAGACTCATAAGATTTACTAATGAACCTAGGTCAATTAGAATTTGATTGATTACAATTCCATCACTTTTTGTAGTTACATATAATGGGTGATTGTGTTTCGTTGTCCCGAGCATAAGATCTTCTTTAGAGAAAGTGATCATCGGGAGATCTTGAGCTTGCAAAACTTCAATCGTGGGTTGTTCAACAAAATAAGCTTCATATCCCTTCGGATCTTTAAGAGCTTGAATCAATGTTTCTCGGAGGTCCTTCAACATCAAGAGAGCCTCGTACACGCTCAATTGTGCAGGGATCTTTTTCAAATGTGAAAGATATTATAATCAATTCTTCCCCTTAAATTTGCCTTCTTCTTAGGGTCTTTAGGGATGATATATTCATTAACTTCAATATTTTTATCTTCATTTCTAGTTTTGTGCTTATTTGATAACCCCTTCTTTAATGGAGGTGATAGTATCTTATCACTCCTTAGTTACAATTGGATTGCTTTATTCGGCTTAGACTCTTTAAATGAGGTAGCTACTTCAAAGTCACCATCTACCCCGGAGGACTGAGCGGATGCTTCAGAGTCACTACCAAGCTTCAAGCGGCCCATTTAGGATGTCTTTGAAGGCTCAGACTCATCTTCGTTAGGAAAGCATAAGTCTTCTTCTGAACTATTTCCCATTTTTTGCACCATCAAGCATGACTTTGAAGTTATATGTTTATGAATTCTTCTGCTTAACAGGACAAACTTTATGAGTTCATTTTTGCATATTATATTTTCAAAGTTACTTGATTAGAATTATCCTGGCATGGATCATATCGAGGGTTGCTCGACACCGCATAAATAGCTTGACATGTCTCTCTATGAAGCAAGTCTTTATCATTATTTCCTTCTTCATTTTATTCATCGACAATCAACAAGCATATTCGTCTTATTGGATGATGATACTTCTCTAGATTATTGATAATCTTTTGAATTATAGTTCTCTTCTTACTCTTATTTTTCTTAGCCGAGTTCTTTGATTTATGAGGTCTACGTTTCGCTGATTACTCCTCATCATGTAATGAAATAGCCTTATCAAAATGCCACCGAGAAGCCCAAATGCTTGGTTTAGGAATTTCTTTTAAGTCCAATATAGGTTCAAGTGATGATTTTCACTTAACATTAGGGACATCTCTTAGCTGCTTCAACATTTTTACGATCTTCTTTGAGACTACTGTCTCCCATTGCTCATCTTGTACTGATTTTCCTTTTGGTTTCTCTTTCATTGATGGTACTGAAGTGGATGTAACCACCCTGATAGATTCTCTTTTAGGATGGACGAGAATACTATCAAATACTGTGAATTTACCCTTTCTATATTTTCTCTCCAACCAATCCTTAAAAATATAGCAATCTTCAATTGGGTGGCTAATTACTCAATGATATGGATAATATTTTGGATTATCAATTTGACCCGACTCTTCAGGCCTTTTGGATTCTGGTAATTCTAATCTTGCTTTAAGTGCTTGGTGGAATAACTTAGCCACACTCTCCCTCTTGGAAGAGTATTCCTTACTTATCTTGTCTTTTAGAAATGAATGCACTCGCTCATCATCTCTCATTGGTTGTTTCGATTGGGAGTTAACTGATTGCTCTACCCCTTCATCCGCATAAGCGGGCTGTGTTCCTTTATTAACATTATACGTTGCTCACTTTCCATTACTCAAGATGTAGGAGGTTGTAAGAGAATCAGTTCTCCTTTAGTTTGAGAATATATTCTTCTTTAGCTTTTTTGATTGACCCTCAGGTTTTGAGCAATTCAGCTTGTTGACCTCACTTTTGGAGTGAGCTCTCAACTTCTTCATCATAGATCTAAGACTCTTATAGACACTAAGAGTTTCTTAGTCTTAAGACACTTGTAGTGATTAGGTGAACACTTAACCTAACCCTAGAGACTTAGAAGAGTTAGCCATAGGAATAGGTTGTGCCTTAGGGATTTAGGAGGACTTGCCTAACCTATAGCCTAAACCCAATCCTTGATTCCTTCTTTCAATCCAAACCTCAAATTCAAATCAAAATTCCAAAATCAAATTCGACAATCAAATGATTGAAACTTATGATTAAATTCAAACTTCAAATCCTTTCCCAAGCCCTTTGATTTTATCTTATGGACTTAGCCTTAACCAAATTCAAATCAACCCCAATCCAATTGATTTTCTCAATTATCAAATTGAATCTCAAATCAAATTCAAATCCAAATTCTAAAATCTAACTATCAGATGATTGAAACCCATGATTAAATCCAAACTCCAAAATCTCTTCCTAAGTCATATAAACCACCTTCATACGCGTAGCCAAAACTCCTTCAAACCATTTGGTTGATTTTATTATAAATCAATCATTCCTTCATTTATATTTACAAATATAAATAAAATCCAAATTCAAATCATTCAAATCAAATCAAAATAAATCAAACCAAATTAAAATCCTTCTTAGGCCATATGGACCGAGATCCATAAGCTTAATCAAATCTTGACCCAAATCAACCCGAGCTTGATTGATTTCTTTACAAATCAACTACCCACCCTCCAATGACCAAAAATAAATCAATCCAAATCAATTCCTAAGTTAAGCCCTTTGACCTACATCCTTAGATTTGGTCAAATTTGCTTTTTCAAATCACTCCAAACTCAAGTGATTTTCTCATAACCTATTTATATCTTCATTTATATTCATAAATATAAATGAAATATAAATTCAAATGGCTAAAACCAAACCTAAATCAAATCAATTTTTTGATTTTAGCCCTTTTAGCCAAATTCTTGAACTCGGCTAAATGATACACAAATCAATTCAAAACTCATGGATTTCTTCATGATTCAATTATTTATACAATCATTGACCCAAATATAAATATAAATCACCATTATCAAACCAAACCTAAGTCAACCCAAGTCAAGTCCATGTTGACCTCTCTTAACTTGAAATTATCATATGAACCAAAACCCATTTGGCTCCAAACCAATTCTAATTAGATTTATATTTCAATCTTAGGCTCATGTGTGAGATTAACTAAACTTGAACAAAGCCATGATCAAGTCAATTGGCCCATTTAGGCTCACTTGACCCAAAGTGCCTAAAGGATCTTTTTGAGCCAAGTTCTAATCCAACCCAAATTGGATTGAACTAAGCTCATCTAAGCCTCACATCATAACCAACAACTACCTTAGGATGATCAATTACCTTAAACTAGGCCAAACCAAGTCAAACATAGCCTTTGACCAAGTCAACATTTAGCTCAAATGAAATCCAAACTAGCCAAAAATTCACCATATATCAAATTGATTAGAACCATTGATTCAAACCAACTCATAATTAATGATTGAACATAACCAAACCCTCACTTGAGCCAAACCAAGCTTTATTGGCCATTTGAGCCAAGTTGGCCCAAATTGGCCTAAAAAGCCAAAATAAGTCAAATCATAATTTGATCCATATTGATTGCAACCAATGGCTCAAGTTCATTCCAAAACACTTGTTGAACTTGACCAAAGCCATAATTGTGCCCAATTTGATCAATTGGTCAACTTGACCCAACCTAGCCAAAATTGCCATAAAGGGTAAAATTGGCCAAAATTTAAGATAAATCTAAATTAAATCAAACCAAAGCCTACAATTACTTTCAATAAACTAATTGAACTTGAATCAAAATCTAACCCACCCAATTTGGTCAGATTGGTAAAATTGGTCAACTTGACCAATTTGATCTTTTTGAATCCAAATGAGTCAAATCCAAACCTAGGCTAAACCAATCCAAATTAATTGAACCAAAACATTCCAAATCATCATTTGAACCTAACCCAAGTCTTGGTTTGGCTCAATTTGACCAATTGGTCAACCCAACCCAACCTAACCCAAATGAACACATTTTGACCAAATGAAGCCAAATCACTCCAAACCAACTCATGGGACCCTAGGACTTGGTCAAACCCGACCAAAAAATGTTCTAATTCATTCCCAAATCAGCCCAAATCCATAGTGGACCCCACCAAGGGGATTAGCCATTGGACAAACCCTCTTTCCATTGGATCTACATGCTCCCAAGAAAAGTTGACTTCCCATCACCATGGAAGTCTCCAAGCACTCAAGTGAGGCTCCACCTGACCCACCTAGCTCACCTAACCCATCCTAGGTCGGCAAAGAACAAATGGAAGTTCAAGTCATCCTCACTCAAGTCAAATTGAGCACCCTATGGAGAAACTGAAAGGGATCTTTGCACACCAGCCTTAGAGGCTCCTCCCATGGCTCCCTCCACTCAAATGGAGCCACGTGGAGTTGGACATGACCTCTATGGCACCCTGATAGTGGCCTACTGACCCAAATAAGCCAACCAATCTCGTTCATCCTTCACGCACATTTTTGGAAAAGGAGTCATTCGACATTGTGTGAGTCCCTAAGCCAATTCTAAAACCCCTCAGAGCGATTCCAAGCTTTCCCAAATCCTCCCTCAATCAAATTTCCTCTTTGTGTGAGAAACTAAAAACATGGCAGCCTTCCTTCGATCAATACTCCTCCTCCACTCAATCAAACTTCAATTCCTTGCACCCACACCATCCTCATACTCCGTCGAAGCCAACTGAATCATCTCCAAGCCTTCCCGAGCACCAAAGATCAAAGTTCGATCGGAGCCGAAGCCTTTACGTGTGTGGATTAGTCGACCGAGCATTTCACCCCAAATCAAGCTCAAAGCTTTTCAACAAGGCCCTGCCTCAACTAGGCGAAGCTACCTCCGTCGATCCCACCACCGGACATTAGCTCTAATGAGGTAATTTTACAAACGGAGCCTTGTATGGAAAATAGCTTCATCCATTGTGAAGTAAATTCGAACATAATGAATTTTTGACCATTAGATGTGTTCGCCTCCCCTCCTCGAAGGTGTGGGATTGATTTGGAGATAATCTGAGCTCGGGTGAGCTTAGATCGAATAGAGAAAGACGGACAACATCTATCTTTTACCTCTTGCGAATGGGATAGATCATGAGCTATCCGTTCCGCATGGTCAAAACGAATAGCTCGAATTAGATCCTGTGTTAGATGCCTTGATTCTCTTCATAAACTGTGGATGATCGGCCACACGATCTTATATCGCCAGAAAGTTAAGCGCAACCGAAATCGATGGATGTGACAACTTTAATAGCCACTCCCATCGTGCCACATGAAAAGAGAGATGCATCAGCCGCGATGTGGCCCGATGGGATTAAGTCTTTAATTAGACCTAATTAATCCATTTTTAACGCTGAAACTTCTAAAAATCATAACTCACTCTAGAAAATCCAAAAAAATACAAACTTGGGCTCATTTTAAAGATATTTCAAAGTAGAATCTAGGAAAATTATCATTAATTAATTTTGAAAAAGTAGTTTTGTCTTAATTAGAAATATAATTAGCTTAATTATTTTTTAATTAATCACCCATTTGATCTCCAACTTTCTGTGAATGTTTAGGGGGATGACCTCTACCTCCCCTATTTTTTGGGATTTTAATAGTTCCTTAATTAGGGAAATCAATTGATTAAATCTTAATCACTTTTTTAATTCAAGTAGTGATAACTAATGAATGAATAGTGGTTTAATTAATTATTTAAGCCTAATTACCTCTATTGAATAGTAAGAGAGCTTGGTGAATGTGATTGTGATATTTTTCCTAATTCAGTTCCTAAGTTTTCTTCACTTTTTAGAATTTGATTAGTTAATGATTAATGAGGTAATTAATTAATTAATTAATTAATTCCCAAGATAAAAATCAGAGCTTAAATGATCAAATATGGGACTTGGGCATTAAGATCTCTTTCTTAAGTCAATTTCATTTCATTAATTGAATATGCTTAATCAAATGGATTAATGAGTTTGATTAACTCAATTTAAAATTCACTTCACATCTAAGCAACCTTTAATTAATCTTGGGTGCTCTTTGGGTATTCAATAATCCAAAGTGAAAGATAATAAAATTATGGTTAGCCTATATGTGTGAGAAAATCATAAAAGTAGTTAAGTGAGATACCTTAAGCCTAATTAACTATTAATCATGAGCCAATTGCATCATTTCTTAGGAGCATTGTAAATTTACTTTTCATGTGGTTGCATATCATATTAGCTCATTATTAATTAGTTAATTAACTTAAGGTGATGTAGGTAAGGGTTAATTAATTAACTTAATTCATACCTTAACCTAATTAAAATATAAAATCAACCTAAATTTTTTTCATTAAACTAAATTAACTCACACATGGGGAATGAGATTAGGATTAGCAAACCTCTTTCATATTTTCTAAATCAAATCAAACTCAAAATTAAAAATGTCATTAAAGAACTTTGGTTTATTTTAAATAGTCTTATTTAGTATGATTATCCTTAGGAATTAATTGGAATGAATGAGATCATGTGCTTATGTTCCTTTATTTCTTTCCAATCATGTTAAATGTTGTTTCCCATTTGCAATCATGCATTCATCTCTTTTAAATTAACTAAATGAAATAGTTTCTTTCATGTCAAATTGCATGTGTTGATTTAAATTAAAAATAAGTGTGGCTATTATTATTATTAAATTAAAAGTTATCCTCAAAAGCCCATAAATCAATTATAATATATATGGAGGGTTGTTAATTATAAGTATCTATAAGTTTGCATGTGTTCATAATCTAAGATATGTAATATAAAGCTCTCTTTCTTTACCTTATATGGATTTACATGAGATTTACAAATGTATAGTTCATTTGAAAAGGATACAACATTTGTCTAAATCTATTCTTATGTATCTCGATGCTAAGACTTATGAAGAATTTCATATCACATATGTAAATTATATAATCAAATCAAATATAACTTCTTGCATGACTTCTCATTCTTGTGGTTCTTTTATACATTCATATGTATATAAGAAAAGTGGTATATTAGTATGGACATCCCGAGGCTACGAGGCTTTAAGTAGCCCCAAGTAAGTCTTGTACCTTATGCTCTTGGTGTAGAATAATGGTACCATACCTACTTAAAACTCTTATACATATGTATGTATGATATGACCAATGAATAAGAATTATAAAACAAATATAACTTTTGCATAAATTTTCCTATTCTTATAGTTGATTATCATACATATGTTTATAAGAAAAGTCGGGTATTAGTCTGGACATCCCGAGGCTGCGAGGCTTTAAGTAGCCCCATGTAGGTCTTGTACCTTACGTCATTAGTGTAGAATAATGGCAACGTACTCAATTAAAACTTTTGTACATATGAATGTGTACGAAGTTAGTAAATGAGAAGCCTCTTTTCTAATAAAAAGATATGCATTCATACTTTGTTTATTTGGTTGAGTTGATTAGTCATGTGATTTAAGGTTCTTTCCTTATGCTTTTTCATAAGAATTTAAATAAAGCTTTAAATTAATATGTGAAATCATTTAATCGAATGAACCATTAATTCCAAACAAATTTACTCACATTCATCATTTAAGTGTGCAAAGATATAAATTGCATGTATAGCTATGCTTAGGATTTAATCATATGCAAGATACACATGATAGAAAGAAAGGAATAAACATGGGTTATGTGATAGTAATTCATTCTAATTAACCTTAAGATGTCTTTCTTATTGAATAAGGTCATTTAGATGAACCTAAACTTAGGGTTGATTAAAACTTGTAATAAGCCATTCACTAAAGAGAGTCAAGCTAATTAATTTGCTTAAGAAGTGACCTAAGATGGGGATGAAAGAGAGGTCCCCTCTCTTTTTTCTCTTTATAACACTTAGTTATTAAGTGTAAGCCATATAAAATAAAAGAAAACACTAAGTAAAATCTTCAAATCAATTAAATCACTTAAAGAGAAATCAACCCTTTATAAATTAAATCTTTCACACTTAGCAAAATTATAACTCTAAAGCCTAGTTAGGACATACCACACAAGCCTTAATGCACACACATTAGATTAAGTCACCACTTTTAGCTTTATGTTAGGGAGGTGTGTGGTTTGATGTATGCTTGTTTTATGATGTACTATTATGATAATAGTCTAATCATGTGTTCTGTAGGGGTTGTGCTTAAGGGGCTGCTGTAATAAAAATATAAATACTTTTTTTTTGCTATGTAGGTTTCTTATACCCCTAAGCATTACCCAAATTAGGGCAGGTAGGCTTGGTTACCCATGTGCGGGGTGCTAAGTCCAAGTTATTCATATAACTGCTTAGGTTGTATGGTGTGTTTAGCTAACATTTATTTTGCAGGTGTAGCTAGATTTACTTTTCTTCTTTTAATATAATTTTGCATTAGGATTAGGATAAGTGTTCGGGGGATTAGGATGAGCATTGGTTATAAGACCAAATCTTATGCACCATGTGAAGCCTTTGGAGCAAGCACATCTAAATCAAGTCAAAAGAGAATAAAAAATGAATGAATGCCCCCATAATAATCATCATTTGTAATTGTAACTATTCTATTATAATCTGGGTTGTATAAGGGTAGAGCTCGGCTACCCACATTTCTATTTGGGTTGTACGACGGTACCCGACCACATCAGCCTCTTATTCTCTTACGATGCCTTTATAAAATTGTTTGATATTTTGTTTAGTTTGTGCATTAGAAAAAGCTTGCCTTTTCATAGTTTATTTATGATTGATGATTGTTGTATGACCTCAGTGCAATTAGGCTCATATGATAAAAATTTAATTTTTCTACCCAAACTAACAACTCATAACTAAATTTCATAAAATAACTCATAATGTCACATAAAAGCCTAGATATTAAATCAAGATAATAAAATATTTTGCAACCCCTTATCTGGAAGATTGTATGTTCAATATCATGCATATCATATTATTTCACTATTGCTAAGAGAGGGCTTCCATCTTTGCTAGATAGTAAGGGATTAACCTTTAAGAGCCTATGATGGAAGAACACCGTAATCAATTTCATCATGCATTTAGGCATATAAAATCTTATAGCCTGTGTCAAAATAAAGAGTCCAAAATCAAATCAAATATGATAAGATTTTCATTAGATTAAGCCATTTTTCATACCACTCATACTCTAGTCTCTTAGGGAGTGAGTTTAAGAACTTAGTTTCTTTTCTAAATAATAACAACCTAACCATCTTGCAAAGCATAAGACTTGTCTACATGGATTTAAAGCATAGGAGCTAAGCAGTAATAAGTCAAGCAGTCGGGTGATTTACTCTCGCTTATGGATGTAAATAATATACCCATTTTTCATCTTAGATTTAGGTCATGCTTTATGCCCACGCCAAAGCTCCATAGATTTAGGATCTGAGGTTGTTGTTTCCCTACGGGCTAATAGCATAAATCCTCACCTCTTTGGCATCCTAATAATATTATATTGTTAGAGTATAAGTCCTAGCTTTCTATTGAAATGTTAACTCAAATATATAAAATCTCTACAATTCCAAAAATAAAATGCCCAACCATATGATAGACTGGAATGTTCACTAGGCTTCCTAGTATCATGAACATTCCCTACTTATCTCCTTTGGCTTCAATAATAACTCTGTCTTTTTGATCCATCCCACTTAATTTTCTAAAATACAACCAATTTGTTGATAGCCCTATATTTGAATTCTTTGGAGATAATAATCACCTACTTTAATCAAGAGTATTCTTAAAGGATTTATTTTTCTTAAGATGTAATTAACTATGGGGGCTTGACCCATAGGAAACTTTAAAACTCAATTTAAATAAATCCTACTTTATTCATCCATGTAATGTAGGGGAAAAATATATGGTATATTCGAAGACTCATCATGTCTTAAGAGTCTTTATTAGGTGATTATGTCCATTATAGGGTAGTAAGTTCTATCTTTCGAGATAGTATACTATTCCTCAATGTCATACCAGATCACCTAAATAAGTACATCCTCAGATCTGCATGGTGTCCCCCCATATACACACACTCATAAATAACCAAAAAAATAAGCACCACATAGCTTTTCAAACTTTGCCACTCGGTCTAATAACTCTTGAAATGTTGAGATATAGGCCATGCATAAATAGGGTGCTATCTTATCATCGATGTTACCCATCAATAATTGGATTGCATATTCCTCTTCTAGCTGTTGTTCACATTTCATGCTCATGTTTCTCCAATGTGAAATATATTTAGTCACTCACTCCTCTTTCCTTCTTTGTTCTAAGATGAGGTCAGCAATTGTAATCCTTTCAGTTGCACTGACGAATCTGTTGAAGAACATCATCTCTAATTCAACAAAAGTCTTCACTGAGTTATTAAGCAATTCAGTGTGCCATTCAAAAGCAATTGAGGTTAAACTACTAATGAAGTGGTTGAATAGTGATGCATCATTACCTTCAATATTGCCACATGTTTCCTTGAATTGTGCCAGGTGTTGTCTAGGGTTTCCAGTGCCATTGAATGTATTGAATTCATGCATCAAATAACCCTTAGGGTATGGCACTTGATCGTACTCTACCAGGTATGGATGACCTTTTCTTATCAATTTTTTTGCCTAGCTAGCGACAATGACAGCTTTGATCTTTTCACTTATAATTATTTCCAATTGAGCTATTGTCATGGGCTCAAATATGTTAGGCACATCTTGAGGGATGGGTTGAGGAGCTAGTTGACTGACTTCATTTCAACCCTCGGGTGCATTCTGTGCTCTAGAAGCTTGAGGCACTGAGTCAACTAGTGAATCAGCAGGTGTAGCATTAGTTGTCGGATGGTTGGCAAGTGGAATAGATCCTGGCACTGCTGCAGCATTTCTCTGCATCATCTGCAACATCACATTCATTTGTGCCATCATTTGATTCATCTTTGCATTTAACTAGAGGATCTCCTTATCTTTTTCCATCATTTGTTGATGCATTCATTTTTTTCATTTAGGCTAATGTGGTAGTGTCGTCAAAGAAAGAGTTATCCTCTTCTCTTTCCAGTTCTTCCTTCTCTTCATCACCTGAGGATGTGCTTGAAGCTCTTGCTTCTGTTTGCTCAAGGGTTAGTTCTTCAATATGAATAGGAGGTACATCTCCATGCCATCTATATTGGTGTTATCATGCACCAGATAGTTCTCCGACGTGTTGTACTATATACATGTGATGTTTATTTTTTGTTTGAATAAAAAAAATGTAAAATTATTGGGACACTACGTAGATCCGTAGATGTACTCATTAGGGTGATCGGGTGCGACATTAAGGAATGATGTACTATCTCGAGAGATAGAAGTCACTATCCTATAATGGACCTAATCACCTAATAAAGACTCCTAAGGACAATGGGTCTTCGAATGTACCAGAGATCTTTTGCCAACTTTACATGAAAAAGTAAGGTAGGGTTTATTTTAAATCGGGTTCTTTAAGTTCCCTATGGAGGCAAGCCTCCATAGTTAATTACATCTTAAAGAATGAGATTCTTTAAGAATACTCTCGATTAAGGTAAATGATCATTGCCTTCAAAGATTTCAAAGATTGGACTATCAACTAAATGGTTATTTTTGGAAAATCAAGTGGGATTGATTAAAAGGAGAGAGTTATTATTGAAACCAAAAGGAGATGAGTAGGGGATGCTCATGATACTAGGAAACCTAGTGAGCATTCTAGACTATCCTATGGTTGAGCTTTATATTTTTAAAATTTGAAGAGGATTATATGTTTAAGTTGAGTTTTTATTAGAAATTTAGGGCTTATAATTCCACAATATAAGATGATGGAAATGCCTAAGAGGTGAGGGTTTATGCTTGTAGCTGTAAAGGGAAACAATGACCTCAGATCCTAATTATAAAGATCTTTGGTGAGGACCAAAGCACGACCTAAATCTAAGGCAAAAATGGGTATATAGTTTATCTCCACAAGAGAGAATAAACCACCCGACTATTGGATTTACAACCGCCTGGGGGTGGCCGTCAACTAACTCCTCCTATGATTTTAAATATATGTGAGCAAGTCTTATGCTTTGCAAGATAGCTAGGCTGTTGTTTATTTAAAAGGGAGACTAAATCTTTAAACACACTATCTAAGAGACTAGATCATGAAGGGCATGAATAAATGACTTAAATTTAATGCAAATTTTGTTAAGTTTTATTTTGATTTTTGGACATTTTAATTTGACACGGGCTATGGGATTTCATATGCTTAATGCATGAGAAGATTGGTTATGGGCAAAAGTCAGAAAGAAGGAGGTGTGTTTCTACCTTGGCTCTCAAAGGTCAAGCCATTTTCTCTAGCAAAGGTGGAAGTCATCCATTAGTAGAGTGAGATAATATGATTTTTATGCATGATATGAGACATACAACATCCAACTAAGGGGTTTCTAAATATTTTATTATCTAGATTTATGTCCTAGGCTTTAGGTGAGGTTATGAGTTATTTATATTAATTTTGAGTTGATTAATTGGATAAAAAATTTGTTTTTCCCTAAGAGCCTAATCAGATCCAGGCCATTCATTAAACAATGAACAAACTAGGAAAATCATGACATCCTAATTATGTAATCATAAACAAAACATCAATCAATTTATAAAATTAGCGCAAAAGAATAAGAAGTTGATGTGGTCGGGCTCTACCGCACAAACCCGAAAAGAAAATTGAGTAGTCGAGCTCTACCACTATACAACTCAGATTACAAATGAATAATTACAATTAAAATGAATTCATGTTATGGGGGGCCTTCATTCTTCATTTCTTCATTTCTTTCTTTCTTCCTTTTGATTTTATTTGGGATGTAGTTGGCTCCAAGGCTTCACATGATATATAAAACATGGTCTTATAACTAATGTTCACCTTAATTCCCCCATAACATTCATTCCAAATTTTAATTATAAAATTTACATCAAAATGGGAAAGATAAATCTAACTAAACCTGCAAAATAGAGGTTAGCTAAGCATACCATACAACCCAAGCAGTTAGATGAATAATTTGGACTTAACACCCCACACATGGGTAACCAAGCCCACCTGTCCTAATTTGGGTTATTCTTAGGGGTATAAGCAACCTGCATAGTGAAAATATTTATATTTTTATTACAGTGCCCCTTAAGCACAACCCACTATAGAAAGCATGATTAGGCTAATATTGACCCAAACTATGCACATACACCCTAACATCAAGTCTAAAAATATTACATCACAAAATAAAATTAGACATCAAACCATGCATCGCCCTAACATAGAGCTAGAAATTATGACTTAGCCTAATGTGTGTGCCATTTAAGGCTTGTGTGGCATGTCTTAGCTAGGCTTTAAGATTAAAATTTTCTAAGTGTGCAAGATTCAATTTAGAGGGTGGTTTCATTTTAAGTGATTTAGTTTATTTGTCAATTTTATTTGATGATTTGATTTGGTTTGAATGAGCATACAATTAGTTACTAAATACTGTGAAGAGAAGAAAAGAGAAGAGAACTTCACTTTCAACCCTACCTTAAAACATTTCTAAGGTAGATTGATTGATGAATTTCCTTTAGTGACTATTTTCTTATGTGTTTTAATTAACCCTAAGTTTAGATTTACTCTAAATAGCCCTATTCAATAAGAAATGCATCTTAGGATTAATTAAAGTGGATTACTACCACATGACGTACAATAATTTATTTCTTTCCACCATGTATAACATGCATATGAATAATCCTAAGCATACTTATACATGCAATGCAAATTTTAGCACACTTTGATGATGAATGCTAAGAGATATGATTTGAAGAATTTAGATGTTCCATTGATGCATATTTTTATTATGTAGAAAAGATGGATTTCTCATCCATTAACAAAATGCACATCCACATGTATAAAAGATATAAGTGAGTACGACGCCATTATTTCCTACACCAGGGACGTAAGGTGCAAGACCCAGACTAATATATCACTTTTCTTAAATAAATGTAAATGTACAAAAAGAAATAAATGGATGAAGAATCATGCAAAAGATTATGTTTAATTTAGTTGTATAATTCACATGTGTAAATGTGAGGATCCTTCTTAAGTCATAACATAGAAATGCATAGGAATAGATTTAAGCAAGTGTTGTGTTCCTTTCAAATGAACTATACACTTTACAAATCCTATTCAAATTCATTTTAAGGGAAGAGAAGAACATAACATAAAACACATCTTATGCTATAACCACATGGAAGCTTATAAGTATTTATAAGTAGCATCACTTCATTCATAGTCTTTAATTTATAATTTTTGGAAATAATTTTGGTTTAACAGTGATAATAGCCACTCATATTCTTAGCTTTAACCAACACATACAATTTGACATTAAAGGAAATATTTTATTTAATTTATTTTTCAAAAGAGATGAATGCATGATTTTATATGGAAAATAATATTTAGCATGCTTAGAAAGAAATAAAGTGATGTAAGCATATGACCTCATTCACCCTAATTGATTTCTAAAGACAATCCTATAAAATAAGATAATTTAAAGTGAATCAAAATTCTTTTTAAGGAGATTTTTATTTTTGAATTTAATTTGACTTAGAAAATATGAGAAAGTATTGTTGGTCCTAACCCATTTCCCACATGTTGTGAATTGATTTAGTTTAATTTTAGAATAATTAAGTTAATTTTATATTTTATTTAGGTTAAGGTATGAATTAAATCCATTAATTACCCCTTACCTATACCACTTTAACATAATTAAACAAGTAATTATGAGTTAACATATGATATGCAACCACATAGAATTTAAATCAACAAATGCACCTAAGAAATAAAGGGGCTTAATGAAATTGGCTCACAATTATTGGTTAATTAAGCTAAAGGGTTTTTTTAATTAAGTACTTTCATAACCATCCTACACATGTAGTTTGATTATTATTTCCTTTGAAGTCTCTTAGGTTATTGAACACCTTAGAATCTACCCAAGAATGAATGATTAAGTTCTAGAATGATTTAGTTTTGAGTTTGATTAATTTAATTAATTAATGAGGTGATTAAACCACTAATTAATTTGCAAATTAATTAAGTGTTTATCCAAATGAAATAAAGTTAGGGGAAAAGATTGGAAAAGAAAATCTAATCTCATTCCCTAAGTTCATTCACTGTTTCACGATGATTAATAAGCTTAATTAATGAATTTATCACTATTTAATAAGTTAATTATTCATTTAATTAATTAAGAAAGAGATTAGGGGTGAAATAAGTAATTTCCCTAATTAATCCATCAATAAATTTCAAGAAAATCATTGGAGGTAGAGATCATCCCACTAATCAACCTTATGAAGTTTGGAATTAATTGTTGAAGTAATTAAAGAGTAATTAACTTAATTATATTTCTAATTAAACCTAAATTGAGTTAAAATCACTACTTAAAATTAATTAATTTTAATTTTCCATTATTCCTTAATGAATTATCTTTAAAATAAACTTAAGTTTATATTTTTTTGGATTTATTACAATTAGTTATGAATTTTGAAAGTTTTAACATTAAAAATGAATTAATTAAGCTAATTAAACCCCTTAATCCCGTCGGGTCATGTGGCGGCTGATGTGGCGCACTTTTTATGTGGCGCGATGGGATAGGTTATTTAAGTTATCGGATCTGTTACTAAGTAATCCGACGAAGGATGTGCTTTCTCCACGGGCTGTTCGATCCAAGATCAGACGGCCAGGATTAATACTACGGTTTAGGCTTAAATCAGAGGGAGATCTATCGTGATGTAATCACAACCATCCATTTCAATCACGCAAAATGGACGGTGTGTGATCTGTCTCCTCTCGAGCAGTGAGAGACAGACGTCGTTCGTCGATCGTCGCTCGATCTGAGCTTAACCGAGCTCGGATGGAATTCAAACTCACCCCACAACTTTGGGAAAGCACAAGCAATGTATCCAACGATCAAGATCTCAAGGGATTACAATTTCCTTCACAAAGGATCAAGCAAATTTTTCTATGGCTACGATTTTAATGGCATACCTCGCCAGAGGCTATCATCGGCACTTCCAACGGAGGAGGCAACTTCGTCTAGTAGAGACGAAGCCCTGTTGAAGTATTAAGTCTTGATTTGGAGTGGATGGTTTGGTTGACCAAGCTCCCCTTCAATGGTGATCTGCCTTGATCAAAGTCCTCTTTCCCGTGGCTTGGTGACTTGGAAAATAACTTGATTGAGCTCGACGAAGTCCCTTGATGGTGCTTGAGAGGTTAATTTGGTTTTGATAGAGAATTGGATGAATTTGTCTTTGAATTGACCTCCCTTATTTTGGCTTTGGAAAAAACTGAGAAGGAGAAATCAAATGAGCTTGGAAATAGCCTTGGCAAGCTTAGGGATCCTTGGCTTTGATTCCTAGAGCTCAGTCAAATTGAGTGCTTGTGGATTGAGTAGGAATAAGGGGGCATATATCTCCCCCTCCTTAGATCAGATGGACGAGAGCTAAATTACCATTTTAGCTCAATTGCTTGGATTGAAGGAATGATTTTGGTTACAAAATAACCCATGTGAGTCATTTTTGGTAGAGGAGTGGATAAGAGTGAGTGCCCATGTGCTAGGTGAGTGCATTGGGTGATCCAAGTGCTCAATTATTGAGTTGGCTTTTGTGGCTGACCCAAGCCCATTGGGTCATGTTCACCACCCTCCTTGGTGTCCATGTGGACCACTAGAAGGATGTCAAGTGGCCTTGAAAAAGAATTGGCCAAATTTCAAGTGAATTTGGCCATAGTATCACCCTTTGGCCTAACGGTAAAATGGTCATTTGGCCTTGATTTTGACTTGGACAGATTTAAAATGATTCAAAAATGGGTTGGGCCAAATTTCAAGTGATTTGAAGTTCATTTGGTTTGAATTGGTTCAATTTGACCCATTTAGGTCAAGTTAAATAAATGGTTGACCAATTGATCAAATAAATCATGTCAAGTTTAAATGATCATGTTATGGCATCATTGGTTTGGTTCAATTTGGTTTATATTTGATTTTGGTTCATTTAAGTTCATTTAGGTCAAATAGGTCAAGTTGACCAATTTGACCTATTTGACCCAATTAGGTTAGGTTATGGTTGGTTTAGGCTTGGTTGATCATTTGAAATGTATTGTAAGCTTTGGTTTCAATCAATTTTATTTTGGTTTTATTTCAAGTTGATTTGACCTTTTAAGATTCATGGTCAAGATGGTCATGTCTAGTTGGCCAATTAAAGCTTTGGTCAAGTTCAATAATCAATTTAGAATGAATTTGACTTATTAGTTGCAATCAATTTAACTTAGATCAAGATTTGACCTATTTTGACTTTTTGGGTCAACTTAGGTCAACTGGCCAATTAGGCTTGATTTGGCTCAATTGATGACTTGGTTAAGTTCAATCATTGATTATGGATTGATTTAGATCAATGGTTTCAATCAATTTGGCTTACAGTAAATTTTGGCTTGTGTAGGTTTAATTTGGGCTAAGTGTTGACTTGATCAAAGGCTAGGTTTGACCCAATTTGAGTGATTGATCATCCTAGGATGATTGTTGATCACAATTGAGGCTTAGATAAGCTTAGTCCAATCCAATTTGGGTTGGATTAGAATTTAGCTCAGAATGATCCTTTAAGTCACTTTGGGTCAAGTGAACCTAAGTGGATTAATCGGTAAGATCAAGGCTTGATTTAAGTTTGGTTGAACTCACATATAAACTTATGATTGAAATATAAATCTAATAGCAAGTGATTTGGAGTTAAATGGGTTTTGATTCATTTGATAATTTCAAGTCAAAAAGGGTGAACATGACTTCGACTTGGGTTAGTTTGATTTTGGTTTGGTGATTGTAGTTCATGTTTATATTTAGGTATGTGATTGAAGAAGTGATTGTTTAAAGAGAAAATTCAAGGGTTTGGATTGATTTGAGAATGGTTTGGCTAAGTTCAAGGATTTGACTTGAATGAGTATAAGTTGAATTTGGATTAGAGTTTTGAATTTAGTTATAGTTATTTGAATTTATATTTCATTTATATTTTATTTATATTTGTGAATATAAATGAGAATATAAATGAGTTGTGAGAAAAATATTTTGAGTTTGGAGTGATTTGGATTTGATTTGAGCTAAGTCCATAAGATGAAATCAAAAGGGCTTAGGAAAGATTTTGGATTTGGAATTGATCATGGGTTTCAATTATTTGGAGTTTGGAATTGATTCATGATTTGAAATTTGATTTGAGATTGAATTTGAAAATTTGAGAAAATTTTGTTGGATTGAGATTGAATTGGATTTGGTTAAGGCTAAGTCCATAAGATAAAATCAAAGGGCTTAGGAATGGATTTAGAGTTTGAATTTAGTGATGGATTTCAATCATTGGATAATTAGATTTGATTTTGAAACTTGAGTTTGAATTTGAGGTTGGTTTGAAAGAAAGAAGCAAGGATTGGGTTTGGGCTATAGGGTAGGCAAGTTTTCCTAAATCCCTAAGGCACAACTTATTTCTATGGCTAACTCTTTTAAGTCTTTAGGATTAGGTTGAGTGTTCACCTAATCACTAGAAGTATCTCAAGATTAAAGAACTCTTAGTGTCTAGAGGTGTCCTATGTCTAAGATGGAGGAGTTGAGAACTCACTCCAAAAGTGAGGTCAACAATACACTACTTCAACTTTCATAGTATCCTCATCGTATTCTTCATCTTTTTATAATCGAACTTTAGAACATCTCCTCCAATGAATTTCTAGCTTTGGATTCGAGACAAACGTTTCTTTAATCAGAGGGTTACGATCAAAGTTAACTTTCCTTTGAGGAGATTTAGTTGACCAGCGATGGGATTCCCTTGAATGATCACCTGGGTGTCGACCATCCTATAATTCATCATCAGAAGATATCTTCTTTTAAACCCATTTTTGTCGGTTCTTATCATTGGCAGATTTTTGGGAGTGCAAACCAGATGTCACCCCTTTTCCTTTATTTCAATAGTTTCTCTTTGAGGCCTTGGCTTCCAGGCTTGCTTGACTTTCCATCGAGTCTTTTAGAAAGCAGATTCCCTGACATATAGTTGGGGTGTCACGCTTCGATGCTCACCGTATGAGAATTGCTTGAATTGATCACGAGCTCTCACAACAGGTGGTAGTCTACCAGGTGAAATATTATCAACTTTGATTATCACAGGGCTTTAGACGCTTCTTTTCATTAAACCTATTTTCTTAGCAACCTTCAGCACTCGATGCACTCTAGCATATAAGGTTTCAGAATTTTTCTTTTGGGGAACTGGAGCTTGATGCAATGGTCGATCCCAAAAAGATTGCTTTAGCTCACCAATAGAGCTATTTCTCTTTACCCATTTCAAGTTCTCGAATTTATTCTAGGTGGAAATACTCGCTTCTAGTTTTGGCAGCAGTTCTTGATCTCGTAGCTCGTTATTAATCCTCATTCTCTGCCTTCTTGTTAATTTTCCTCCATACCAGGAAGCATCATGATCATGTTTCCCTAGTACGAAAGGTTCAATTGGCAGAGTGGTCTTTACAGGCATGACTAAGACTTTCTGCCCAATAGCAATTCTCTTCATAGTCAGAGTGTTAGAATATCCCAATCTTTGAAACATAGAAGCTCTCTTTTGGGGAGCTTAAACAGTAACTACTTTAGTAATTATTCTCCATTGCACGGGCTGATGTGCACAACGTGCAAATGTATCCTGGATTAATGTGACATTAACTTTGGCTACAATTGTTGGAAAGTCAATACTACCAAATTGAAAGGTAGCTCTAAGGATGTTAGACCTGCAGCTCAGCTTCATAATGAATGGAGTGTTTTGAAGATCAATCTGCATAAATAAAAGATGGGGATCAATAATAATAATAATAATTCTTCTTCGTACTTTTAAAATGCAGAGATACAACAGAACAAAAATAAAATAATATATTCAAAAGAAAATTTCAAGCAAAGAAAATCATACTCAACAAACTATTATGTTTATTAAAGATTTTATTTTATGACTAAATTTTAATTTTGATTATTTATACTCCACTACTACGGTACTCCAAATTTTACTAGCCAAAGATGGAAAAAGCAGTCCCCAGCTGATTCACCATAAATCTGTGGGCTCCGAAAATTCACCACCGACCTCTCAATAAAGAGAGTTTAATTTATGTGTCAATGAAATTTTCAGAAGGGAGATGGAATAGTAGATAAGACACTACCTAGAGATTTCACCCTCATTTTATAAGGTCTTTATATCTGGTTTTAGGTTTCCTATAGGTACAAAAACCTATAATTAATTAGCCCTCTCAATACTGAGAGAAAACTTTCAATTAGGGCTAGTCGTTAGGTCACTAAATGCATAGCATATAGTAGCAGCATGGGGAGTTTAAAATTTAGGGTTTAGAATTTATGAAATTTATATTATTTAACTTAAAGCATATGGTTGGTGGAATGATGACGTGCCTGATCTATATTCCATGGTTTCGTCATCCCGGACTGTCGTGGTCCCTAGTGTACTTAGTTAGAGAAGGTAGTTGACCCAACCTGACCGAAGGATCATTATCAGCAGCCATGGGTTGCGTCGTCCAAGTAATCCTTATAGACTTGGAGTGGTGTTTGTCTAAGGAGATAAGCTTAAGTCCATCTTAGCTGACAAAAGGACTTTGTGCCTATCAAATATACCCTATGTTTCATAACTCAAGGGGCTGAGCCATTAGGGAACATACAGGCTACAGTTGCGACCATAATATAATGGTTCCATTTGGCGTAACCGCATCATATGTGGAGCCTACTGGCCAAATCATGCGAATAGAGGACACGTGCCACGTCCTTACAGGAATGAGATTATTTCAGTTTGAATATAGTGATTTTTATTTGACTTGACATTAGCTCTTTTGTAAGCTAGAGTTTTCTTAATCTGTTATCCCTAATAAATGATAGTGGATGTGTGGATGAATTATTTGCTTTAAGTATTTAAAAAATAAATTTTATTTAGTTCAAATGTTTACTTAGTTTAAATTTAGTTTTATGATGAATTAGTTTAGAGCTCAAGTATCTTTTGATGATAATATCCCATCCAATTGAGATTTTTAATCAATGCAGCCATCATCAGGATATACCTTGTCAACTCTACTTATTTACTAGTAGAGGATCGAGTTTATGACTTATGTGTAATTTAAATTTTTTAAAAAATTAATATCATAATAGACCTTGTCAACACTATTACAAATATAGAGGATTGGGTTTTATGATATGATGTAATTTAAATTCATTTAGAAGTTGATTATTTAGTAGACTCTGTTAACTCTATTTCAAACATAAAAGATTAGACCTACTATGATCATATTCTATAGAGCGGAATACTTATATGTTTCATTAGCTTTAATTAGCATATAGAGACATTCAATAGCATACATGCATATAGTCATAAAGAATTGAATCAATTTTATCATTCTTTCTTTTTTTTTAAATGCGCACAGCAACCTTAGACACAAAGTTTAGGTACATAGTATAAGTACTAGGGCCCATGCGGGTGTTTAATAATTCAAATTATTTTATTTTTTAATTATGAGATTAATTTTATATTTATTTAATCTCAACTTCGCTTGCGCTGCCCTTTCAGACATTAAAATTTGCACTTTAAATCAATATGTCCAAGCACATGCATGTATTTATAATATAGATAATTTCATTTAATTAATGAAATAATTAATTTTAAAAATTATAATTAGAATAAAATTTCTTTTATTTTTGGATTGAAAAAAGCTCCATAACTTGTGTAAAGTTTAATTTAGTATCACCTTCTTCCTGCTTGTATAAAAAGTTACATATTCGGTGTGAAGAAGGCATTTTAATTTAGTCTAATAGCCTATTAGATCCCTTGAAATAATATTTAATTACTTTCTTTTATTCAAAGTTGATTATTCTTTGAATGTTCACTAGACTCGCATTTATGTCTGTTGACAATTCTCAAACTCATCACAAACTATATTCAACTTCTCCTTGATCCAATTTGAGTATTTAATATGATAAATAATATGCTTCAAATATTTGTGAGGAATTCATTGATTATACTTATTAGCAATCATTCGATCTCATTGAAAATCTCTTATGAATTCTTTGATTTTCTCCTATTCATTTGGAGTGAATTATGATTTGAAAAATATATTCTAATTCCAAGAAGATCTTTTGTGCTCTAATTGGATATTCAGTCCAGATCATCTACTAAATCAATTGAAATGAGATATTGAATTATTAAATTTATATTTATCATCAAAATATTCAATTCATTTTAAGTTTATAAATCTCTTTGAGTTCAGTCCATCTTTCTTTATTTGAAATATAATCTTCAAATTTATTTTAAATTCATTCTCATTTATAATTCAAAATTCGATTCGATATCAATTTATTTTAGAGAGCTAAGACATCTCTATTTATTTAGCTTGAATTTTATTTGCAAGTATGAATTTTGGATAAAAGTTTGATAGCATTTCAACAGTATTTTGACGTCATCCTTGCATAGGTGGCTACATTAGAACTATTTTGGCCTATCTGTCATGCCCTGATAAGCGTGACGGTTGGTGTTTTGAAGCACCTTAGGAGAATTTCAATCTCGTTACACCATGATGAGCATAACGGGGCCTTCAATCACCTACATAAAAGCAAATATATATGCAACTTCTACACAATCAAATTTTATTTTAGATTATATATTTTTGATGTAATTAATTTTTTTAAATAAATTTTGATCCTTCCCCTTTTTAAAGTCCAAAATTTAGACAAAATTTTGGCATACGATCAATCTAATTTTGGCTTACTCGATGCCCTATCGAAGTAAGTGTCTTTCATGCCATCACAACCATGTCTTTGCACCTACTATGCCCTATTGGGCATTAGCGGGGTCTTGAAACTTGCAAAATAAAACACAATCACAAATATATAATTTATTTTTACACATTCAAGCATTTCTAGACATCCACCAACAGCAAGAATAATAAATTTGCATGAGTTTGATTAGAAATAATTGAATAGGAGAGATTATGTGGCTGATTATTTGGGTTGCATAAGTGGGGGAAACGTCAAAAAGGGTATGCCGAGAGAAAGGGAAAAGATGGAGAAGATGCTGGAAACTAAGAGGAACCCGCCTGATGACGGAGTTTCTTCTCTGTTGCAGCAAAGGGAATGATCGGAGGAGGGATTGTGACGGGCATGCCAAGAGGAAGGGAATTAGATGGGGCAAACGCCGGAAAGGGTATGCCAGGAGAAACAGCCTGATGACAGAGTTGCCTCTCGGCTATCATTGTTTGTAAGAAAGGGAAGACTGGAGAAGGGTATAGGGGTTCACGGTTCTAGGTGCAGCAACACGGTGAATGGGAGAGAATCAGGGGGAGCAGCAACTACCATGTCAGAGAGAGAGAGAGAGAGAGAGAGAGGTCGGATGGCACAGAGATTGTTTCGATCTAGAGAAGCTCGATTCATTTAGCAGAGAAGAAGGGAGGATCTCGGTTGCTCACACTCAAATAGAGAGCAAGGAAGAGTTTCGTGCGCTCAATTTGGATGGACGAAGGATGGAGTTCAGTCGCTCGACTTGCGATAGGGATGGATGGGCTCATGTGTGAGGGAATGCTTCATTCGTTTCCTCAGGTGGGATGAGCAAAGCAAGAGAAAGTAGAGAGGAGAAGGCTTGTAGTGGGATGAGGGTTCTCTAGATGCTTGAGGGATTAATTGATGGTGGTAAGCAAAGCGAAAACGAGAGAGGGAAATGAGAGTGGGAGGAAGACCGATGGATGAGGGACATAAGCCTTTGGGATCTCTATCTTCAGATGGAGCGTGCGTGAGAGGGGGAGAGAAAGAACCTTATGAGTGAGAGGAGTTTCAGCTGCCTCAAAATCGTCCTGATACTAGGGAAAATCCTCCAATTAATGCCAAATATTATCTTAATTATTCATTAGAGTATTTTCATATAGGATTAGGCAGGATTTTGAAAATTTTGAATGAAACTTTGAATGTGATTAAGAAGTATTTTTGGAAATTATTTAATCTGATCAATAATCTTTATTCATATGAAATTTCTGATTTAATCATATTATGATTTAATTATTAAAATTAAATCGAACTATGTTTAATTAAATTGGATATCTGATTTTTGCAATATCACGTCAAAATTCCTGGAATCTTGTTGAAATTAAACCCATATAATATGGGTATCATTTATAGGTAAATTTGATGTTCTGGATTCAACGGCAAAATCTATTTTACGATCGGAGGTCATGCGGGCAATGTCAAGATTGATCGAAGCAAATTCAAGATTAATTTAGAAATCGACACACTCTGAGGCTTATTGTTTGCTCCACACTTGATTGAATTGACCACTAAAGGTATTGTTTAATAGTTCTCGATGTTTCGGCGATAATGACACAATCTATTTTGTAAAAGGAGGTCATTCGGATAGTGTCAAGGCCTCTCGACTTTAATATGCATAAAATTGTCTATTCTATTTATTTTCTTTCATTGGATGGCAATTGATCGATGTAAAACATTAATTCTAATTGGTTTTGCTATTCTGAAGACATTAGTGCAATTGATTTCACGGTCGGAGGACATATCGATTGATTTCAGTCATGATTCATATGCTTTCGACTCTTATTTTCATGATGCTACATCCAGTTCTTTGTAACTTCAATATATTTGCTTAATCAAGCATACGAAAATTACTTATAGGTCAACAAATGCCTCCAAGAAATATGGTATGTGTATGAAGCTGATCATGTTTGTTGTAAACTAATTAACTATATAAGATTTGACCTGATTTTTCTTTATTGACTAATCATGTAGGAAGAGATATACCTTCGGCCATATGCTTAATGCTTCAATGGGCTTGAAGAAGGTCTCATCTTAGTGGTTTGTATCTTTAATGCTCCTTTTGCCTTAACTTCATGCTTAGTAGGCTTGGTGAAAGAAGAATTCTATACATATATATATATATTTGAATTTTGGGTTCCTTCCATCCTAATTTTGTGCTTAATGGACTTGATGAAAGATTGACCTGATTTATCCAAGTTGATTTGTCACAAGAATGAGCATACCTTCGGTCATTTGCTTATTATTTTGGTGGACTTATTGAAGGATTAAGCTGACTTATTTAAATTGACTTGTCAAGAGAATGTGCATACCTTCGGTTCTATGCTTATTACTTTTGGCAGACTTGTTGAAGGAAGCTGGCCGGTGACCTAGTCTCAGAGATGAGTGTTAGGTCTATGGCAAGAAGTCATTAGTCTGACACTTGGTTTTTTAACAGGCTAGTTGAGTACAAAATTTTCTTAGTTCAGCTACGAGCTTTTTACAAACTTTAAATGGCTTCTTCGGCTCTATGCTGGTTGCTTTGTCGGACTTGTTGAAGAAGTTGTATAGGTATGTGCTTTGTGGTTACTCAGACCTCTCCTCAAATCCTCTCTTGATTCGTCAATCAACTGGAAAAATTCTTCCAATTTATATTGCTTAAATTCATTGAATTGGATCAACTTTGGAGGATGGACAACCGTAGTCATTAGATAAACATGAGAGGTGTTCTTTCCTTGTGGCATTTCTTTTATGGTTTATTGGCAACTCAACCACATTTGGCTTAGTGAGTTTGACAGAACTTGGAAGCTTTTTCTCTTGATATTTGAGATTCTAATGAGTTTGGGAGGCGAACTTCTAGCCTTTGAAGTTGTCCTCCACATGTCCCGAGTGGATGTAATCTTGCCTATTATACGCATAGTCACCTGCGACTTAGACAAATATAATTTTAAATGTTATTTGGGGATCTCAGTATAAGTCTTGATGTCAACCCAAAATAGACATAAGTGCTTTTATAACATAAGAAATTTAAAAATTACCCCTTTATGATAGGGGGTTTTTGAGCTAAGATTAGATGAGACTTATTGTCGATCATATACACACACACACAGACACACTTTCATCTTGGGATATCGGTAGAAAGCATGATATCAGCCTAAATAAATATATAAAATGCCCCTACCTTGCAAGGGGAATTTCATGGCAACTCAAAAATGTATTCTCGTAATGCAAAAGAATTTTTAAGTTTTATTTCATATATATAATATGAGGAGTCATGAATATAATTTTTATCTAATCATGTAATTATATGCACTTAGACATGATACTTCTTGAGATAATGATCCTTGATGGGTGGCATATGCCATCGACCACTAGAATCAATAAGCCGGTAGGCTCCTCCTTCGTATACCTTCTCTATGATGTAAGGGCCTTCTCAATTAGCTTCAAATTTACCACCAATTCTTTTGTGAGGGATTATCGATCTTCTTAGCATTAAGACCAACTTTCCTCTTTAGAAAGTTTGGGGACACACTGTTCCATTTGAAGGCTTTAGACATTTTTGCTCGATAGATTTCTAAGCTTTCTTAGGCTTGAAGTCTGATTTTATCAAGCATGTCAAGCTCTTTCATCCGTAAATGGTTATTCTCTTCTTAAGTGAGATTGTACTGGATAGCTACTTGAAGTGATAGAAGTTTGACATCTAGTGGCAAAACTGCTTCGACTCCAAAAGCATAAGGAGTGTCTTTAGTTGGTGTCTTGTAAGTAGTTCGATATGCCTACAACGTCTCGAGCATTTTGATATGCCACTCTCTTTTGTTCCTCATGAGAATCTTTTTTAGTAGCTTGATCAGTATTTTATTAGAAGCTTCTGTCAAATTATTGGCTCTTGGATTATAAATTGATGAATATTGTCAATCAATTTTGTATCAATCAGTGAATTTATAGATATTTATACTCTTGAATGATGTGATGTTGTCTAAGATGACTCATCGTGGTATACCAAATCTATAGATAATATTATGCATAAAGAAGTTGATGACTCTATCAACAGTAACTTCTTTAAATGGAGCCGCTTCGACCCACTTAAAAAAATAGTCAGTTGTTGTTAAGATAAAGTGATGACCTACTGATGATGGTGGATCAATAGGTCTAATTATGTCTATTTCCAAAAACTCAAATGGCCAAGATGCAACCGCTGGATGCAGTGGATTCGAAGGTTGATGAATGATTTTGCCATGGACTTGACATTCATAACATCTTTTGCATGGTCGATACAATTTTTCACCATTGCTGGCCAATAATAACCCATCCTATTAATTTTTATTGTCATTTTAGGACTTGATTGGTGTGCACCACAAAGTCCTTCATGAATTTTATATATCACTTTACTAGCTTACTCATCTCCCAAACATCGTAGCCACATCTGTTCAAAAGACCTGCGATATAAAGTATCATTGACATAAGCATATCATAGTATTCTCTTCTCCATTTGTGAGGCTAACAATCTGATGTTTGGCAATTTTCCTTCTTTAAAATAGTTGATGAAGGGTTGTCTTCAATACTCTGGTTCTTCTACTATGAAGGCTTCTTGTTGTACTTCTAAAAGTTCTTCAGATTTTCATTCCTTTTGAGCATACTTCTATTGTTTAGTTTTAGATATTTTTGACGGAGTGTGAGGATCAATCAGAATTGCATCCTATTGGTTTACACTTAATGAGCCCTCTTCCAGCGAGGAATATGGATTCACTGGCTATAGAACTCGACGAGTAAAAACTTCTATTAACACGTGCTCATCGTTCATGCTTGCCATCTCTTTGGCTAATTTAGATAAGCAGTCTGCTTTACTATTTTTGGATTGATAGACTCGAGTCAATGTAACATTCAAACTTTGCTTCATTAAATCGAAAACTCGCTTATGATAATAAGTTAACTCAAGCCTGGTGATCTTCTAAATTCCCAAAACTTGATTGATGATCAGTTAAGAGTCTCCAAAAATTTACAAATTTTGGATACTTATGGCAATAGCTTTTTCAAGACCAACTATCAAAGCCTCATACTTGACTTCATTATTGGTTTGAGGTTCAGTCGAGCCATATGAATGTCTTATGATGCCTCCTTCAGGTGTTATGAAGACGAGGCCAATACCGGCTCACGCCTTGGGTAGGCTCAAAGGTTGTGCTAGCTTGATCGATGATGCTCCATCAAAATACATCTTCCAGATTTGTAGCTTTTCTCTTTCATTAATAAATAGAATCTACTCATCAGGCATGTCATCATTAAGTGGTGAGTCGCTGGGATAGGATGCGCAACAAAGAAGTATGTCAAGATCTATCCCTTCACTACTTTCTTGGATATGTACGTAATATCGAATTATAATAAGAGTACTCCCCATCGAGCTAAATGACTTGTCAATGTTGGTCTCATCATCAAGAACTTCAGCGGATCAATCTTTGAGATTAGTGTGATTTTATGAGAGAGCGTGTAATGGCGAAGCTTCTAGACTGCGAATATCAGTGCTAAACAATGTTTCTCTATAGGAGAGTAGTGTACTTCAACTCTTATTAATCTTCGACTAATGTTGTATAACACGCTTTCTTTATTTTATTTTATTTTATGTTGTGCAAGTAAAGCCCCGAGGGATTCCTCTAAAGCCGTAGTGTATATAATAAGAGGTTTCCCTGGGATAGGAGCTACTAGAATTGGCAGATTGAGTAGATATTTTTTAATTCTCTCTAATGCTTCTTGGCATTCCTCATCCCATTTGAACAGAGTGTTCTTTTTTAGTAGTTTCACAAAAGATTGGAATCTTCCTGACAGGTTTGATATAAAATGTCAAATGAATATGAGATGTCCTTGTACAGAGCGAAGCTAGCAAAGGTTCTTCGGTGGAGGCATCTCCACGATCGCCTTGATCTTGTTGGGGTCAATATCAATTCCTCTATGTCTTACAATGTATCCAAGAAATTTTCCTGAGAAAACCCCAAAAGCACACTTAAGAGGATTCATCTTGAGATCGTACTTCCTCATCATTTTAAAGACAATCCTTAAATCCTCTAGGTGGTCTTTTTGATCAATGCTTTTAACGACGAGGTCATCAACATAGTATTCTACTTTCTGATGAATCAACTCATCAAAGATGCATGTCATGGCCCTCTGATATATATCTCAAGCATTATTCAATCCCAATGGCATGACTGTGTAACAATAAATACCAATTGGTGTTATGAATGATATGTGTTTCTCATCTTCAGGAGCCATCTTGATCTGATTATACCCCGATGATCCATCCATAAATGAGAACATGTCATAGTTGGAGGTGCTATCCACTAGCAATTCTAACACAGGAGGCAGAAAATCATCTTTTGGGAATGCCTTGTTTAAATCTTGAATGTCAATGCATACTCAAATCTGACCATTCTTCTTCTTTTTCTTCACGGGAATGATGTTGGTTATCCAATCTAAATACTTCTCAATGCAAATGAAACCTGCTTTAATTAGCTTTTTTGTTTTTGTGACCACTTGTTCTTTAATATCTAGCCTCATTGTTTTAAGAGCTTGTTTGACTCATATTGAATCAGAATTGATAACTAGCTTGTGAAATTTTACATCAGGGGATAAGCCAGGCATCTCAGAATATGTCCAAGCAAAGCAGTCCTTGAATTCACAAAACAATATTTTTTATTTCTTCAATCTTATCGTTAGGCAGAAGAGCACTAACGAAGGATGGACAAGGTTCTTCTTCAGTCCCCAAATTAATTTCTTTCAACTCATCCATGGTATCTGTCTACTATCTTCAAGCTCTTTAGGTGCCAATTTTGCTTCTACTTCCCCATCGATTATGAGAACGACTTCATAAAAGTCATCTTCATTTTTTTATTTCAGTTTAAATCTCACTTTCAATTATTGTATAGTAAGTGTTCCTTTGATGATACTTTTGTTGGATGTATCTTAGACCCTTAGTGGTATAATTATCGCTTCTTCGAGAGGTTTGTGGACTCTTTGAACTCCATAAGTTATCAAAGAAGAAAGCTCACCATATATCAGTTCCAATGTCAATTCCAAGTCTGTGCATCATCCTTCGGATTTTTGGAGGATAATATCTCAGCATTATGGTGGGTACCATCTCTTCAAACTCTGAGTATTGAATAATCCATTCATAATCATAGTGTTGACATTCGTCAGATCTATAGAATGAAGTTCCCAATCTATTGCTTCCAGGTAGTGGAGGTACATAAATGATTTTTAGTTCTTTAACGTTGTGAACATCGTGTGATGTGACTTCTTTGAAATATCAAGGAGGAATCAGTGTAACTACAAATGAATTGTTTGATACTAATAGATTAGCAGCCCTTCTAGAAGAGACACATTGAACTTTTCTTTTGTAGATGGACTCAAAATTATAATCAGAATCAGAGTAATTTATCTCATTTTCTTTTATTGAAGGCTCACATTTTTTCTTGAGTTCAACTAGAATATCTTCCTCTCCTTCTATATCACTGCCCAAATGAGGAACATACCTCTTCAGCTTTGGTGATGTGTCATAAGTTTTAGAGAGATTTAATGCAGCCTTCTTTCTTACTTTTCTCTCCTTCTCTTCTTTGGGTTGCTTCATAGTTCTTGAAGTTGGAGCTATAGATTGATGAGGCTTACTTTCTTTTGAAAGAAAATACTTTGCATCCTCATAAATTTTTGCCTCATGAATCGTAAATGGCTGAATAGAGCCAAGAATCTTGTGTTCTGCTATGTTCCTTATGTACTTCATACATTGATGCAGAGTAGAAGAAACTATATCATATTCATGGAGCCAAGGGTGGCCTAATAGAGCTTTGAATGAGGTGTCGGCATCTATCACATGAAATTTAGCTTGGGTATAGAGTTCTCCAAACCTAAACAGTAGAATGAAAGATCCGAGAGTCCTCTGCACCATTTCATTGAAGCCATGGACCACCAATTTATCTCATCCAAGATGCTGAATGTCTAGGGGACAACCCCATAAGTGCTTGCAGACTCATAAGATTTAATGATGAACCTAGGTCAGTTAGAATTTGATTGATTATAATCCCATCACCTTTTGTAGTTACATATAATGGGTGATTATGTTCCGTTGTCCCGAGCATAAGATCTTCTTCAGAGAAAGTGATCATCGGGAGATCTTGAGCTTGCAAAACTTTAGTCATGCGTCGTTCATTAAAATAAGCTTCATATCCATTCAGATCATTAAGAGATTCAATCAACGTTTCTCGGAGATCCTTTGATATCAAGAGAGCCCTGTACACACCTAGTTGTACAGGGATCTTTCTCAAATGCGATAGGATATTATAATCAATTCATCTCCTTGAATTCACCTTCTTCTTAGGGCCTTTAGGGATAATATCTTCATTAACCTCAATATTTTTGTCTTCATTTCTAATTTTGTGCTTATTTGATAACCCTTTCTTTAATGGAGGTGGTAGTATCTTGTCACTCCTTAGTTGCACTTGGACTGCTTTATTCAGCTCAGACTCTTAAGATGATGTAACTCCTTCAAAGTCACCATCTACTCCGGAGGACTATGCGGATGCTTCAGAGTCACTTCCGAACTTCAAGCCGCCCATTTGGGATGTCTTTGAAGTCTCATACTCATCTTCATTAGGAAAACATAAGTCTTCTTCTGAACTATCTCCCAATTGTTGCACCATCAAGCATGGCTTTGATGTTACATGTTTAAGAATTCTCCTGCTTAGTGGGACAAATTTTCTGAGTTCATTTTTTGCATAGTACATTTTCAAAGCTTCTTGATTCTAATTATCCATGCATGGATCATATCGGGGGCTATTTGACACCATAGAAATAGCTTGATGCGTCTCTCTAAGAAGCTAGTCTTTATCATTATTTCCTTCTTCATTTGACTCAATGATCTGAAGCCCTGACATATAATCAACAAGCCTGATGGTCTGTCTCATTAGTTGATGATACTCCTCTAGATTATTAATGATCTTTTGAATTATAGTTATCTTCTTACTCTTCTTTTTCTTAGCCGACTTCTTTGATTTATGAGGTCTACGTTTAGCTGACTGTTCCTCGTCATATAATGAAGTAGCTTTATCAAAATGTCATTGAGAAGCCCAAATGCTTAGTTTAGACATTTCTTTTAAGTCCAATATAGGTTCAAGTGATGATTTTCACTTAACATTAGAGATGTCTCTTAGTTGCTTCAATATTTTCACGATATTCTTAGAGACTACTCTCTCCTATTGCTCATCTTGTACTGCTTTTTCTTTTGCTTTTTCTTTCATCGATGGTATTGAAGTGGACATAACCACCCTGACAGATTCTCTTTTAGGATGGACAAGAACACTATCAGAAAGTGTGAATTCACCTTTTCCATATTTTATCTCCAGCCAATCCTTAAAAGCATAGCAATCTTCAATTGGGTGGCTAATTACTCGATGATATGGACAATATTTTGAATTATCAATTTGACCTGACTCTTCGGGTCTTTTGGATTATGGTAATTCTAATCCTGCTTTAAGTGCTTAGCAGAATAACTTAGCCACACTCTCCCTCTTGAAAGAGTATTTCGTATTTATCTTATCTTTTAGAGATGAATGCACTCGCTCATCAACTCTCATTGATTACTTTGATTGGGAGTTAAATGATTGTTTTCCCCTTTCATTTGTACAGGCAGACTGTTTTCCTTTATCAACATTATAAGTTGCTCGCTTTACATTGCTTGAGCTGTAGAAGGTTGTATAAGACTCATTCCTCCTTGAGGCTGAGATTTTATTCTTCTTTAGCTTTTTCGAGTAACCCTCAGGTTTTGAACAATTCAACTTTTCAAACTTTGCCACTCGTTCCAATAACTCTTGAAATATTGAGATATAGGTCATGCATAAATATGGTGCCATCTTATCATCGATGTTACCCATCAATAATTGGATTGCATGTTACTCTTCTAGCTACTGTTCACATTTCATGCTCATGTTTTGCCAATGTGAAATATATTTAGTCATTGACTCATCTTTCCTTCTTCGTTCTAGGGCGAGGTCAATAATTGTAATCCTTTCAGTTGCACTAGCGAATCTCTTGACGAACATCATCTCTAATATAGCAAAAGTCTTGATCGAGTTATTAGATAATTCAGTATATCATTTAAAAGCAGTTGAGGTTAAACTACTAACAAACTGGCAAAATAGTAATGCATCATTGCCTCCTGTATTGCCACATGTTACCTTGAATTGCGCCAGGTGTTATATGGGGTTTCCAGTGACATTGAATGTATTGAATTTAGGCACCGAATAACCCTTATGGTATGGCACTTGATCGCACTCTACCGGGTATGGACGATCTTTGCTTACCAATTTTTCTGCTTGGTTAGTGGTAATGACAGCTTTGATCTTTTCACTTATAATTATTTTCAATTGAGCTGTTGTTACGGGCATAGATATATTAGGTACATCTTGAGGGATGGGTTGAGGAGCTAGTTGACTGACTTCATTTCTCCCCTCAAGTGCATTCTATGCTATGGAAGCTTGAGGCACTGAGTCCACTGGTGGATCAGTAGGTGTAGCATTAGTTATCAAATGGTTGACAGGTGGAATGGATGTTAACACTGTTACCACATTTCTTTGCATCATCTACAACATCACATTCATTTGTGCTTTCATTCGATTCATCTTTGCATTTAATTGGTGGATCTTCTTATCCTTTGCCTTCATCTGTCATTGCATTCATTTTTTCATTTGGGCTAATGTGATAGTGTCGATAAAGAAAGAGTTATCCTCTTCTCTTTCAAGTTCTTTCTCCTCTTCATCACTTGAGGATGTGTTTGAAGCTTTTTCTTCTGTTTGCTCAAGGGCTGGATCTTCCATATGAATAGGAGGTGTAGCGCCATGCTGTCTATTTTTGTGCTATCATGCATCAGATGGTTCTCTGACGTGCTATACCATATACACTACTTCAACTTCCATAGTATCGCCATCATATTCTTCATCTTTTTGTAATATCACTTCAGAATATCTCCTCCAATGAATTTTTGGCTCTGGATTCGAGATAAACTTCTCTTCAATCGGAGGGTTACAATTAAAGTTAACTTTCCTTTGTGGAGATTCAGTTGACCGGTGATGGGATTCCCTGGAATGTTCACTTGGGTGTCGACCATCTTGTAATTCATCATCAGAAGATTTCTTCTTTTGAACCCATTTTTGTTGGTTCTTACCATTGGCGAATTTCTGGGTGTGCAAACTAGATGTCACCCCATTTTCTTTATTTTCAATAGTTTCTCTTCGGTACCTTAGCCTCCAAGCTTGCTTGCCCTTCCGTCGGGACCTTTCAAAAGCAGATTCCCTAACATATGGTCGGGGTGTCACGCTTTGATGCTCACCATACAAGATTTTCCTGAATCGATCATGAGCTCTCGTAACAGGTGGTAGTCTACCAGGTGAAATATTATCAACTTCAATTATCACAGGCCTTTGGACCCTTCTTTCCATTAAGCATGTTTTCTTAGCAACCTTCAGCACTCGATGCACTCTAGTAGATAAGGTTTTAGGAATTTTTATTTTTTATTTTTGAACCGAAGCTTGATGCAATGGTCAGTCCCAAAAAGATTGCTTCAGCTCACCAATAAAACTATTCCTCTTTACCCATTTGAGTTCTTGAATTTATTTTGGGTGGGAATACTCACTTCTGGTTATGAGGCTAATGACATAGTATGTTGTTGAGATAGCAGTTGTTGAGCTCGTAGTTCGTTATTCATCCTCATTCTCTACCTTCTTGTTAATTTTTCTCCATATGAGGAAGCTTCATGATCGTGCTTCCATGGTATTAAAGGTTCAATTGGCAGAGTGGTGTTACAAGCATGACTGAGACTTTTTGCCCAACAACAGTTCTCTTCATAGTCAGAGTGTCAGAATATCGCAATCTTTGAAACACAAAAGCTCTCTTTTGGGGAGCTTCAGCAGTAACTACTTTAGTAAATTTTCTCTATTGCACGGGCTGATGTGCACGATGTAGAGATGCATCCTAGTTTGATGTGACATTAGCTTTGGTTGCAATTGCTAAAAAGTCAACACTACCAAATTGAATGGTAGCTCCAATGTCTCCAGTGTTGATGATAGCATTAGTCATACGGATGTTAGACTCGCGGCTCAACTTCATAACAAACAAAGTGTTTTGAAGATCAATCTACATAAATGAAAGATGGGAATCAATAATAAAAAAAAAATATTCTGCCACATACTTTCAAAATACAGAGATACAACAGAACAAAAATAAAACAACATATCCAAAAGAAATTTCAAGCAAATAAAATCATACTCAACAAAATATTATGTTCATTAGAGATTTTATTTTATGATTAAATTTCAATTTTGATTATTTATACTCCACTGCTACTATATTTTATATTTGACTAGTCAAAGATGAAAAGAGAAACCAGTCCCCAGTGGAGTCGCTAAAAATTTGTGGGCTCCAAAAATTCACCACTGATCTCTCAATGAAGAGAGTTTGATTTATGTGTCGACAAAATTTTCAAAAGGCAGATAGAATAGTAGATAAGACACTATCCAGAGATTTTTCTCTCATTTTGTGAGAACTTTAGATCTGGTTAAAAGTTTTATATAGGCGCAAGAACCTATAGTTAATTACCCCTCCTAATGCTAAGAGAGAACTTTTGATTAAGGCTAGTCGTTAGGTCGCTAAATGCGTAGATGTGGAGTTTAAAATTTGGGGTTTATAATTTATGAAATTCACCATTATTTAACTTAAAGCATGTGGTTGGTGGAATGATGACTTGCCCGATCTAGATCCCATGATTCCGTCATCCCAGGTTGTCATGGTCCCTTATCTACTTAGTCAGAGGAGGTAGTCGGCCCAACCTGATCGAAAGATCCTTATCAGCATCCATGAGTTGCTCCATCCAAGTAATCCTTGTAGACATGTGGTGGTGTTCGTCTAAGGAGACAAGCATAAGTCTACATTTGCCGATAAAAGGCTTTGTGCCTATCAAATATACCATATAATTCATAACTCAAGGGGCTGAGCCATTGGGAAACATATGGGCTACAGTCGTGACTGTAATATAATGGTTTCATTTGGCGACAACACCCGATCAGAGGACTTAAGTCATAACCGCATATATGTGGAGCATACTGGCCAAACCACGTGGATAAAGGACACGTGCCACATCCTTACTAGCATGGGATTATTTGAGTTTGAATATAGTAATTTATTTGACTTGACATTTACTCTTTTGTAAGCTAGAGTTTTCTTAATCTATTATCCCCAACAAACGATGGTGGATGGGTGGATGAATTATTTGCTTTAAGTATTTAAATAATAAAATTCATTTAGTTCAGATGTTTACTTAGTTGAAATTTAGTTTTATGATGAATTAGTTCATAGTATTTTTTGATGATAATATTCCCTCCAATTGAATTTTTAATTAACGCATCAATCATCGAAGTATACCTTATCAACTCTACTTATTTCCTAGTAGAGGATCGAGTCTATGACTTATGTGTAATTTAAATTCTTTAAGAAATTGATATCATAACAGATCTTGTCAACTCTATTCAAATATAGAGGATTGGGTCTTATGATATGAAGTAATTTTAATTTATTTAGTAGTTGATTATTTACTAGACCCTATCAACTTTATTTCAAACATAGAAGATTAGGCCTAATATGATCATATTCTATGGAGCTGAATACTTATATCTTTCATTGGATTGAATTAGCATATGGAGACATTCATTAGCTTGCATGCATATAATCATAAAAGATTGAATCAATTTCATCATTCTTTTTTTTTTAAAACCCACGCAGCATCCTCAGACACAAAGTTTAGGTACATAGTATAAGTGTTGGGGCCCATACAGGTGTTTAATAATTTAGATTATTTTATTTTTTTTAATTATGAGCTTAATTTTATATTTATTTAATCTCAACATAGCCTGTGAAGCCTTTTTAGATATTTAAATTAGCACTTTAAATCTCTATGTCCGAGCACATGCAGGTATTTATAACGTAGATAGTTTCATCTAATTAATGGAATCATTGATTTTGAAAATCATAATTAGAATAAAATTTTTTTTTTGGATTGAAGGAAGCTCCATAACTCGAGTAGAATTTAAATTAGTATCGTCTTCTGTCTACTTGTACAAAAAGTTACAGATTTGGTGGCAAAGAAAGTATTTTAAATTAATCTAATAGTCTATTTGATCCCTTAGAATAATATTTAATTGCTTTATTTTATTCAAAGTTGATTAGTCTTTGAATGTTCAATAGACTCTCATTTATGTCTCTTGACAATTCTCAAACTCATCACAAACTATATTCAACTTCTCCTTGATCCAATTCGAGTATTTAATAAGATGAATAATATGCTTAAAATATTTTTCAATAATGCATTGATTATGCTTATTAGCAATTATTCAATCTCATTGAAAATCTCATATGATTCTTTGATTTTCTCCAATTCATTTGGAGTGAATTATGATTTGAAAACTATATTCTAATTCCAAGAAGATCTTTTGTGCTCTAATTGGATATTCAGTCCATACCATCTACTAAATCAATTGAAATGAGATATTAAAGTGCTAAATTTATATTTATTGCCAAAATATTCAATTCATTTTAAGTTTATAAATTTGTTTGAGTTAAGTCCATATTTCTTTAATTAAAATTTAATCTTTCAAATTTATTCTCATTTATAATTCAAAATTTGATTTAATATCAATTTATTTTAGTGAGCTTAGATAGCTCTATTTATTTTGTTTGAATTTTATTTGCAAGTATGAATTTTGGATAAAATTTTGACAGTATTCTGACGTCATCCCTACATAAAGGGCTACATCATAACTATTTTGCCCTATCCGTCATTCCCAGATGAGCATGAAGGATGGTGTTTTGATGCACCTCGGCCGAATTTTAATCTTGTTACGTCCTCATATTTTAACGGGCAATCGCATACTATATATATATATATATATATATATATATATATATATATATATATGCAACTTCTACACATTCAAATTTTATTTTATATTATTTAATTTTGATGTGATTGATTTTGTTTTAAAATAAATATTGATTCTTCATCTTTTTTTAGAGTCTAAAATTTAGTCAAAATTTCAGCAACATTTAGGCATAGGGGTTGCATAACAATTTTCTTACGTGCCTTTATGGCGTGGTGACTGTGATCACAGTGTCTTTGCACTATGTATATTGGGCATTCTTGAAACCAAAAAAATACAATCACAAATATATAATTTCTTTTTACACATTCAAGCATTTCTACACATCCACCAATAGTAACAATAATAATTTTGCATGAGTTTGATTAGAAGGAATTAAATAGGAGAGATTATCTGGTTGATTATTTGGGTTGAATAAGTGGGGGAAACGTCGGAAAGGGTATGCCGAGAGAAAGGGAAAAGATGGAGAAGATGCTAGAAACCGAGAGGAACCCTCCTGATGACGGAGTTCCTTTTCTATTGCGGCAAACGGAATGATCGGAGGAAGGATCATGAAGTGTATGCCGAGAGGAAGGGAATTAGATTGGAGAAATCTTTGGAAAAGGGTATCTTTGAGAGGAACCCGATGACTGAGTTGCCTCCACTGGTGTATAAGGAGGAAGATCGGAGAGATGGGTATAGGGTTCACTGTTAAGAACGGGTGATGGGAGAGAATCAGGAGAATGCCATGTCGGAGAGAGATAGAGAGAGAGAGAGAGGAAACCTGAGGATTGTTTGATCTAGAAACTCATCGTTCGAGAAGAAGCGAGATTTCTGTTACTCAAGTAAACATAGGAGGAGGAGTTTTGTCTTCGATTTGACAGGATGGATTCTCACTCGACAGAGACAGTGGGGGTGTAAGCCGAGCAAAACTCTTATTTTATTGTGTTCGCTCGTGTTAAATAATCTTTGGAAAGGGTATTCCAAGAGGAAGAGAATTATATTGGAGAAATGCTGGAAAGGGTAAGTCGAGAGGAACCCGCCTGATGACAGAGTTGCCTCTCAGCTACCGTTGTTTGTAAGGGAAGGAAGATCGGAGATGGGTATAGGGGTTCACGGTTCTAGGTGCAGCAACAGGGTGAATGGAGAGAATCGGGGAGGAGCAGCAACTGCCATGTCGGAGAGAGAGAGAGAGGTCGGAGGCACAGGGATTGTTTCGATCTAGAGAAGCTCGATTCGTTCGACCGACAAGAAGGCATGATCTCGGTTGCTCGCAAGTAAACATAGAGGAGGGAGGAGTTTTGTGCGCTTGATTTGGACAGTCGAAGGATGGAGTTCTGTCACTCGACTTGCGACAGGTGTAAACGAGCAGTTTTGAAAACGAACTCTTGTAAATATTCGCTGTTTGAAATTTATTTTGTTAGTGTTATTTCGTGTTGAAATGGCTTAAAATTTCACTGTTCGGGTTCGGCTCATTTGAAAATCGTTTTATTCGTGTTCTTGAAATTTCCGAAATGTAATAATCAGAAAAATCTATGAAGGAGGATTGAGCATATCTTTTTTAACAAAGTTAACCACCATATGTTTGTATTTGTGAAAAGTAAATGTATTCGTATGTATATATAATAATAATAATAATAATAATAATAATAATAATAATAATAATAATAATAATAATAATAATAATAATAATAATAATAATAATAATAATAATAATAATAATAATAATAATAATAATAATAATAATAATAACAATAACAATAATAATAATAATAACAATAACAATAATAATAATAATAACTAATAATAATAATAATAATAATAATAATAATAATATAATATAATATAATTTTTTATTTAAATCGAAAAGAAACACGTAACAAATGATTGTGTTCCTGCTTATATATCGACTTGAAATATATGTTAGTGTTCGAGAACATGAAAAGCTCTCTCACGAGCTGTTTTGAATAATGAGCACAGCCCTAGCGATAGGAATGGATGGGCTCGTGCGTGAGAGAATGCTTTGTTCGTTTCCTAAGGTAGGACAAGCCGAACGAGATGAAGTAGGGAGGAGGAGGCTTGCGGATGTGGATAGAGGGGTTGTGGGTAGATGTGGTTGAGGGGATTACCGGATGGTGCTTTGAAGCCCGAAGGGGGAGAACGAGAGAGGGCAAAAAGAGCAGGAGGAAGAACGACAGATGAGGGACGGAGGCCTTCGAGATTTCTGTCTTTGGGTTGAGCGTGCGTGAGAGGAGGACAGAAAGAACTTTACGGGTGAGAGGAGTTTCGGCTGCCTCAAAATCATCCCGATTCCCGATACTAGGGAAAATCCTCCAATTAATGCCGATTATTGTCTTAAGTATTCATTAGAGTATTTTCATATAGGATTAGGCGAGATTTTGAAATTTTTGAATGATTGAATTAGATTAAGAAGTAGTTATGGTAATTATTTAATCTGATCAATAATTTTTATTCATATGAAAATTCTGATTTAATCACATTATAATTTAATTATTAAAATTAAATGGAACTGTGTTTAACTAAATTGGATATTTGATTTTCACAATATCATGTAAAAATTTATGTGAATCTTGCCGAAATTAAACCCACATAATATGGGTATCATTTCTTGATAAATTTGATGTTCTGAATTCAACGATGTAATCCATTTTACGACCGAAGGTCATTCGGGCAATGTCGAGATCGATCGAAGCAAATTTGAGATTAATTTAGGCATCGTCGCACTCCAAGGCTTGTTGTTTGCTCAACACATGATCGAATCAACCGCGGAAGGTCTTGTTTAATAGTTCTCAATGTTTCGGTGACAACGGCACAGTCCGTCTTCCGAAAAGAGCTCATTCGGATAGCGTCGAGGCCTCTCGGCTTTAATATACGTAAAATTGTTTATTCTATTTATTTTTCTTCGTTGGATGACAATTGATCTATGTAAAACATCAACTTTAATTGATTTTGCTATTCTAAACGTATTGTGCGTTGATTTTGGCGAGGATGTCTCATCATTCTCATTATCTTTATTTCTTATTTTCGTGATCGCATCCAATTATTGGTAACTTTAATATATTTGTTTAATTAAGTATATAAAAATTACTTATAGGTCAACAAATTCGGAATTCACTTATGTGATGATGCGTGTTTTTTTATTGTTTAGCGCATAGTTTGATCCGAACCAACTCTGTTAAAAGAAAAAGTTAAAAACTTTTCCCTGTTCACAGAAATAACCGTAGGAGTCCAAAAGTTGAAATTTTAGGGTATGGTTTGGGAGACCAAAATGACTTCTCGATGCTACATCAGTTGTTTCTTTCCCTCGGCGGTCAACGTCTTTTGTGTGTTTAGCTTCAGAAGGTAATATTTATCCTCATTGGGGGAGATTCGTGACTAAATATGAAAGGATTTGAGGTTTCAAATTTTATGCATACACAAATAGTGAGAAGATTTTATTGTGATTTAGGATTTTTGTTTATTGAAGATGTATATACTCTGTATATTGAATATTGAAAAGATTTGATTATACATCATTTTCATTTTATCTTAATTTTAAGTTTAATTTTATATGTACACATACTATAGACATAAGCATTGAAAGTTATAAAGATCTATGGATAAAGAATATTCACTTTTTGTTGATATACACATGTCATGTACATGTGTTTGTGAAGCTGTGAGATTTTTAATGTTGGATTCTTTAGATTTTTTTTATTTTTGTATGTACATGAAATTTTAATCAATTTGTTGATGTACACTTGCTGTGTACAAGATATTTTAAATATGATGTGCTCTTTTCTGTTTGACTTCCCAACACGAAGATGTACACATCATAGCTGATCTTTTGTTGCAGACCGTCTACTTTTACGAGAATCTGTGACTCTATTAGACAGTATGTTAACAATGATGTTGAATCTTTGATAAGGAATTATTTATTTTCCAATTCTTTTAATTTCCTTCTTTTCAATAGAATGTCCTGCTAATCTCTCAGCTTTTATCTTTCTAGAATATTGAAAGACAAGCTTTTATCATTAAAGACTACGAGATGAAGTTCACTGTTGATGAGGTGGCCATTATGACTAGTTTGTCAAAATAGGGGTGCAAATGTGCATTGGGTTAGCGATCCATTATCAAAAACACACTTTCATTGATATGAAAAATAAAATGAAAATGATCAAAAGAATGTTTGACCTTAGAGTTTTGTGCAGTTGTACATAAAATATCCAAATTTATTCATACTTTTTTATAATTACGGAATCCCAAAAAACCTCCTTCATTATGCAGAGAATGCTGATGGCTTCGCATCCTATAATTGGACAAAGGCAATATAGATATTTCTGGTTAATCAATTCAATAGTTTTTGCCAAAAAATTTATGAGAAGAAGCCGCATGGATGTATAAGCGATTTTGTCCCCCTATTACTAGTAGGTTCCATTTCTCATAAACTTATATGTGATCATTAAATTAAATCTTAGTATTCTATGAAGATTTGATTTTTAGAGCACACTAATATTATTGGTCCTCTGATGCTTAATGCAAGACCGCATTTCGTTTGGTGGTCTGGCAGTGTTTTCTTTAATATTGATCAATCTTCGGCAATATTTGCAGAGTTGGAGGATAACCAAGTAAACTATTGCCATTGTTGTTATCAAGCTAAACATTGTTTCTAATATGATTAATTTACTGCAGATTTCACATGCCTTTAATGAAATAACACATGAAAAAGAACACCTTCTCTTTGGAGCATCAGTTATCGTTCAACCACTCCACCAATTTCATAGTAGGTATCAGAGTCTTATTCCAGGAATCCTCCTCATACTCCTTCCTCCCCTAAATTATATAACACTAAATTATATATTGATGTTATTATTCATATATAACATTATTATTTAGGCAATTTTTTTAAATTAAGTATGGTTAGAAGTTTAATTAGGTAATTAAGTATTAATAAAAAAAATTTAAGAATATGTATAGTTGCCCAATTAGTGACGGCCACCACGTCGGTTCCGTGGCGTGTACATGAAATTGAGGCCGTACTAATTGGGCGTGACTTATTACTGAAGCCTCATTAGTAGCTTGTTTGATTACACAGCGCAATTAGTAATGGCGGCTTGATTACGGATTAAGCCCACTAATTGGGCGGCCTCAATAATTCTTTTAAGATGCGAAATAAGTAACAAAATAAAACGGGCAATCGTTTCATATTATCATTTTTGTGTTAATGTAAAAGGCATCTCTACTGATTTCCACTCAACTTCAGAATGGATGTTTTAATAATGTTTACTATTTTTTATTGTGGAATAAAAAATAAGATGCTTCATATAATCATATCGATTGAATTTTAAAATGCATGTTTTAAGTGATCGTGTACTATATATTTTAGCAAAGAGTGACACAAAGATCTTATCTCAATACTAACACCTCAACAAATGTCGGCCAAACATTATAAAAAGACCATTCTTGAGCAGGTAAGATGTTAGTTGAATAATGTAGGTTTATTAAATACATTCTGAGTTGAAACAATCTGTACAATTGCCTATTTGATAAATAGGTGTCCATCAACAATTGAGCTCAATGCCCCACAATAAAGATGAATTGAATAACCAAGAACTACAATAAACGAAAAGTATGTCTACCATTTTCATATGAAGTTAACCAATTCATTTCAGAAATTGACAAATAATAAGAAGTTCATTATGACATAACCAAATTTAACATGTACAAGACTCTTAAGTTTGTAATGAAACAGATAAATAAAACGTAATACTGACACAAAAGTATACTGTCCTAAACCCTAAACCGTGTGACAACTGTCTTCCTCCGGTGTAATGCGGTCAGTGCAGGGGTGGACGATCCGGTGATGGTGGCCTAACAAGGCTATATGTAGGCGTCGCGGTGCTGCCGTACTGTCGAGAAAGAATCGTAAATATAATAGTGCTAATATTGTAAAATCTAAGTAGATCGCTGGGAAGAAAGATAAGCATTATCCTATTGAAAAATGTATCGTTGTTGAGGGATGATGGGTGATCTATTTTGCATATGCTATTATCGGTACCTACATTTTCATCGTGTTTGAATCTATTCATGGATCGACGAAAGTTAGGTGGGCTGCGTGACTAATCCATGCTCTACACTGATAGATGGCCAATTAGAACGATCTGGTAGAGTATGAAATTCATTTATGTATGTCGGCTTATATAGCTGTAGAGTGTAGTACTGTGACACACACGTGAGATAGTTCAACCGTCAAAATCCTAATGCAGCAATCACATGTGGGCATGGATAATGATATATGATCGTTCTGCCACAATTACAATCACATAGGCCATTATCTAGCAAATCAACTTTAAATGATCGGCTGGACCTGTCAAAAACTTGTATCTCACGTGGGTTGATATTTATAGGTTCAGGAAAATGTCTAGCCTCTCTTTCAGTACGTTGTAATAGTGTGGAGATCCTATGAGTATAAATAGACAAGCTGACTTCCTCTTGTTGAGTAGTAGTGGATAATCGTTTCATGAATAAGGCTACTAAGTTGTAATAGATAGCAGTGATTAAAGCCTGAATCGGTAAACCATGTGCCCGTTTCAGTACACCATTAAAACACTCAGATGCATTCATTGTCATTGTCCCATAACGCATACTACCATCATGCACAAGGGACCATTTACTGGTCGCTCTCCAAATGCCTTCTTCTTTAACATTTTTAATATCTAACATTAAGCGATTGAGCGATGAATATCATCAATTACCATATACATCTTTTGACATAGAAACTCAACATCGGCAATCCCTCACGTATGCGACCTTTTAAAATTTTCACGCAAATGGTGCAAACATGAGCTACGAAAAAATCTCTTTGCATCCGTATGAGACCGACATGTTTATCAGATATTATGCACAAATCACGTCTACTAGACACTACGGGCAACACATCATGCAAGCACAGCAAGAACCACAATCACAAATCAACATTCTCTGATTCCACAATAGCAAAAGCTAAAGGAAACAACCCATTATTGCCATCGATTCCTATGGCTATTAATAATGTACCACGATACTTGCCCAACAAAAAGTGCGTCTAAGCTCAACATCAGTGCGAACTCCATCCCATTATTGAAGGTCCAAAAGCCCAAAAAAGTCTCTGGAAATGTTGCGTAGTGGTAGATTGAATTCTGTAGACTGTACCAGGTAAAGTACTAGAAACTGATTCCATATAAAGGCTGAGAGTCCTATAGGACTCTTCCCCGAATATTGCTTTTATTTCCTTGCATGCATCCCATGCTTTCATATACGAAACTTTAACATTGAATTTCGACTCCATTCTACCTATAATCTCTCTAGGCTTCAGATCAATCTGGTGCCTGATCATAGGTTTGATGAAGTATGCTATGAAATTTGAACTACACTGCCGATGACTATATGCACTTACTGCATTGACACATCTATGATTTTCACCAACTCTTGATATTCTCCAAGCACCCCCTAATCGTCTGCTGCTGCTACAATGCAAATGCCATTTACAGGGCCTTTTAGGACTATCGTGTTGTACACATACAACCGTGTAGTTCTTCTGGTTAGAGGTAACTATTGAATTGAACATTATTTACTATGGATCACCCAACAATAGCAAATTGCAAACTCCGTTTACTTGCAAAACACATACCTTCGACAAGGTCATTTGGAATTTCAATTTCATCTTTTAGGATAGTTTCATCGGATGGGCCGTCAAAGTAAACATTGTTGTCTCACTGCCTCGTAGTTTTACACATCCGGACATACTCGTTTGTGAACAACATATGACTCTCACTGTCAATATTGTAAAATGAGTGATTTTCGGATTATGTATATTCTCAAGTCGGTAGAACCTGAACAATCATCATCACTAATATCACGCTTTCGGACTCACTGAGCCACTCATAGTCGATACTCATCTTCATTCGACCTCAACATACGGTTCATCCCGAGCGGTGACATCATCGCCACATAACTTATAAGTTGAGCAACAAATTATCATATTAATTATTACAAGTATAATCAGATAAATTTTGACGATATACTACCTGTGAATCAACCCATCAAAGTCACGTTGTATCCCCGAAGGTGCTTGTGCGATGAAAGCCTATGGATGTGTTAGCGGTATATCTACTGACCTTACTACCGGAGCAGCTGATGTGGATACAGTATTAACATCTTCCACTTCGACATACAACACCAATATCTGACAGGAAGCTTCGTCAAGTGTAACTTCACAAACGTCATCGTCAGATATTACAGACGCTACAAATATGCTACCCGGATAACGACATTAGAGTAAGCGTGTGGCGCTGGATCAATGTGCAAGCTTCTCATAATTCGTTGCTTCAATTCCAATAAGGTGTTGTGAACCTTAACTGGATGATTTCGACCTCCCACATAACTTGGACTGAATTGCTCATCGATACTCAGTTCGCCTCCATAGAAAAGAATCAGCGAAATAAATTCTCTATTCATTCTTGCAAAATAAGTTATATGAATAGTAAGAAATTTATATTAATCGACACTAATTAATACTTTTACTTAACACCTAAATAAATTGATAAATAAAGTGATTTACTGTGTGTTTACGAAGAATGACGGGGATGTGCACTAAAAAATGTAGAATCCGCCAAAAGGAATTTTCCTCAAATGAAATGGAGCTGCAGGAATCGTCATCGAAAGCTAAAGTTGACTTCCAACGGCTGGTAAATGACAGAGGGAAGTAGTTAAACGGCGTCAAAGCGGCTGTCGGGAAAAACAAAAAGTTTATATCGAATACCTGGACAAGACGTGCAATGCAGGCGGTCAGACCTACGCCCTGGCCTAGTTCGAGAGGGGGGGTGCTCGTGGCGGAGTTTGATCGAGCTCCAGGCGGAGGAACTTGGGGCAATCGAAGCGAAACTATGGAGATAGGTCGATCGGCCCATAATATGTAAATAGTAAGCCCTTAGGCGGCGGCTCTAATCTAAAGCTATTAATTTGGGTGGTGGCCTCATTTCCGTGTACGGCCATGCAGCGAACCGACGTGGCGTGGCGGTCACTAATTGCGACTATACATATTCTTAAATTTTTGTTATTAATACTTAATTACCTAATTAAGCTTCTAACCATACTTAATTTAAAAAAAATTTCTATTATTTAAATGAGAAACTTAAGAGTAACTCTAAGTTTAAAAGAGTAAGAAGAATCGATCTTTAACTACTAAAATAATTGGTGTGTACACAGCCTCGGACACGCCCATGTACAAACTATTGTGCACGTGTACACTGCATGTTTACAAGTCCGGGGATGTTCAATTCTTGGGTACAAAGCATTGTAGACATATAGAATGTGTATATATTTTATATTGAATATATGTACAATACATGTATATTTTCTACGTATAAGGTTCTATACATAGCTATGTACATAAGCATTAACGATCAAAAATTTCTCAAGCATAACAGAATTGACATTCATGTACCAAAAATATGCATGAGCTATTATACGCATGTACCATGCATATGTACAAGTCCCTGAACACATACAATTATTGTGTGCAAAATATTGATAACATGTACAGTGCATATGTACAAGCAAGTGAATATATATACGATGTACTGAGTATACAGTTTAATACACATGCTATGTATATAAGCATTAACGATGGTGGAAGTATTGACAATTCGTTTGCATTTATATATTTAATAACAATAGATTTATATATATATATAAATAACATTTGTATTATGCATAAACATATTTGTCTAGCTTTAAAACATTAACGATGTTACTTTATTGTTATTGATGAAAGTTAAACATATGAATGCTATGCAAGTAAATATGAATTTAAAATATTAACTTTTTAAATTTCTATTACAATATCAAAATCAATAAAAGGTGTTTACTGTTTTACTAATAAGTTCAGCTCCAGATCAATTCCAAAAGACCTGATATCCATATCACCCAAGTTTATAATCTCTATATTATCTTCAAACTTGATATATTTTGCATTCTCAAGCTCCATTTTAGCCGTTCAAGCTTCCAATCTCAATTACTAGCCGCTATCGCTTGTGCCAATCTTCCGAACCCTAAAATTTTAACTTTTGGACTCCTGCTATTATTTCTGGGAACAAGGAAAGGTTTTTAACTTTTAATTTTAATAGAGTGGGTTCAAGTCGGGCTGTCGAGTTAAACAAAAAAAAAATTCACACGTCATCATGTAATTGGAGTCTGAACGTAGCTCTGTGTCTAGTTACTGCACACATAAGGAGGAAGGAGCTCAACTACATTAACCCATCCGATTCTCTAGCCATTGCCTCTCTCACTTATATTTTTTTAATTGGGACTTTGAGTGACAACTAAAGTGGTAGGAGGTGAGCATGAGAGAGAGAGAGAGAGAGAGAACTCAATACAGGAAGCACGTTGACTTTGCGAGTTGTAACTAAGGTCAATGAGTGGAGTTGATGGTGAGCCTATGATAAGTAGTCGAGTGATATAAAGAATGGATAAATTTGATTAGTAATTCTAAAGTTCAGAAACCAAAAAGAAGATGCGATAATCTAATGTTTTAATCCATAAAGAACAAAAGATTAGATTATTTTTCTCTCTCCTTTTTCTTTGTACAAGATAAAAACTTGATTTTATTTTCTTTCTGTATAATCATATTCATTCAAGGGCCATGTTTATGGTGAGATTAACTATGCTGCGTATGAATTATTTATTTATTTATTTATATTAGTATTACAAAGTTTTAAAGGTCATTAAATTGCAATATTAAACTCAATATATGGAGAAAAAAATATTCTTTTTATTGCTTTTGCTAATTTTTCAAGATATGTAAAAATATAACACTATGCACCTAGCCAGAACATCAATATTTAAGAAGAAATTTTGAAAACCTATGCCCCTTCACCATGGGCTAAAGCTAATGGGACATCATTAAAATTGAGTCTTCCTCCAATCAATACACCTTATCATTCTAACTATTTTATTAGTATTTAGTTAGTTTATTTAATTAATTGTCTTATTAGTTCTATTTCATCTAAAATTAATTCAAACTCTTTAAACTCTCACAAGTTGAACTCACTTACCTCCCCGACCTTTAAAAAAATGAGTTTCCGTAAAAAAATCATTCTTCATTTTTTTTTTCAGTTTAAATGAATTATTAAATTATTTTTGAATTTTGTATGTTAATATATGAAAGAATGCCATTCTCTATAATAACAAAAAAAAAAATTTACATACATATCATATACTTATATATTTATATATCTAACACTTAAAATGATGATATTCACACACACATATATATTATTACATGCTTGAAAACCAATTGTGGTAGAATAAGATTTTACACCTTAGTCTTGTTAAAAATCTAGCCTGAGATATTTAAAGAGAGCGAAACTCAGGGAGTTTTCGTGAAAAACTCGAAAGAAGGCAAAAAAACGGCAGAAAATTGTTCCACTATATATTTGTTTTGAAGTACAAAGTTTAAGTTTTTCCGGTAACTAGATTACAAAGTTGTATGTAAGAAGGCCTGAAAATGGGAATCCTGGAAACAAGTAACAACAGCTATGCAGCGGTAGTTGGGCTATAACAGTTGTTGATGATAGTCGGTGATAGTAAATAACGACTGTCGGTGATAATCTGGCCCGTATGGCAGTAGCGGTAGTGGCGATGACTAGTCGATGGTGATTAATAATGGCCCGGTGGTTAGCGGCAGATACGATAATCGGCGGTGGCAATCACGATCTTCAGCCGGCAGCGCGATGACCAGTGGTGCAGCGGCGATCAGCAATAGTTGAAAGAGTGGTTGGCGGCAGGTGAGGACCGATGGTAGTGGCGATGCGAGGCCGGCGGTGGTTGACGGTAATGACCGGCGGCGGTGGTCAGCGGCCGTCTACTGGTGGCACGATTATGCTTTGAGGTTCTTCAAGCTTCAGAACTCTCTCATCTCCTTTGTTTTCCCAGTCCCCTCATATGAAGAATAAATGGCTATTTATAGATTGGAGGAGAGATGTTTCTATAAATACATGCAAAATCCAAACCACTCCATCGGACGGCTCAAAATGATTCCCTTGATAATATGATGTATTTTAAGTATTTGAATGCTCAAATGAAGTCGAAATTAAGATATCTGGGGCTTGTTAGATCTGACTCGTCAAGACATTCGATTTGATTATAAACACTCCTTATTTAGGAGTCGATTGATATCCCAGAGTTTTCAATTATATTTTAAGCACTTGATCTAGGTTAGTCTAGACTTAGAATCAGATTGCTTCGGACATCAAGATTCGTGCTTCAACTAGTAGAATTTTCAATGTCATATTATATATATTCAAGTTTTTAAGTTCACATCAAATTTATCATTAATATTGTTTTTTTTAAAGATGATTACACTTTTTAAGCATTGATAAAATATTAAAAATTTAGGTGTTAAACTATTTGGGTGCAGTTGTCTAAAAAAAATAGTAGATGAGCTGTTGCATAAGAAATTATTGTTTAAAAAGCTGTAGTGGATATCATAAATTTTTTATTTAAAAAAATTACTTCACAGCTTTCTGACAACAACCGCACTTTTTCAAATCAAACTGTAAAAATGATAACTTTTTTGCTGCAACTTCTTCAAAATACAGTCGAAATGCAACTTACTAATCTGTTATATTGTATACTACAACTGTAACCCCAAATGGGGCCTAAATCTTAAATAATAATAATAATAATAATAATAATAATAAAACACTTGTGATTATACTAACGCCCATCTTGTTAATATTAGAATATAATCAATTCGCCAATCCCATTCCCAGCTTGCCTGGGGAATTATATGGCACATGAAGCTCGCAAAAACGATAATATATCCCTTCTATTGTCAACAGGAAACAAAATTGGCACATGCAATCGAGAAAAACGTTACAAAAAGGAATTAAAGAGGAAGTGCGGGAATATATCCGAAGAGAACCCACCAACCAAATTAATTTATATACTTCCAACCCACTCACACAAGAAATTAAAAGAGAGAACCTGATAAGGAGCAAAATTCTATGCTTTTAACTATGAAAATAATAAATATAAAATCTTATGGACCGTTTTAAATTATTTAATAATTTTATTTTATTTATGTTTTAATATTAAATATCATATATTTATATCTTAGATTTAGTTAATTTTTATTTTAATTAAATGTGAAATAAATTGAATTTTATAGAGCTAGATCCAAGCGCTCTCCCTGTCCAAAAAATTTAATATTATTATTTTTAAATATATTAATTATATTGGCCAATAAACCTCTAAAAAATGTTTAACAATTTATCATGTTGTATATCTTGCGTCTTTGAGAATTTTATTAGGTAGATCAGATCTTGTATTGGCAAAAATTATCAACGTAAGCGGGGATATGAGCAGGGGTTATCGTGGAAAACCCATTAAGGGAAAAAACCGGGCCTTGCGGTCAGAACTTTTATTTATGTGTTCAAAGATCTGGTCGCTTTCTTAGTTAGTTGGAGAAGAAGGTGTTCTGAGTGAAGCAATATTAGAGTGTAGAAAAATACAATATTCAACTCCAGAGGAGAAGTTTCCCAAAAGCGGCGAGGCGATCTTACGGGAGCAACCTCTTGATCTTGGAGAAAAAGCGTGTCTTTTCTAGTCATGGGGTGATCTCCCGAGGCTCACGATCTTGGCAATTCTTGGTATGGTGGTGATAGATGCGTCAGGTCGGTAGTGGTTCTCGAGCTCTTCTTCAAATCGATTAGGTCTCCCAAGGTGAGAATGAAGCTCTATTTATAGATTTTGGGAGTGGCGGGCCTTGTAAATTCATGGAAAACTCAACCACTCCATGGGACTCGAGTGATCCCTCGATCGGTGATATATTTTGATGATCTAGGTGCCTTAATGATGTCGAATTGGGTGATCTTGGATTCGTTGGATTAGTCTTGGCAGCTTCGATCGACTATAAATATGTCGGTTTTGGTGACCATTTGGCGGATCGGGATCCATTTCATGCTCCGATAAGCTTGATCGATTGAGCTTCGGATCGGTATGCTGATAATATTCTTATGTTCGTCTCATCGAGGCGGTCGGTTTATTGTAAGTTTCTTTGAAATCGGTGATTAGATCGAAGCATTTTACATGCTTGAATTAGTGCTTGTCAGTTAATTTTACGAGGATGTATCGGTTGCTATTTTTGGGTGACATTATCTCGTCATCAAAATATATGCTTGAAAATAACAAATTCTTGATGAAATTTGAGAGTCAGTATTGCGCATTTTGAAACAGTCTTCATAACGGCACAATATTATAGCTGTGGAAGGCGTCTGCAAATGCGCATAGGTATATGTGGAGTGCGATATTTTGAGGTTATGGATCGATCGCGCGGGGTTATTGGCGGCCATGGCGCAGCATATGCGCCATGCTCAGCCATCTGTGCATACCCCGGCGCGCTTCGTCCGGCGTCATGAGCGGAGCAGCGGATCTGAATCGTCAGCGGGATGGCCCGGCAAGCGAGTGGGCGATCAGTCTGCGAACTGAGCAGGCCTATCAGTGCAAGCGCAGACGCGGAGCGGGATCAGTTCGCGAGTCGAATGAGCGGCATGAGTCGCGAGCTGCATGATGTCGGCGAACAGCGGGGCTGGCAGTCGAGCTGAATCATGGTCGGGTTCGCGTCATGAGGTTCGCGGCCGATAGTTTCGACCCGGTTCGACGCTGGGTAGCGATTCGACCCGTGGACCGTTCGACCGGGCGCGATGGGCGAAGAGTGGCGCGGTATGGCTGTATGGCGTGATAGGGCTAAGCGAACGCGCTTGATTTTGGTTTGGCGGTTTTACGCTTTACTAGAAGGTCTATAAAACCCCCTAAGGGAGAAGGCACCTTCTCTTCTCCTTTAGAAGGTCGATTGAGGCGATCAGGCCCAGATTACGTCGTTATTCGGTTTTCCTCGAAGAGGCGTTAACCGGACCGTCCGGGTTTGGGCGATCAAGACTCACTGCTACGTCGTTGTTCTAGTTTTCCCTCGAAGAGGCGTTGAACCTTGGCGGACCGTCCGGTTTGGTGATCGAGACCCATACCACACCATTGTTAGTTTTCCCTCGAAGAGCGTCAGCCGACCTTGGCGGGTCTTTGGGCGATAAAGACCCTGCACGTCGTTGTTCCAGTTTTCCCTCGAAGAGGCGTCAACCTACCTTGGCGGACCGTCCGGTTTGAGCGATCGAGACCATACTACGCCGTTGTTCCGTTTTCCCTCGAAGAGCGTCAGCCAACCTTACCGTCCGAAGTTTGGAAGCGATCAAGGAGAAGATAATCGGAGCGAGGTTGGCGGCGATGCGGCGATAATGGCCGCCATAGTGGTGGCGGTGACGGTGGTTCGGCGGCGGTAGCAGTAGTCGGCGACCAAAGTTGGTACGACCATTTGGCGATGTTGGTCGGCCGATGGCGGCTGCGTCGTAGTCGTGGGATGGCGGCGATGGTGGTGACCACGAAGATTCAGTAATTAGCGGTATGGACCCGCAGTAGTCAGCGGTAGTAGCGGCAGTAGTCAGCGGCAGTGACCTAAATGGTTGGGCGGCGGGTAATTGGCAGCAATTAAACGAGAATGTCAATACTGCTCGATAATCAGCGAGATAACCGGCGACGTTAGTGACCGGAGAAAATTGCCGTGATGATTAAGCGGTAGTACCGGCGATAGTATCAGCGGCAACCGGGTGTGGCGGCATGCAGCAGTAGTCAGCAGCAGCGATTGCGTCAGTAGTTGGAGATGACAGCGGCGATGGTGTGACCGCGAAAGATTACGGCGATGGACGGCAGTAGCCGGCAGCGTAGTCAGCAGCGGTGGCCATTCTGATGGTTCGGCCAACGAGGTGGTCAGCGGCAGCTAGCGGCAGTATCACAATTGCACTAACGTCGATATCAGCGAGATGACCGGCGATGGTCGGCGATAACGACAGATGTGGCCCGGTGACCAAACGACGATAGTTGGCGGCAGCTGGTCGCAATGCGGTAGTCAGCTGGCGAAAGTCAGTATCGGCGAGATGGCCAGCGGCGATATGGTATGACTAAGGTGCCGATGTCGCCAGTAGTATGATCGATAGTCGGCGGTGGCCGCCAATGGTTGGCGGCAAGCCGAACGGCGGCCAGCTGGCAGCATGATGAGTCGGCAGCATCGGTAGACGGCGGCCGACGGAGATCTTTGACCTATCCGAGGTTGTTTATCAGAGTGTGACTTATTGACGTTAACCTGTGTGGAAGAGGTTAAATTGAATCCGCTGAGGATTTTTGACCCATCCGAGGTTGTTTGTCAGAGTGTTACCCGATGACGTTAACCTGTATAGAAGAGGTCGAATTGAATCCGTTGAGGATTTTTGACCTATCCGAGGTTGTTTGTCAGGGTGTTACCCGATGACGTTAACCTGTATGGAAGAAGTTGAATTGAATCCGCTGAGAATTTTTGACCTATCCGCGGTTGTTTGTCAGAGTGTTACCCGGCGACGCGTTAACACTATAGAAGGTCGAATTCGTTGAGATTTTGACCTATCCGAGGTTGTTTGTCGGTGTTACCCTGGCGTTAACCTATATGGAAGAGGTTGAATTGAATGCCGAGATTTTGACCTATCCGCGGTTGTTTGTAGTGTGACTTCGATGGCGTTAACCTGTATGGAAGAGGTTGAATTGAATCCGCTGAGGATTTTTGACCTATCCGCGGTTGTTTGTCAGAGTGTGACTCAATGACGTTAACCTGTATGGAAGAGGTTGAATTGAATCCGTTGAGGATTTTGACCCATCCGAGGTTGTTTGTCATAGTGTTACAGGACGCTTAACGACGCTAACTGTATGGAAGAGGTTGAATTGAATCGGAGATTTTGACCTATCCGAGGTTGTTTGTCAGGGTGTTACCCGATGACGTTAACATGTGTGGAAGAGGTTGAATTGAATCCGTTGAGGATTTTGACCCATCCGAGGTTGTTTGTCAAAGTGTTATTCGATGACGTTAACCCAATGACATTAACCTGTATGGAAGAGGTTGAATTGAATCCGCTGAGGATTTTGACCCATCCGAGATTGTTTGTCAGAGTGTTACCCGATGACGTTAACCTGTGTGGAGTGGGTACAAAGTTTTGACCTTTCCTAGGTTGCTGGTCAGAATATTATTCGTCGACGCTAACCTGTATGGAAGAGGTGGTAGGAAGTCCACCAAGGACCTTTTGACCCATCCTAAGTTGTTTGTCAGAGTCTTTGCTCGATGACGTTAACCTGTGTGGAAGAGGTCGATTTGAATCCGCTGGAGATTTTTGACCTATCCGAGGTTATTTGTCAGAGTGTGACTCGATGACGTTAACCTGTGTGGAAGAGGTCGATTTGAATCCGCTGGGGATTTTTGACCTATCCGAGGTTGTTTGTCAGAGTCTTTACTCGATGACGTTAACCTGTGTGGAAGAGGTCGATTAAAACATACATTTGTGATTGTAGCCAAAGTTGCTCCTTAACCTTGGCCTTGTTTTTCCATGAGTATGATTGAAAAATCATAATTTACAAAGCTATATCTCTTCTTAATGTTGAAATATCCTCCAACTTTAACTTATTTCTTGGGATGGTAATCAAATAGATGCTTAACATGGATAATCTTCTGAGATTAAGAGTTGCCCCCCAGTTTTCGACAGAATCTGAAGGAACTAAGTTTGATGAATCTTCATTCTCCTTAAAAGCTTGAAATGCTCCACCTCGATGGTGGTTTTGATCTTGTTGGGAAACTTGGAGAGGGCATCTACTCGCGTGTTCTGCTCCCTTAGAATATGAGTTATCTGATGGGTCTCGATTCTGGCAAGAAGTGACTTTGCCAAAAGACGGCATGAAAGCTCGGATGGCATCAAGTCTCCTTCAACTGAGGCCACGTGAGTCGTGTAGATGGCTAAGTTCCGACCTCGTCAATGGCGAGCCTTAGTCACCTACGAGGGCCTGCTCGGCGACATTATTGGTGGTAGGAACTTTAGTGGCTCTAAAGTTATTTTACTTGGGGAGATAAGCAAAATTCTTGCTCCACTAGTACACAAGCTCCATCAACATTTAATGTCCATTGATTTGTCATGGAGTGATGAATGATCTGCAGTGGTGATGGGATGGTACATTCTACAACGAAGTCAGTGAGCACTTGTGACTTTATATCAGGACGTGGAAGAAAATGGATGTCAAACTCTCCAAGCTCGACGACCACTTCATCAACCTTCCGGATACATCGCTTTTGCGAATAGTTCTTAATGGAAGATGAGTGTAGGCGTTGATGGTGTGGGCACGAAAGTACTTGTAATTTTCTTCGAGAATGCACTAGGACCTCTTATCTGAGTGGATAGCGTCCTTGCTCGAGAAAGGATTTTCGACATAGTAAATGGGTCGTTCATGAATTCTCCTCAGACGTGTCGGAGCTTATGGCATGAGAAGAAACAAGATAGATGTACTTCTCTCCTTGGATAGGCTTTGATAATGAGGGGAAGCTAAATATACCAGTTGCTCAAAAGCGGTTTGACATTCATCACCGGAATCCATTTCCTGCACCCTTAAGATTTTGAAGAATGGTAGATACTTATCTCTTGAGCGGGCCAAGAATCGTGATAAAGATGCAATCCTTCCAGTCAAACGTTGGACTTCCTTGATCGTTCTTGGAGGTGACATATCCTTGAGTGCTTTTATCTTCTGGGGTTGGCCTATCCGGTGAGAAGCCTAGGAATTTCCCAAAGGAAACTCCAAAAACGCACTTGCTTGGGTTGAGCCGCATCTTGTAGTGTCGAAGAATGTCAAAGCACTGTTGCAGATCAGAAATATGCTGTGATATTTCCAAGCTCTTCACCAGCATATCATCAACATACACCTCCATATTGTGCCTATAAGATCCTTGAAGATCTTATTCATAAGGCGTTGATATGTTGCTCCGATTTTTTAGTCGAATGACATGACGATAGCGGTATATTCCCTTTATGCTTGGAAGAATGTTGCTTCCTCATCTGTTTTGTTCATCCTGATTTGATTGTAGCCAGAATAGGCATCCATGAAGCTCAGCATCTGATGTCCTGATGTCGCATCAACTAGTTGGTCGATAGGAGGAAGGGGGAAGCTATCTTTTGGGCATGCACGATTAAGGTCAGTGTAGTCGATGCACATTCTCCAGAAACCGTCGGCCTTATTGACTAACACTACGTTAGCCAACCAGGTGGGGTAGTAGATTTCTCGAATGAACTTGACTTCCAGAAGTTTGGTGATTTCTTGTTCTATGACCGCAATCGTTGAAGCGAAGGTTCTTTTCTTACATATCGGCTTGTAGGTTGAGTCAACTTTGAGAGTGTAATGACTTCGGGTCAATGCCAATATCGAGATCGCGCTCAAGCAAAGATATCTTGATTTTTAAGCGAAAATCTACGATTCGATTTGATCGTAGACGATCCCACCTTCACCTTTTCGATGGATCAACTTCGAGATAGGAAGACAAATTACATCTTCAACCTGGAGAAGCCCTTCGGAGGCATCATCTCGTGGGTCAAGTTCTCGATGTTGAGGGTTCGCGGCGTAAATGGTGGGCTTGATATAGCGCTTGTATGTTGATTCCACGCCGATGGCGGTGGTGTCGAATTTCATCTTGAGGTGAGCACGCAGATGTGGCGCAGAATATAGGAGAGGTCTCCCAAATATTATCAGCGGACTCGGACTTGACTGATAAATTGTATCAAGTGGGTTGCGTGTCGGAAATTCTCCAAGAGTTACGGAAGAAGGATTGTCCCACTAATACGGTCGATTATCAAATCCATACGGTGGACCGCCCCGGTTGAAGCTTCTCTCTTCTAACCCATGCTTGGAAAGTGGAGTAAAAAGAACATCAACCGAACTCCCATTGTCGATCAATATCCTTTTAATATTGAAGCATGAATCACCCACGATGAGGGGATCTTGATGTGGGATGCGAAGCCCTCTAGATCTAAATCATCAAATGTGATAGAATGGTCAACCCGAGACTTCGCTCGGCTCTTGAAGGGAATGAATATTTGACTAGATAACACGGCCCTCCGATTGTTTATCTCTCCGGCGCTTGCGGTTCCTCACTAGTTGCCCCAGATTTCTTGAATGACGGATTGGTTTTGTATAAAGCGGCCTGGATACCCATATTAGTCTTTCAATCTCCTCCTTAGTTGGTGGCACTCTTGTGGTGTGCCCTGACCGAAAGTGGTTTCTCTTGATTTCCAATTCCGGGCTTTAAAGGTGTGGCCACTTGATCTATCCTCTTCACGAATAGCGGTAGGATGTTCATGGCGTGTTGAGAGCCAGATATTTCCTCTCGATTGAGTCATGAGGTCGCGAGGAGGTTTTGGGGGAGGTTCTTTGCCTCTCTTCTTTTGAGATGTTTGAACATCAACTTTGGGAACCTTCTTCCACGCTTGGTGGTTCAAAGCTGTAGATACCGATAACCGTCGGCGGAGATTTGTGCCTATTCGGTGGACCAGTCGACATAGGAATGGACTGTCTCCGCATTAATGATGAATAAGTATCCGGCGAGTCCTCAGAAGCACGCGCCTCAAAAGTTCCTGGATCTACTCACAGTATCTGTCAGCCGAGGAGAACCTCTGGAAGTATTCTTTGAGGACTCTCCATCGCTACGGCGGATTAGGAGAGATGTGAATCCGATGATTCTCTTGTTGTAGAACTGTTACAAAAATCGAGCTCTCCAAATGATGACGGACCCCTTGGCGAATAGAACAAATGCGAGCCTCCTTTGAGAGTCGGCGGGAATACGACCACAAAGAGAGTCATTTACGCGAATGTGCATGATCGTTGAAAGTGATCGATATATCGTCTCGGATCGGTTGTGCCATCGTAGGGTCCATCTTTGGGAAGCTTGAATCTCGTCATCGGGTATTGCGAGATGATCTCGGCGGGGATGAGTTTTGGAAGAAGCGGCGGAGAATGGATCATTATTCGAACTCTTCACGCATCATCGTAGTTCATCGCGTATAAGGTGGCGTGGAGTTTCAATCTGGTGAGCCATTCGTGTGGGTGAGTAGAGCCCGGTATCAGTTCATCTGGATGTGGTGCCGGGTTCTCACTTTTTTGATCCGGCATTCCCTGCAATCATTCTCGGAAGAAAATCGGATTATCGGAGGGGCGGAACCGTGCTCTTCCAGCGTGTTGAACGCGTTTTGCCGGTCCTCGCGAGTCGAAGAATTTCGTTCGGGAATCCTCCATCCTTTGAACGCGATCTTCCAAAGAGGGGCCGGCGGACCCTCACACGGGACATAAATCTATGTAGAAGTGTTGGAGACTTGGCGTCCTCGAGAATGAGGAGCGTTGGGCGCCAGGTTTACCAATATTGGAGATATATAGAAGGGAACCTGTTATTCCACGACGGGCATGTGATGCGTCTTGAGAATTTTATTCGATAGATCGAGATCTTATAGCCCAAAATTATCCAACCACAAGCGGGGATATGAACAGGGTTATCATTGGAAAACCCGTTGGAAAACCACCGGCCTTGCCCAATCAGAACTTTCACTATGTGTTCAAAAGATCAGTCCTTGCTTTCGTTAGTTGGAGAAGAAGGTGTTTCTGGCGAACAATATTGTAGAAAAATACAATATCGATTACTCAAGAGAGAAGTTTCCCAAAAGCGGCGAGGCGATCTTCCTGGAGCAACCTCTTGATCTTCGGAGAAAAAGCGGCAGTGGTCTTTTCTAGTCCTAGGCGATCTCAGGCGGCTCTTGATCTTGACCTTCTGGTGATGATGCGTCGTCGTCGGTAGTTCTCGAGCTCGGTCTTCAATCGATTCGGTCCCTCCCAGGTGAGAAGCTCTATTTATAGATTTTTTGGGAGTGTAAATTAGAAAACTCATCCAATTCATGGTGATCCGTCGCCTTAATGATGCCGTGCCGATCGATTCCGAAGATGCCGCCGCTTTCCGGCTATAAATATGTTTTTTGGCATCGTGAAATCCGATACTCGACCAGATCGGATTCCGATGTCGTTAAATTGCGGTCGGTTTATAAATTTCTTTGAAATCGATGATTTCGAAAATCGCTTTCGATCAGATTATCAAAATTTTAATATTTATATAAATTATATTTAAATTTTGATTATTATATTTAAAAATTATTATTATTAATTTTTTAAGATGAAATATATCTCTTCATAAAAGTATTATATATAAAAGTATTTATCATATTTTAAGAGTTAAATATATATATATAAAATATTTGATATGTATATAGATATTTTAAAATAAAAATTATATAATATTATTTACTTCATTTAAACTTTGTTAACATTTCTTCTTCAAAATAATTATCATATATATATATATATAATATATGAGCTAGCTCAGCAAGAATGAGATCTGACAGCTTTGGATGAGTGCATTTATTTCGAAAGAAGAAGGTCGAAAGCACCAAAAAAGATCAGAGGCCATCCGCTTCACCTAATCAGTTTCTTGTCGATAGCTCTGCTCTTTTAAAACTTTTTTCTTTTGTCTTAAACCTCATAAACCCTACGGATCAAAAAATCGTTTTTTTACAAACAGAATGAGCGAGTGCGCAAGGGAAGCGTGGCGCTGCTAGTGTGGGTCTCTTTTGTCCGTTTCGCCACCTTTTACGGAAGAGTGTGAAAGGATCGGCCGATTACATGATGGGTTTCTCACATTCTCCCTCGTCTGCTATATTCTAAGCTCAGTTTGCCTGCTTCAACTGTTTTTGGTAATGGACGGAAGAGACAAAGGGTTTTCTGCTTTACTAGTCCTGATGGTCCTGCTTAGTGGGTCTAACTCGGTTTCAGCTGCATCTCCAGCAAGTGAGTTCATTTTCATCTTCCTTCTTTTGTTCTCTGTCATTTTCTCGTTAATCTCGTTGTTTCTAGCAGAGTTGGTGAGTGGGTTAATCTCCAATGCGCTCTCGGCCATCCTCAAGCTGCTGTGGTCGATGACTTCTACTCCAAAAACTGGTATGTATTTCTTATGGTTCTTTTCTGTTTTGGGGGTTAGAGTCCGGATTTTGATCTGATAAGTGTTTTATAGTACTATCCGGCCGCCCAATGATGAAATTTGAGAGTGGGTATACGGTGGAGACTGTATTCGATGGTAGCAAGCTTGGAATCGAGCCTTTCTCGGTGGAGGTACTGCCGGGTGGTGAACTCTTGATTTTGGATTTTGTGAACAGCAACATTTACCGAATTTCTCTCCCACTGTCCAGATGTGAGTCAGTCACTTTCAAGTTTGTTTTTTCTTATGGATATTTTCTTCATATTCGAAGATCATGCCGGATGTGGTCCATGTTGCTAATTTTTTTGTTTATTTATGCTCTTTTTGGTCCTGCTGTGGCTAAAGTTTCATCTTTTTGAAGATTTTTAACTGCTTTGTGTAGTGATGATGAATCGTCTTTCCTCATCAAGCCGTGGAACGGAGTTTATTATTATTATTATTTATTTTGTAATGTTCTTAGGGGTGTTAAAAATGTCATTCTTGTGCAAAATGCTTGTCGTATTTCAGTAGACTTACAACGAGGGGATTAGCTGATAACCAGATTATTTTTTCTATTAGGGGATTTGACATTTTTTGAAGTTCTTCGCAGCAGAAATCAATCCAACTGGATAAATTATATGCTCTGTTTGGTTTGAAAGAATTGAAGAGGTTGTAAATGAATTATATTTTATTTTGGGTCTTTGGTTTCAATATAATAAAGAGTTAATTGGATTTACCAAGAGGATGTTTGGTTGGGAGTATTTTGAGTGCAAAATAAATGCATGAATTTGAAATTTTTATTGTTTGGCCAGAAGAAAATCAATTGCAAAGTAATTCTTTTGAGGAACTTGAATACCCCCATTTAATTTATTTTCTGGTGTTTGCCAAATTCACATGAATTGAGAGAGTTTAGAATGCACCACGTTCAACAATGCTCTGCTTGTCTGCAATGCTTTGCATGCTTGTGACTTCCAATGACCTTCACACATCCACAACCTCTAGTGGCCTGGCTGCCCATGCGACCTCAACACCTAACATCTATGTTTTCATCCCAACTATTGGCAACCTCCATTTCTGGCCTAGCCGCCATCGACCTCTATTCCGGTCCTTGCTGCACAAGCAACCTCCTCATGCTGCAGCTTTGCTTCACCATGAACAAGCTTAACTTGCCAAACCCACAACATAGCCTGTGACATCTTTGAACCAGCAATTGCTAGTAACACCCTCAAACCTATGATCATCGATGATGGCCCCAACACCTATGAATTCATCCTCCATTGCCAGTGAACTTGTGTCGCTGATAATGCAAAAAATTAAAAAAATGATTTATTTTATGATAGTCCAAACTCTAAAAAGTAATCTCTTGACTCTATTTTCTGACCAACAAAGCATCAAAAAGTATTTTAAAAAAAATTGAGTTTACTTTTTATTACATTTATAATATACTTGAATTCTAAATACTTCTAGTCGAATATCCTCCTATGAGATATAAATAAATCTATTTTTTATTGATGGTGCCTTACCTAATCATAGTGAAAAAATATGAAGAAAAAATTATGGGGTTGTTATTGCTCATATGCCCCTCGTGAAAAAAAAAAAAAAACTCAATATCATCAACAAAATAAACAATACAAAATTTTTTGTTGAATTTCTTCTCAATCAATCAAGTTGGTGAAAATTAATTACAACTCAATTCTTTTACCATTTTTATTTCTATTTTCATTTGATTTCTTTTCTTTAAATTTTTTTAGAATGAATAGAGCTCTAAAGTTAGTAGCATAGAAAGCTAGTTAAATTTTATAGTTCTGATGAATTTAATTGTTGATGTTTTTGCTTCTAGATATGCTTAGATTTTAAGCAAATTTAATCTTTTAAATATTCATTGTTCATTCATACAATTTACTTTTTTAAGTTTTTCCTAGCATGGAGTTCATATCACTTTTGGGAAAATTAAATAACAAATATATGTCTTATACTTTCAAAATTATGATACAACTCTTTTGATAGTTATGAAGTGCATGAGGCTCTATGATTTAGGAAGACACGATATTAGGAAGAAAAAAAAAACATATTACCTCTGGAGATGAAAGCAAACTCTCTTCATGGACTAATTTGAAGTCATATGAATATAACAATTGTTTTTTGAATACTTTGTGGAGATGGGGGCAGTATCACCTCAAAAGATAAATGATAGCTGACTCCACAGATTTAAAAGATAAATATTCATATAAAAATAACATATATCCAAGATAATTTCCCAGTCTAGCATAAAAATGCTAGACGAGATTTTTTTAATTTTGAATTTCAATTTTCTATTGGAGGAAGCTTATATGGTTAATTATATCCTAGAGTAATTAAATTTTGAAAAATAATAATTAAAGTCATGATTGTGTATAATATTCCAAAATTATGCATAAATGGATATTTCAAAATGCCAATGTGGGAATGGGTGAAAATAGAAAAATCTTAGAGTAGAATTTACTAGAGTGTAAGCTCGGGGCATATGAACTCGAGCGAGTCAAGATGCCCAAAATTTAAGTTTTTATTTTAGTCTTTATAAATTTCGAGAATTAACTATTTAAACCTTTGTTAATCTCGACTAGATGATTAGATAGTGGGATTCAGTATTTCTCAATAATGATGATTTCACCATTGGGGAGTTGCTTGGTGTGAAAACATATGACATCATAACAAATGATGATGCCTAGAACCAAGATCTATAAGATGGACTTAAACATACCATAAGGCTATGATCTTTTAACTAAATCTAATGAAAACAATCACAATGATACTTACAACATGAAATACCAAATAGGCTAAAAAAGTTTGATATTGGTCTCACAATTTTCACTTGGAAGGGATGACCAACTAAACCCATCTAAGTAATCTAAAATTCATGACACCGTTATTTCAATATAAATGTATAAATGCAAGATAGGGAAATTTGTTTATTAATTAGTAAGTGGACTTATAACCTTGTCACCAAGGGAAGAAAAAAGATCGAGTGGGCATAAAATGCATATCTAATTAATTATCTTTAATTAGCATGAGAAAAAGCATTATTCTATATGTTTGACTTACAAGGCTTGTTATTGTGTATATTGTTCAAAGGCATTTGTTGATCTTTATTAATTACACCTTTAATGGATAAGATAGTTAAGCAAATATTGACTAAACATCTTTGGGCTATAATGGGGGTTATTGTAGGTTATTTTGAAATGGTTAGTTTAGAGAAAAATTGTGCATCAATTTTGATGAAAAATAAATTCTTATGGTTGGTTTTAAATTTTTTTACTTGTTAGCATAGAAAAATTTAAATCTTAAGCACCTAACAATGCAAATCAAGTATGCTGATGGTTTATTTTAGTGCTGCAATTTTATAGCAAAAATATCTTATCATAATTTGTATGGAGGATTTCAAATAATGACCTACACACTATCTGCAACAAATTATTTTCTTGAACAATAATAGAAAACTTGTAATTATAAAATTTTGATGTTTTGGATTCTCTATAACCCAACTAACAACTTGTCAAATTTTTAAGTGGAAAAGTGTTTTAATGCCTTTTTGTGCAATACTTTAATTTCTTAGGGTTTGGTAAATCATTTGAAATCTTGTTCATTTATTTTATTTAATAAGCTCTAAATGTAAAAAAAGTCTTGACTTCTATTGATAATATTGTTGCAGATAGTAGACCGAAACTTGTTGTTGGTTCAGCTGAAGGTTTTACTGGTCACATTGATGGTAGGCCACGGGAAGCAAGAATGAACCATCCAAAGGGATTTACAGTGGATGATAGGGGAAATATTTATGTTGCAGACTCGTTGAATATGGCAATCAGAAAAGTTAGTGACACAGGTATGCTAACATAATCCATAGTGTTATTATTTTTTTGGTTTTTGATTTTTCTTTACCTTCTTTTTGTTGCAAATTTTTAATTCATTTTGATTCTTTCACTCAAAAAATTGTTTGTATAGGATTCTATTAAATGTTACAAGTTACAAGTCTAATGGCATATTTGTACATGATATGAGCTAAAACTAAATTACAAATATTGATGTTATTGATGTTACATGCATCTTGAAGCACTTAGAATTATGTGAATCTTAAAGCACTTCAAAAGCAGTTGAATTTTGATCTATATAAATTCTCAATTATCAACCACCATTGTGAATTTTCCCACTTCTATCACTTCTTATTTTCCTCAAATGGATGCTATTGTCAACATACTAGTTGTTACTTGGTAGTCAAATGCATTCTCATCTCAACATTTGTTCCAGCGTAGACCAACTATTTCACCTACTTTTCCTTTCCCATACTTTGACATTTGGTTTTCCTCTAGGGGGATCCAAGGATTGCTACCACTAGCAAGAGTGTTGTGGTCGTTCAAACCTAGCATTATGTTGTCTAGCTTATCATTGGCTTAAATGGATATTTTATGACACTGTAACTACAATAGGTCTACTTATCTTAGTTCTGTCGAGTTGCTTTGGGGGTGGACTTGACCACCATTCAAACCTAGTGGCTTCTATCCTTGTTCTATTCTCCCCAACACGAATGATTCATGTGGCCCTAACAAAGTTAACTTACATGGCTTACATTGGCACATAAAAAAAAATACATCAAAGAAGTTACACACCAAGCTAAAGTTCAATGAGAAAGTTTATCTATACCTCTTTAGCCCATGTTCAAATCCGCTCCATCAAAGAGAGTTTGCCACTGATCTTAGGATAAGGAGGATGATTAAACTAAATTTCAATGGTATAGTACCACTCAATGAGCTCGTTTTAACTTGTTTTCAAGATGTTATGTTATTTGGTCCAATCTTGTAAACTATGATGCCATTGAAATTATTTTAATGTTTAAAATTAATTAATTCAAATTTCCTACTTGGTTGACCCTCTCTCTTCATTTTCTTTTTTTAGGGGAGCCGGTGCATAGGCTCGGGAGGCTTGTTTGGCTTTCTCTATTTTTTTTAGAACTAGCATCACTAAGGATCCATATTTCTCTAGCACTAGCACATGTGGAGGCTCCAACTTCCTCTATTCCTTTTAACTTTACCCATGATTCTAGAAGATCTAATGACTAAGCAAGAAAGAACTATCCCATGCAAAAGAAAAAGAAGATACAAGGAGGTGCAAGTGCAAAATTGGCATCTCCAGCCAAGTTAATTTTATTTCTTTGTAGTTTATGGATCTAATTCTCGTAAACCTTAGTTCTTCTATATTCCTCCCATTACTTTTGTAAAGGGACTAAGCATCCACTAAAGCCTAAAAACCATATGTGTGTGTTCACCCTAAAAACCCATATGCCTCAGTTCTCCTTTATGAATGTCATTCCCTTTCCTAAAGCACTATGCATTCATCAAAAAATGCATTGCCTCCCTTTGTTGCATCACTCTTGGCTGATCCTTAGAAGAACTAACTTCTATTGGTGGAAGATTGCAAGGTTTTTAACGTCTAAAACTTGTTCTTATTTTACCTACTTCTTGCACATATCTAAACTCCACTCCATATGCCTTAATCCTAAACCTTAGTTGCTATTTGGGATCATTCTTGTTTTTTATTTTATGTTTTTATTTTATTTTGTTTATGTTTTGTTTCAAAATAAAATATGTTTAGGTGAAATTATTGTTTGTAAAAATACTTAAAACATCTAAATTATTTTCAGTATTTTAAAAATAATTTATTTGTTTTTTAAAACAAAAAAATAAAAACACTTAAAGAACACACTAAGCAAACACGTTTTTAAAAATAGCATTAAAACAAAAACAAAATACACAAAATAAAATTGATCCCAAATAGGGCCTTAGTTTCATTGTTAGGTGTACTTGAAACTGGTTTTTTTTTTATTATCTAGGATTATAGTTTGGTGATAGAGCATAGATCAAACATGTAGGACAAGAGGTAACCATAGCTAACAAGATGAAATTAAAACATTCAGCTGCATCTTTATCAATTATTATCAGAGCAAACACCAAATCCGTGGAGATGATGAATACTAACTTATCCTCATTTAGGAAGTTCCATATGGCATAATTGATTTTTTTTCCCCATCTCTTCTTATTTCTCAGTTTTCTCTCACCTTCCCTAACTCCCAAATTCCACCACAAACTTTCATTTCCTTCTTAAATCACTCATAAATAGATCTACATTTTGCTTTATATCCTTGTTGAAATCAAATGCATGTTGTTTCTAAAACATGCCGCATAATTTTGCATGTTGAATTTTTTTTTAGGGTTTGATGCTTCCTGCTATCATCCAAAGCCCCTTTCTGCAATTTTTTTGCATCCGACTGCACTCTTCTTCTGTCTAACTCAATAAAATCTCATTTTTATGATATTTTATGCATGCTGAATTTTGTTTGCATCACTATTTCTGCTGTCCTACTTCTATCTTTTATGTGTTTGATATATGCTGGAAGAAATAAAATTTGCTAGAATTCTTATAATCAAATTAGCTATTTAAAGTGATATTGAATATGAATGGTCTATGATTAACACAATCCAATTTACTTATTCTCTTGAATGAAATTCAATACGATTATTATCTTCTAGGATTGTAAGAGAATCACTGTGATTGATAACTAGTTAACATTTATTTATGTTATTTGTTTCTAATTGAAGACACTTGAATATGATTTATTAGGCATGAGATTCAAATGAACATAAATCTTTTTTTTATTTATATCCGTGAACATATTATTAAATTTTAGAGACAATTCTTCGTAAAATAGATTCTTGTAGATATGCTATGTGATCCCTTTCATTACTATCAATATTTGATTGATATTTTATATTGTTTATATTGTATTTATGTTGAGATCTTATAATATGACATGTGGGGTTATATAGGTTTGCTTAAATATGTGTCTTCTAATCTATAAATAAACTCCTTTGTCATCCCCTCTATGTATCTTGGACTAATTAGTCAAGTTGGAATAGAGAAAGGGAGGATCACACCATTCTTATTTCAACTCTCGTGGAGTTCAACAGCCAACAATGGGAGGGTAGAGGGGGCTTAGCATCTACAGTAGGTTAGGTTCTTTGTGGATGTTACAATGAGAAGCTTAGCTACTATAATGGAGTAGGTCAGGTGCATCCTTTGCAATACAGGTAAAGAAGATGAGGTTTTGGATGTCCTCCCATACTTATGACTGGGAGAATCTGAAGAGATTTAACCCTTTCTATTGCAATTTCGAGATTCAATTTTAGGAAAATGAGAAAGAAGTTTGAGTCCACTGATTTCAGCAATAACGATGCATCTTCATTTATTTTTTCGTCTTTGACATTAGTGATTCATCGTCGAAGATAAACTCTCAATGTTTCTCTCTTCAATCTTGGTGAAACTACTCAATCTTTGTGTAATCATAGATGTTGATAGACATCACCAAATCACATAATTCTTGTGTGTGCTTGTGTTTGTGATTTGGTTGCGATTGCTTCCTTGTCTTCATATGCTTTACTTGTCATTATTTTGTCTTAATAATTTTCATAAGAGTTTTTAGTTAAAAATGTTCATAGATTCAATGAAAGATAAAAAGATCAAGGCAATAAATTTGATGACCAAAATTATCCTTGATGAGGTTAATAAAAAAATAGAACATATTGAGAATTTTCACATGAACACTGAGTCACTCGTGGTAGTGCTCACCAATACAAATTCTTCGAGATGAATCTTAAATGTTAATCTTAAATGATATTAGATATATAAAGATGTTGCAAATACATTGAAGGTGTCACGACCTAGCTCGGAAGTTTGGAATATCATAACGGGAATAGACGGTTGGATGAATAAGAAAATTTTTGCTTGAACACATCCAAGAGGATATATCCTACATAATATCTTTCAAGTTCATAAAAGCCAATTAAAAATCTAATTCACATTTAATAAAGTTTGTCTAAAAGTACAAACATCCACCACTAAAATTATATAAAATATAAACTAATCAAGTACCTATCTCCTGAAGCTTCTCTACGTCTGTAAACCTGGTCTTCCTTTCTATTATCTATTTATTTAGGAGGGTTGTCTGAAATTTGTAAAAATTAATAATTGAATTACAAAATCAGTGGATAAATATATTACTGCATTACAGTAAAACAAGACCACAAAATTAATATATATGATAGTTTAAATAATAACTTGAACATGTAAGTAGAGTGTGCTTAAACAGTTTAACATATAACAAATAATTGAAGTAAATATTTCTTAATTGGCATAGACATTTTATTTTATTTTATTGTTTTCAACCATTATAAGGGTCATCGTCTAAAGAACTTTTTCTAAAAAAAAGAATCTTTTCCACACCCACCCAGTAGACAGACAACTATTTTCATTTTCATTTTCTTTTACATGCATGAGTATGTTATGTCTACATCTACCATAAGAGCTGAGCTCCATTCTCAATCACACACATTCATAACATAATTATTATTTCATTATATACTGAGTTTCATAAGTCTTTATTTCAATTATATCATGCATAGATGAAGCTGTTTATGCTATTTCAAAATAGTTAAACATTTGAATTTGTACAAGAACATGAGTAATAACATGTATAACTAACATTTAAGTTGTCTATTCAATATGAGAGATAAATAAATAAATAACTAATTATAGTAAAGAAATATTTTCTACCTTTATATAAATGCATTCAATCAAAAAACAAAAATAAATTTTGCTATAATGAAAGAATGTAATTACTCACATTAATGTGAAGTTTCTTGGATTTACTGCCCTTTAAGATTTACTTCTTTAATTGAAATATCTATAATAAGATTATTAATTTGATCAGTACTTGAAATTAAACATATATGTACATTATTGAAACTTATATTCCTTTTAATACAACATTATATCCTCTCTTCCTAAATGAATTATTTAAAAATATTTAGCTTTCTTAGTCAAATTCTCACACTTATTGTAATTTTATTACTTATATTCAAATTATTTTAATTTAATTAATAATATTATTAACTATCATATTCATTTGACAACACTCTATTTACTTTAATCAAGTCCCACTCTTTCTAACTTAATTTAATTTGATCATTTTCATAATTCTTTTCATTTAATATTTGCTCCAATTTAACATAATAATATGTAACTATTTCGTTTCCTATGCTTGCTTATCTTTTTTTCTTCTAGTTTACATATTTATATAAGTACAAAGTGCAATATAATGTTCTATCAATCCTATTATTTTACTTAATATAAAGAAACGTAAATGACTTAATATAAATAAATTTAATTTAATTTCACTTAATATTTATTATTCTTATTAATCTTAAAATGATTCCAAATTAATTACAGATATTGAAATTTACATAAGTTTATGATTTCATAAATTTTGTAATTAGAAGCCTATATAAATGTATTTCATTAAATTGAAAATTGTTGACCTCCATATATGTGTCATAAGTCGAGTCAAGCCTACAAGTCGAATTCGACGGACTTCAAAAGTGATAGACACAACGGCTCAAAATGACCTGAGCCACCGAAAATAGTCAAAACGACTCGATCGATGAACGACTTCGTCGTATGCTCGTAACGCCGAAATTGATCGGAGTATAAATATTGCACAATCTAATGATTAACCGACCAAACGATCGAGCTATCAATGTGTCGACGCGGATATCGGAGTCGGGAAGCTACGACGATATTCGAAAGACCTCTGTTCACGAAATTGATTGCGCCGTTAGTTTCGAAACGTCAAAATCTATCAAGTAAAACTGTTTCGCACTCAATTCGGACAAGTCTGTGCAAAAATCGAGCGATCTAAATGATAGATTTGATAATCACTCAATTGACGCCAACTCAACCAAACGCCTCCGACAAATAGATTACGCCGCGTCCACACATCGTAAGATTGATATATATATATATATCAAATATGTGATTTGTTGGCTTGAAATTTGCATTAAAGCTGATTGGAAATTTAAAAAACTAATAAGAAAATCTAAATCTAATCATAATGCCCTAAATCCCTATTCCTATTCCCCTGACCCGTCCGGCTCAACATTCTTCATGCACGATCGGTTCGTCCCTCTCCCTCACGCGACCGCACGAGAGCCGAACGTCCCTCCCTCAACTGATCGCTCGATCCCGCCTCCTTCACGCAACCGAACGGCCTCCCTCCTTCACGCACGGGATCGAACCGCAACCACTCCCACGTGAGTCCATCTCCAATCATTCCCTCCTCCTTTTCTTCTTTCTTTTCAAACTGAAATGTCTGCTTCCTCCCCTCGTCCAAAAAAATCGAAAATGAGTTTTCTCCCCCTTCCCTCATTCAAACCGAAAAAAAGAAAAGAGGCAAGTTCTTCTTCCATTGTTCTGTCTTACTTCCTTCTTCTTCTACTTCTTCTTTCTTTTTCTTTCCATTTCATTTTCTCTATTTCCTTCTCCCTCTCACAAAACCAAAATCCACTCCCTTCCCTTCCTTTTCTTTATTATTTTTTTTTCTTCTCACAAAACCAATCTGAAATTCCTTTTTTTCCTCTCATTTTCACCAAAACCGAAAATTTACTTTCAAATTCCCCCATTCCCTAATCCGAATTTTCAATTCTGTTTTGTCGCAACCGAAGAAGAATACCGTCATTAGGAGGGTTCTTTTTTTGGTTTAGATCGTTTCTTTCCATTATCTTTTCATTTTCTTCTGTGAACCGGAGGAACATCATTATTAGGTGTTCTTCTCCTGGCATCTCCTTCCTATCTCCTTTCGACCTTTCCGAACCGAGAGAATACAAGAAATTCTTCTCGGTTTCCAGATCCAACTCGTCTCCGATCATCAACGCCGCTGTAAGAAATAAGTCGAACACGCTCATCGGTACGATGAGATTTAAAAAATCTCACGCTGAGATCGCCGTTATTCATTAGAAGATACAAGAAGTTCAACATCTATTGATGCTTCCTCCGAAATCTGTTGAATATTTGTCAAATTTCTAGACTTAGAAAATAAAAATAGCTTAAGAGTACTAAACAAAGAAACTTAAAGTTAAATTTAAATTAAAAGAATCAAACAAGAAAAGAAGAGGGGGAGGTAAAAGATCTTTAATGAACACTTATATGATAGTTTGTATCGTATCCCAATTTAAACCGTGGTAGACATAATCTTCTTAGTTCTGAACTAAAGCAACTTTATGTTGCTGTGATACGCACTAGACAGAGGTTATGGATCTGTGAGAACTCAAATGACTACTGTAAACCTATGTTTGATTATTGGAAAAGCTTGTATCTTGTTCAAGTAAGATATTTGGATTCATCTCTTGCTCAATCAATGAAGGCGGTCAGCACACTAGATGATTGGAGATTACAAGGCATTAAGTTATTCAATGAAGAGAACTTTGAGAGGGCTACTTTGTGCTTTGAGAGGGCTGGAGATACTTACGGGGAAAAATGGGCGAGAGCGGCTGGTCTGGTTTGCACTGCTGATCGAGTTATTTCATTAAAGCTTGAAGAGGCTGAAGCTGTTCTTAAGAAGGCAGCTGTTATCTATGAACCAATAGGAAAACCTGAATTTGCAGCAACTTGTTACCTAAAATTTAAGGACTTCAACAGTGCAGGTAGACTTTATATGGAGAAATGTTGGGAAGCCAGGCTTGAGCTCGCAGGGGATTGTTTTGCCATGGCAGAGAACTGGTCATTTGCAGCTGATCTTTATTCGAAAGCAAAGTGTTTGTCCAAATGTTTGTCTATGTGCTCTGAGGCAGAGCTCTTTGATGCTGGATTACATTTCATGAAGCATTGGAAGGAAGATTCTCATTTCAACATGCTGGAGCAGCATGAACAAGATATTGAGAAATCATTTCTAGAGAATTGTATTATGCACTATGTAAAGCTTCATGACATCACACACATGGCTGAGCTTGCTAAGATTCTCCAATTGGATTTAATACGGAAGTTCTTGAAATCCAGAAAATGTTTGGATGAATTCTTAGAATTGGAGACATTAATCGAGGCTCAAGCGATCGAGCTATTGTTAATTTCAAATATTTGTATCAATGCGTTATCATTACATATATCAGTACCCAGTTCACATTTAACAAAGCTGATTTTTTTGCTTTAGATGACAGTTTTTTTCTTTCTATAGCAGCACCATTCTGTGCTTTTGTTATTATATTCTTAAAAAAATTGCCATCCAGCTATCCGGCTTTGTTTGTATATTTTCAAGCTGTGAAGCATCATTATTATCATCATAGTTAATAAGCTCTCAGCTTGTTTAATCTGTGGCTTTCTTCCTTTATCACTAATAAGAGATCATAAGAAGAAAATATCAATTAATTGGCCAAACACTACTGATTGTTCTATTTTGCATCTTTATGTAGGGGTGACCACGATTGCTGGCGGTAAGTGGAACAAGGGGGGGCATATGGATGGGCCAAGCGAACATGCAAAATTTTCAAATGACTTCGAAGTAGTTTACGTTGGAAGCAGCTGCTCTCTTTTGGTTGTGGATCGTGGGAATAAGGCAATTCGGGAAATCCAACTTCATTTTGATGACTGCGCATACCAATATGAAAACAGTTTTCCGCTAGGTAGCCTATTTCTTCTCTGGTTAATCCCCCAAAAGCATTGTATTTGTCTGCGGATTCACTTATACAGATTATCTTACAGGATTGGCAGTGCTCTTTGCTGCAGCGTTCTTTGGTTATATGCTTGCTTTGCTTCAACGACGTGTGGGCGTAATGGTAGCTTCAAAAGATGTAAGTCTCTGAAGGGCTGTTTGGGATCAAATTTTTTTTTTTTTGTTTATATTTTGATTTGAAATAAAATATATTTTCTTGATGATAATTATTTTTAAAAATATTCATAATGTTCAAAAGTTATTTTGAGTGTTTTTAAAAGTAATATAATTTATTTTCAAAAAAAAAAAATGAAAACACTTAAAAAAATATACTAAGTAAATATATTTTTAAAATAACATAAAATAAAAAACATAAAATACAATTGATCCCAAACAGCCCTTCAACATTTTGGTTTTCCTATTCTACCTTTTGTGAACCATTTTTCGCAACTATCCGAGCTTAATTTCTTTATTGTTGAGCACATACACGTGGGAGTATGGCCATTCTCAAGAAGTTGCAAGCTTAGTTGGTATAAGATTGGCGTCCATCATTTAATTTCATCAGGCTAATTATCAAGAAATCCTACAGGCTACTGCTTTAAAAACAAGCATCCCTCCATTGCAGAAGCCAGTTTGGGCATCTGGAAGACCACCTCTGGTCTCAAATGACAGTGTTTCAAAGAAGCAAGATGAAGAAGAAGGCTTCTTAACCTCAATTGTAAAGCTTCTATCCGGTGCCAAATCATCCTTAGCTGAAATCGTTTGGACCTTGTTCAGTAGGAAAACTCAAGACAGCCAACACCAAGTTGCTTATCAACAGCAGCAGCTGCCGAACTCATGGCCGATACAGGATAGCTTCATTATCCCCGAGGAAGATGAGCCTCCTCCAGTCGAGGCAAAGACACCGGCACCTCGCAAAACCTATGCCTTCATGTCCAAAAATCAGGCAAAGATCCACCAACTTCGGCAGGGACAGGCGTACTTTAACCACTGGAATGGGAAGATGCAGCAACACCAATCACAGAATCAGCAGCAGGTGCATCAGCATCAGCAGTATTCGTTGGGCCCGCAAACTTACTTCGAGAGGAGCTGTGAGGCCACGAATGAGATCCTTTTTGGAGCTGTGCAAGAACTGGACCAGAATCGTAGTCCAGTGGAGATTAATGCAGTGCACTATGGGGATCTCGATGATCTTTATGGCCTGCGCTCAAGGTTAGGTTACAATACTTACTACGATAGCTACTACTAAGAGCTATCCAGTTTTTTAAATGTCTATATATATATCCTGCTTTATATGATCGAACGATCCTCTCAAAAGTTAATAGTATCTTCTAGATTTTTTGTTTGTTTGTTCTGCCTATAGAAGTTAGAGCAAGATGCAGTCAGGAAGGTTGTGAATGGGGTGTAAACGAGCCGAGCTTGAGCGAACATAACTCTTGTCTGTTCGCCTGCTTGAAATTTGTTTTGCTCGGTTTTGCTTTATATATCGAAGAATAACAGCGTTTCGCTTAACTAAACTTAACGCTAACACCTAACCGCTTCAACAAGCTTTTGACGGAGGAGGATTCAACGCTTAATCTGCGATAACAAAGTTTTAATCACTAAGTTTACGCCAGATATGAGCATGTAAATGTCAGTATGTATATATAATAATAATAATAATAATAATAATAATAGTAATAAATAATAATAATAATAATAATATAATATAATATAATATAAATTTTTATTTCGAGCTAAATCGAGCCGAACACGATCGAACAAACGATTGCTCACGTGGCCGCTTATATATCGAAATTGAAATTCTCGCTAGCGAATGAATTTAACACGAACTTGAACAACGAGCTTTTTTGATGCTGGTTGTGATATCTAAAGGGCAGTTTGGAACCACTTTTATTTTATTTTATTTGTTTATGATTTTATTCGAAATTAAATATATTTGTTAGTGATAATTATTTTTAAAAACATTCAAAATAAATTTGGGATGTTTTGAGTATTTTTAAAATCAAGTAATTTACTTTTAAAAATATAATAAAAATATTTAAAAAATACACTAAACAAATAAGATTATAATAACCTGTCAATAATCATTAAATATTCATAATACTAAAATATAGTAATATAATGAAAGAATAATATTTATGCCAGTTAAATATAATAAAATGGTATACAATCAAATGATAATTATATCTAATTAAAATTCTTAGAAGAAGATTTTACATTCTTTCGTATATTAAATTATCTTATTTTATTTGTATTATTTACATTCATCATAAGAATTATTGTTTAAAATTGTACGACTTAAGATAGTTCAATATTAATAATCTTTTTCATATATATGCATTAGCATTTTAGCCTCTCGAGGGTGAAATTTTATCATATTTAATATGTACATATAAATATTTTATATAATTGATATTATTCATATTTTTTTATTTCATGCAATATTTTTCTGTAACATATAAAATTTGAATGAAAATTAAACATTAAAACTGTTTTGAAACATAAAATTTAACATGATTAATATTTAAAGAGCAGATAAATCAGGATAAATATTATTTTAATATTCATTGCAAATTTATCAATGATATTACAAACTATTAGCTTAGACAAAAATAATAAAATTATCATAAATTAGAAGTAGGACTGTTCAGCTTCCTCACAGAAATTTATGCTATCCTTAATCCTTAGAATATAGTCTTCTTTAAATTCTTACTTATAACAAATAATTAATTATAAATTCAATATTAATATTAATAAACTTCTAAAATTTTATCTTATAATCATATTTCTCTTTCACATAGATCTATACATATGCATACCATTTAAATTTAATCCTTACTATATTAATTGATTACATTTTCTATGAACTTTAAAAAAATATTTAATTTTATTTTATGGTACATAGGAAAGATTTAAACGTTGCTTTCTCTCTTTTTATATATTTTAAAATTAAATTTAAATTTAAGAATTGCAATGACAATTAAAAAAAGTAATATGAAGTTGCAAGAGAGATGTTAATTGTTATCAAAAACAAATAAATAGGTCACTAACAGAAATAACCTAAAATAGAAGATGTAATTATTTATTGGTTTGAAGGATAAATACATAATTAAATATATTGTTGAGATTTTTCTGCTAATTAAAGTGGAACCAATCTTTATATGCTTTTTTTTTATATTGAAGTTCATTAATTTATTCTAAAAGTAAAGCTATGCTTTTTTTTATGTGCCGAAACTAACTTAAATTAAAATAATAGTTGTTATTGCAACATATTACAGTCAATTGAGAAATGGCAGAGCTGTAAATAAGAGTACATATTTATGGAAGATTTACATATCCATCGCACAATTCTTATGTATTTACATATCTAATATTTAAAATTAAATATTTAATTATCCAATAAAAAAGTATATTCATTTAAAAAAAATGAGTGATAATGATATTTTTGATATGATATTAAAAATTAAGGCATTATATATATATAAATTGAAGTTTAGATATTAGATATAAAAATATATAAAAATTATATGACATGTATGTAAATCTTCCCTTATTTAATTGCTGATAATTAATTGTAGTATATGTGAATAAGTTTTTTTTTTTTTTTTTTTTGAACCTATCAATCTACCAATTAGATTCCGGTTCACGATGGATTGGATTCTTCTTACATGTAATTACAAGTTTTAGACTATTTATTTTTAATTATAATTAAACCTTGATTAAATTAATGTAAAATTAAAATCAATCACAATCAATCCAATTTCATGCGTGTCACATAATTCTTATATATTTATATATTTAATATTTAATTTCTAAAATGTACATGCATAATTGATAGTACTTTAAATATTTAATACCACATCAAAAATATTATTATTATTATTAATTTTTTTATTCATAGTTAAAATATAAAAAATATTAATATCAAATTTTATGTATATAAATCTTATAACTTTTTTTTTTTTTTCAATTGGATGACAACATAAATTAAACATTTTAAATAATTTAATTTTGCTTCAGATGTGTATACAATAAATAAATTTTAATTATTTATTATATATATTATATTTAACTATAAATAAACTAAAAAAATTAAATTCATTCTGATTAAATTTTGATCAGGTATTATGATCTTTTCTTATATAATTTTTTTTAAAAAATAAAAATAAATATCCAATGCAATTATTTTACAAGTGAGGAAATGATAAAAAGAGAAATTAATTGGTATCACGATAATGAGAAATTTTGATTTTTACACTAAATGTTCTAATTTTTTTGAATATCTAAAATTAAATGTAGTTGATAAAATGTTGGTTGGTTGGTTAGGTTAGTTGGATATTATGAGGATGGGAAAAGAAAATAAATGTGATGGAGATGGAAGTTTGAACTTTTAAAAGAATTTATTTTAAATGACTTGGGAGCACTTTTTTATATTCATGGGATAAGTATCATTTAAATTTCTCTATATTAACTCAATTATTTTTAGTTGAAAAAACTTGCTAGTTCTTTCTAATTTTTCGTATTTATTTTTTCAATTATTTTATTAATTTGTTTAGATTTTCATGTTTTTTATTTCTTCTAATTTTTTTCTCTCTTTTCTTTTAAAATTAATTATAATAAATAAAAAACTTTAAGTTGTCGAGCCTTAAAATATAAGTTATTATTTTATTTTAAGAATTATTAATCAATAATTTAATTTATTAAAATTTATTAAGCTTCATGTCAAGCATTAATTTAAGCCTCAATCAAATTTTAAATCAACATTATTTAAAAATTAATGAGATTTAAATAATTTTATTCATGAGCATAAATGAATCGAGCAATAAGTTGTTCAAGCTCGTTCATTTAATCTATTCAATTCATCAAATTATTATAAATGTGCTCTTATTGAGCCGAGCCACCAGTAGCTTGTGGAAAGCTCTGTTCATTTGCAACTCGAGTTGATGATCACTATTAGCGCCAATGTTAATGCGTTACCAACATGGTTGATATTCATTATCGATATCAACCATGGTCAATACGCTCAATATCTGCACTCGACACCAACAATAGTAATATGAACACCAATTGTGATGCCCAACATCAACATTAATGCCAATGCTAGACATTGAAACTAAAACAGCTGCTTAATGTCGACATCAATATCGAGACAATACCAACACCAATGTTATCACCTGCCATTAACACCAAAGTTAATTTATATTGTTGAAAAGAGCGTCTCCCTGATATAAACCTAATGATGCATGGAGAGAACTGATCAAAGTCCAATTGAGCCTAATAAATACTCACAACTATAATTAAAAATTTCATGATATCATTCAACAGAAAAAAAAATGATCTACAAATTTTATATGCTTAAAGTTGACATAAGTATCTTGGTGAAATGAATTTGGAATGGTATGTATATAAATACCTCAAATTATAAATAGACTTTATTTCAATGCATTTAAGTGGATTCTAAAGAGAAGTTTGGTAGAGAGTATTTTTAAGCATGAAGGCTTACAAAGCTTTAACAATTAGTACTCTTGGGACTCATTATTGACCACCACCAACATCCATTACAACCACTATTGATACTTGCTATCAGCCATTGTTGATGCTCACCATGTAATGTAGAAGATCATTGTTGACTAATGATGATGCCCATCATTGATTAACACAAATGTCTATAATAATGGTCACCATCCAATGATCTGCCTTAACTTTCTACTCTTAAGATATGTCATCTAAAATTACCATACTAAAAAAACTTAATAATATTATAATCTACTATTTTTACTATTACGTTGACCAATGTCTGTAATAATGGCCAACATCCAAAATTAATGAACATATCAAGAGGCCAACCATGATATTCTTATTTCCATATGGTCAAGACATAAAATTATTATCAATGTCATAATGCTTTAGATCATAAAGTAATTAAATGAAGAAGAATATGATTATTTTTACTACAATCATTATTTCATGAGCTCAATAATAATATGAATCATACTTACAGTCATTAGATTAACAAATGTTAATGATAATTGCAACCATCTAATATAATCTATCTCTATTACATATACTCAAGAGATATCCTCTAATCATATATTTAGAAGCTTAACAATATTATAATTTACTTCTACTCCCATCAAGTTAACAAATATTTATGGTAATGAACACCATCTAAAATTACAAATGATTCAAGAGGCTTGTTAATATATTCTCATCTTCAAAAAATCAAGGCATGAATACATTCAATCAATAATATTAGATAAATAAGTGGAAAATCCAAGGTATGAACAAATACATTTTAAATGAGGTCAAAAGTATTGTGCCAAAGTACATAAGACAAACCAAGAACAAAGAGAATTGGACAAACCTCTAATTGTAAGTGTAATAGAAGAAATCACTAGCAAAATGAATCAAGAAGCAAAAAATGTAGCTCATATTGCATATGTTTTATTGAGATAAACCATCTTTTAAATCTATTATTTTAATTCGCTTTCTTGAATAAAGATCTTTGCATTCCTCAAGATTTCCACAATGATGTAAATATCATTCATTCTATCATTGGCAAATTTAAGACTAAAAGAATGTTAATACAATAAAAAGTCAACAAATAACTATGGCAAAAAAAAGTTTGTCAAGATGCACTTTAATATCGGCAGAGGATTAAATTGTTGAAGATACAAAATAGTAATCAATCTTACAACTAACTTAAGGAATTTTAGCAAATGGATTTGAGTTGAAAAGATCCTCTCTAACTAAGTAATATTGCTTATGATAAATTTCATTTTAATCTAAATTCTAATGTAAGTAATATTTTAAAATATAATAAAAATATTTGTAATTAGTGGTCATTAAAAATGCTTTGCTTTGGTATCTTAATTTTCAATATCATCAAATTAACATGCATAATGATAATGATGAAAAAATGGCATTCATATTGTTAAGTGAGACATACTGATACACAATGATATCATTTAGATTGAAAAAATGTTAAAGTAGCTTCCAGTGATTAATGGAGAATATATTCAAATTTTATAAAGAAAGAGATATTAAAGTCTATATTTATGATTTGTTGGTGAAACTTGTTGCGTGGAAGAAAACCAGTTGCGATAGAATGAAAGTTTACGCCTTAGACTTGTTGTGAAATCCATCACACACATAAGTATTTAAAGAGTGAACAAGAAAACTTCAGAATTTTTACGTGAAAACCTCGAAAAGAGGGAAAAAAATCACGGGGCCTAGCCCAGTAAAAAGCTTCCACTATATATTTGTTTTGGAGTACAAGTTTTCTCGCTACGGGATTACAAAATGTATATAAGAAGGGCTGACAATGGGAATCCCAAAATCAGATAACAACAGCCATATAGTCACATTCAGGTGGTAGCAGTTGCTAATGGTAGCAGATGATGGTGAACAACGAGGAACAACGACTAGCGATGAAGGTCGTCATGATGGAGACCGACGGAGATTGACGACGGTGAGGATTAGCGGCGGCGGTGGTCGACAACCGCCGAGTGGTGGCACAATTGTGTTTGGAGGATTTTCAAGCTTTAGAACTCTCTCCTCTCTCTTGCTTGCCTTCCCTCATATGAGGAATGAGGGGCTATTTATAGATTGGAGGAGTGGCATCTCTGTAAATACATGCAAAATTCGAACCACTCTACTTCATCGGATGGCTCAAAATGATTTCTTTGATCAGTTGATGTATTTTAAGTATTTGAATGCTCAAATGAAGTCAAAATTATGAGATCTTAGGCTTGTTAGATCCGGCTCGTCGAGACGCTCGATTTAACTATAAACACTCCATGTTTGAGAGCTATTTAGGGATTTAACTGATATCCCAAAATTTTCAATGATATTTTAAGTGCTTGATCTCGACCAGTTTTAACTTCGGATCAACTTGCTTTTAACATCAAGATTCGTGCTTCGACTAGTAGAATTTTTAGGGTCATATCAGTTGCCCCCCTATATTTGGATGACATTATCTCAATCATCCAAAAATATGTATGTCAAATACTTGAAAATAGTAGATTCTTCAATAAAATTTGCGGGTTCATTAACCATATATTTTGAGAGAACATATCTTTATGAGAATGATGATCCGCAAGTAGATCTGAGGTGTATGTGTAGGTATGCGGTGCGATTTGTTCACCCCCATCAGAAGCGCCATGCACACGCGTATATAGGTCCCGAGCCCGCAGCGGCGAACTCGGTTTAGCTAGCTGGCCTCGGTGACCATGGCATCTTTGGCGGGTCATGAGAATGGACGCACGAGAACCGAGTCGTATGACGGGTCACCTGGCGGCAAGAGTTGTCGGTTGTGGGCGAAGTCACGGGAGCAGCCGCGGAGTCCTGAATGGACGTCTGAAGTCGGTGTGGTGGCCGCGGGCGGAGCGAAGCGCCATTGCTGCATGGAAAATGTCCGTTTCTGCAGGTTTTGAGCGGTTTTGGGCAGTTTTTGACGATTTTTGACATTTTTGCCCCTATAGGGGGTCTATAAAAACCCCTTTAGGGCCAAGGGAGAAGGCACCTTCTCTTCTTCTTGAGAGAAGGTCATTTGGAGGCGATCAAGACACGTAGTTCATACGGTGAGGCTCTGATTTTCCCTCGAAAAAGGCGTTAACTGCCCTTGTCAGACCGACCGGGTTTGGAGGCGATTAGGGGTGTGTTGAGCCAGCCATAGGCCTCAAAAAAATGTGTAATTCACTCGAGCTCGAGTGGGCTCGAAGTTTAGTCTAAGGCAGTCGATCAGCTCGAGCTCGATTATTTCGGCAAACGTAGCTCGAAATCCAATGGCGGTTAATGAAACAATGGCCAATGAGAAAGAAGAACTATTTATAATCAGAATTATAAAGTTTCAGAACTAGAGCGATAGTGAAGCCAAAGGCAAACAGAGTTACTGAGCTACGAAGTTACATAATAAGTAAATAGGTAATGACTAATGAGGTAAAAAAAATAACATCATCAATCAACATTCATCCCTAACTGCAAGCTTGCAAGTTACAAACCCGTGACTCGAGTCACGAGCCGAGGCCCGAGGCAGAATCAACCCCAAGTCCCAACATCAACATTCTAACATAAAATAGTGGAATAACCGAGACAAATATAATTGAAACCCCGCAAAATTGCAAGTACCCCAACCGCAAAAAACATGAATGCTTAAAGAACTGAAATATCCCCAAATCAACTGCACCAAAAACATCCCCAAATCTAATAGGGGAGCCTCAAATAATGGAATAACATCTGATTGAAATAACCAAGAATACTTACAGAATCGAAATGAAACAGAGAGAAAGTATTTCGAGCAAGAAGCAAACCAAGCACATGCAAGGTGTCTGAGACCACATCGAAATCAAAGCAAACCAAGCACTCACTGATAGACGGACGATGATACGCATGCGGCACGCCCCACTCAAAAACTAGGGCACGGCACGGAGAAGTGAGAACGGGGAACCAGGAGAAGGATGAACTAAGAAGCAAGGAGTGGCAGGTAAGTCGAGTCGGGGTCGAGTCGAGGGTATTAGAATATGAAATTTAGAGAATTAATCTCGGACGACGATCTGTTTGGGCTCATGCCACACAGCTGAGGCGTTCTTCAATCCGCCATGCATGGGTTCCGAAGTCATCGAAATAAATTCGAGCCACATTTACTCGAATTTCGTTGCTTAGTCGATCTCGATTCGAGCCAGTTTGAGTCGACTTTCGAACACCATCTTCGGGTTAATTTCTCGACCAAATCAAGGCTAAAGTTCATCTGACGCTCCTCCAGGCGTTCTACCACCTCGGACCCCGGGTTTGGAGGCGATCAAGGTCCGTAGTTTATACGGCGAGGCTCCGGTTTTTCCTCGAAAGAGGCGTTAATTACCCTTGTCGGACCGAACGAGTTTGGAGGCGATCAAGGCCCGTAGTTCATACGACGAGCCTCCGGTTTTCCCTCGAAAGAGGCGTTGCGCCCGGTCGGCGGGTTTGGAGGCGATCATGACTCATAGCATACGGTGAGGCTTTTCCCTCGAAGAGGCGTTGCCGTTGTCGAGACCGGTTAGAGGCGATCAAGGCCCGTAGTTCATACGACGAGGTTCCAGTTTTCCCTCGAAGAGGCGTTTATGACCGACCGGATTTGGAGGCGATCATGACCCGTAGTTCATACGACGAGCTCCGCTTTCTCGAAGAGGCGTTGGCCTTGCACCGGACCACCGGGTTTGGAGGCGATCAAGTTCATTTCGTTTTCCTCGAAAGAGGCGTTCGCCTCCGCCTTTCGGACCACCGGATCTGGTACGATAGTTAGCCGGTGGCGATTAGCGTCGATGGCGCGAGATAATGGCGGCATGGCATCGGAATATGGTCAAGATGGTCGGCAGGGACCGGCGATGATGGTCGTCGGCGGAGATGGCGGCAACGATTTAGCGTGCGCGGCGGCGATGAGTAGTGCAGTGACCGGCAAGTAAATGGCAGCGTGGCCGGCGGACGCAGTCAGCGGTGGCCGGCGATGACGGCGGTGGCAGCGGCGATGAGTGTGGCTGGCGGCAACCGTGATAATGCATCGAAGGTCGATGAGGTTGTTTGTTAAGTCTTAGATGACATGCTGTATGGAAGAGGTGTCATCCGTTGAGGATCTTTGACTCATCCGAGGTTATTTGTCAGAGTATTACCCGATGACGTTAACCTGTATGAAAGAGGTTGTATTGAATCCGTTGAAGATTCTTTAACCCATCCGAGGTTGTTTGTCAGAGTGTTACCCGATGACGTTAACCTGTATGGAAGAGGCCGAATTGAATCCGCTGAGGATTTTTGACTTATCCGAGGTTGTTTGTCAGAGTGTTACCCGATGACGTTAACCTGTATAGAAGAGGTCGAATTGAATCCGCTAAGGATTTTTGACCTATCCGAGGTTGTTTGTCGAGTGTTACCCGATGGCGTTAACTGCATATGTAAGAGGTCGAATTATGGTGAGGATTTTGACCTATCGAGGTTGTTTGTCGGTGTTACGATGGCGTTAACATGCATAAGTAAGCAAAGTTTTGATCTATCCAGGTTGTTTGTCGAGCCTTTTCGATGGCGTTAACTTATATGGAAGAGATCGAATTGAATCCGGATTTTGACCCATCCGAGGTTGTTTGTCGAGTGTTACCCATGGCGTTAACCATGGAAGAGGTCGAATTGCTGGATTTTGACATATCAGATTATTTGTCGAGTCTTTGCTCCGATGGCGTTAACGTATGGAAGAGATCGAATTGAATCTGGCGAGAATTTTTGACCCATCCGGTGTTGTTTGTCAAAGTATTACTTGATGGCGTTAACCGCAGTAGGTGCAAAGTTTTGATCTATCCGGGTTGTTTGTTAGAGTCTTTGCTCGATGGCGTTAACTGTATGGAAGAGGTTGAATTGAATCGAGTTGAGGATTTTGACCCATCCGAGGTTGTTTGTCGGTGTTACCGACGCGTTAACCTGCGGAAAAGGTTGAATTGAATCCGTTGAGGATTTTTGACCCATCCGAGATTGTTTGTCAGAGTGTTACCCGATGACGTTAACCTGTATAGAAGAGGTTGTATTGAATCCGTTGATGATCTTTGACCCATCCGAGGTTATTTGTCAGAATGTTACCCGATGACGTTAACCTGTATGGAAGAGGTCGAATTGAAACATCCGTTTGTGATTGTAGCCAAAGTTGCTCCTTAACCTTGGCCTTTTTCATTGGTATTGATGTCTTGCTTCTCTAACCGATAATCAATTAGATATCTAGAATATTGATTTGGATAATATTTTGAGATTAAGAGTTGCCCCCCAGTTTCCGACAAAATCTGATGGAACGAAGTTTGATGAATCGTCATTCTTCTTGTGCTCCTTAAAAGCTTGAAATGCTCCACCTCGATGGTGGTTTTGATCTTGTTGGGAAACTTAATCGCCATAAAAGATGAAATAATAGAATCGTTCCCTGACGGTTAAGCTGCGTGCTAGAAAACCGGTTCGCGGTAGAGTGAAACGCTTTAACTTTGTTGTGAAATCCAAAGACACATTATTTAAAGAGTGAACAAGAAAACTCAATTATTACTGGAAAATCTCGAAAGAGGGAAAAATCACTGCCTAAGTAAAAGCTTCCACTATATTTGTTTTGGAGTACAAGTTTTCTCGATTACAAAATTGTATATAAGAAGGGGCGATAATGGGAACCCACAATCGACAACAACCATATAGTCACGTTGGTGGTAGCGTTAGTGGTAGCGATGATGGTGAACGAGGAACAACGACTAGCGATGAAGGTCGTGATGAGAGACGGAGATCGACGGCGAGATCGGTGGCGATGGCGGCGGTGGTTGAGCCGTCAGTGGTCGATTGTGTTTGGAGGATTTTCAAGCTTTAGAGCTCTCTCCTTTCTCTTGCTTGACCTCCCCCTCATATGAGGAATGAGGGGCTATTTATAGATTGGAGGAGTGACATCTCTATAAATACATGCAAAATCCGAACCACTCCACTTCATCGGACGGCTCAAAATAATTTCTTTGATTAGTTGATGTATTTTAAGTATTTGATTGCTCAAATGAAGTTAGGATTATGAGATCTTGGGCTTATTAGATCCGAGACGATTTATTTATATAAACATCCATGTTTGAGAGCTATTTAGGTATTTAACCGATATCCCAAAATTTTCAATGATATTTTAAGTTTGCTCTGACCGGTTTACTTCTGGATCAACTTGCTTTTAATATCAAGATTCGTGCTTCGACTAGTAGAATTTTCAGGGTCATATCAAAACTCAAGCTGAAGGAGATCATTTATATGATATTCAATTAAGTTTCAATATCTTAAGAAAGTACAACATGAGACTCAATCTAAGAAAATGTGTAATTTGGGGAAGATTAGGATAGATTTCTTGATTTTATGAACTCATTAAAAGGGATATATTCAAAATTTAACAAAATAAAAGGCAATCATGAAGATGGCTCCCTCTTGATCTTCAAATAAAGTTCAAATATTGGTGAGAGAATTAGTTATTTTAAACCTTTTAACCCCAATATTGGGTAAAAAAATGAACACCTTTTTAATGCATTATAAAAATATTTGATTTTTATGTGAAAAAAAAGTATATGAACATGCTCAGGGTTGTGAGCAAATAAACACTCAATAAATAGCTTGAAATTTATTCATGTAATACACATCTATGTTCATTTATTTATATAATTGAATAAACTTTAACAATATTTTAAAACTTCTTCATATAAATGAGTAGGACCGAATATTAACTTGCTTGTTCATTAATGTTCCTGGACATGCTCATTTATTTTTCAATAATTAGCTCGATAAAAATATAATAAAATGCTCATTTAATAATGACTTAATTTTTTATTTCATGATTTGATTCTATGTTATTATATAATTTTCTTAATATATAAACAGTTAGATAAGTAGATATAAACTTTTTCATTTTAATATTTAAATTCCATCAAATAATTTAAATACAACCTAATTAATTATATCAATTTTTATTAAATTATATAAATAAAATTATGTCTAGTAATTAAACAACATGTTTTAATTTTTAACGTCAAACACAAAATTAATTAGGCTTAATAATATAGTACTCAACTCTATTCATCTTATTTTTAGCTTTTCAGAAGAATTTGGGCATCATACAAGTTTCTATATACTTCATTATTATCGAGCAATCCTGCTCTTTTTAGGCATTAGTAGCTTAGTAATTGATTAGTTCTAATAAAAAATAATAATTTCTAATCTTTTATACTTAATAAATAAATAAAAACAAAATAACTAAAATATTTCAAAATTTATTATTATTTTTTAATTATATTGAGCATTTCTATTTTCATATTTGAGAATATGCATTCACATTGATAATTGTTTTACTTTAATATGAAAGATTGCGAAAAGTTAAAAAAAAAAAAAAAAGTAAATGCATATTAAGGATTGTCTTTAAACAATTAAATTTCAAAGAGGATATATAATATGAAAATATAGATTAAACCTCATAATAAATACATTACATAATTATTGATATTACATCAATAATAATAATAATAATAATAAGCATTTATTTTATTATATGATGTTGATTATATGAATTTTTCATTTTATTTTTATTTAATTCTAATAAAATAAGAATATTTGTTTAATAATTTCTTATTAAATATTTTTTTAATAATTTCTTATTAAATATTTTTTTAATAATTTCTTATTAAATATTTTTTTAATAATTTCTTATTAAATATTTTTTAGATATATTTCTATTTGTTTAAACATAAGTTGGATCTAATAACACATTATCTAACTCCCTAAAAAAAGCTATTTTGGAAAGTATAATTTATCACTTGTCTCCTGGCCCATTGCGGGCTAGTAACTATTGCGCTGGTAAAGTTGTTGGCCATCAATTCCTGCAAGCAGCAATAAAAGCCAAGCCAAACGGCAGCTCTGCTGCCCTGGAGAACTTGGAGCTTCTCTTCGGCCGAGGGGCTTCGATAAAACGAAGAGTGGAGGGAAGACAGAAGAAGAGTAGAAGCCATGGTAGGACCGAACCGGCCACTATTCGTTCTCTTCGGCTCTTCAATCGTTCAGTACAGCTTCAGCAATGGTGGATGGGGCGCCATCCTCACTGACATCTATGCGCGCAAGGTTTCACGTTCATATTTTCTCGTATTAGTCCTTTCTCGCCCGGTCCGATAGTGATTCCTTTTTTTTAATGTGATTCGTTGTTTTTTTTTCTTTCTTGCATTGATTGGTTCGGACCTCAGGCTGATATTCTATTGCGTGGATATATCGGTTGGAACTCGAGGCGTGCCATTCAGGTGCTTGAAAAAATTTTTCCCAAGGTATGTGGTTTTGTTTATAATTTTTTGGGGGGGAAATCTTTCAATTGATCGATTTGAGGAATTGCGAAGTCTACAGGAACTGAGACTTCTGAAAATGAGTGAAGATTTCGAGAACATAATAAGGGTTTTAGATTTGGAATATAAATTCTTATCGAGAGAGTTTTAGAAGAAAAGAAAAAAAAAGACCTGCTGCTCAGATTTTATTTTATGCACGGAATAAGATTCAATTGTAGTTTATGGTTGAAATTGATTAGTAACCAAAAGGACATTCAGTTCGAAAACATGGTCAATTGGAGCTTTAATCTTTTTCATGATTGAAAAAAAAAAGAGGAGGAAAGAAGATTGGAAGAAAAGATCTTAAAGAAGATACATTGCAGTGCCCTTAATGATCTAGGGTTTGAAATGAGAGTCTCATTTTTTCTTACATCAGTCTGATTGGGTAGGCATGGCAGTTTTCCGTTGAAAGTGTTCGATTGTTCTCTTATCTGAAGTCCTATTTTTGAATGGGCGCTGAACGGAATCAAAAGCAACCGGTTGGAGAGAAAGATGGAAATTGTTTTTATGATCTGTTTAAAACAGTCGTATTATAGGATTTTGTTGTTTACTTAGGGGGGGCGTTTGGGATCATTTTTAATTTTAATTTTCTATTTTATTTTATTTATGTTTTGATTAAAAATAAAATATATTTGTTATCAATGTTTTTGAGTGTTAGTTGTTTTTAAAAACACTCAAAATATCTAAAAGTGGTTTTGTGTATTTTTTAAAATAATGTGATTTATTTTTAAAGACAAAAAAAAAATAAAAACATTTAGGGGACATTTGAGATTATTTTTTATTTTATTTTATTTACATTTTGATTAGAAACAAAATATATTTGGTATCAATGTTTAGATGTTAGTTATTTTTAAAAACACTAAAAATATCTAAAAGTTGTTTTTAATGTTTTTAAAAATAATGTGATTAATTTTAAAAAATAGAAACTAAAAATATTTAAAAAATAAACCAAATAAAAATATTTTAAAAAAGAACATAAAAAATAAAAAAAATACAAAATATAATTTGCCCAAGCATGTCCTTAAATAAATATATTTTAAAAAATAAAATAAATATAAAAAAATATAAAATATAAAATAAATTTGATCCCAAATATGCCCATAGATTTCTCCTGAGAATGGTGAATTTTCTTTGGGTAAGTGCATTTTATATTTGGCTGGGTAATAAATATAATTAAATTTCTATGATGGGGATAGGTTATGTTCAAGGTTTAAAATTGTACAATCTGGTATTGAGCCATTTTTCATCTACGAGAGCCTAAAAGTATTTTAAGTTGTAAGCTTTACAATTAAAAATTATGTATAGTCAAAATAAAAGTAAGAATTAATATATTTGCATTATAACTTATACAACTATTAAAACAAGATATGCTAACATCTTAACATTATAAAAAGTGATAAATTGTGCATATATCAAGTAATGAATTTTGCAAAGCACAAAGTATGATGTTACAAATTGCACAAAATAACAGTATAATGCGAACATCAACTAATCAAATATAAAACATTAAATGAGTGTAATATATCAAAACAAAGCCATCAAATAAATTTAGCATAATAAATTTCTCTCTTTCACTATTATTATCCAATATAACAACATCCATAAATCCAAATAAGAATATAACAAATAATAAAAAATTTGTAGCACTCTTATCACTCAGTGGATCTTCATTGAAAATGTCATCATAATGAATAGTTTTCTCTCTCGTCTCATTTTCAATTGAGTCCAAATTTTCCTTTGTTTCTTCTCTTTTCCAATCTCAAGTCATTTTTTTGGTTTATAGTTAGTAATATTTATTCAAAAATTAATTATATTGATTAAAGTTTGACAATTTAAGTACTTAATTTTTTATGGATATCTTTTCTTTTTATATCTTGTTAGCTTGTCTTGGATGTAGTAATCTTGCTTCTATCTCTATTTAAGAAATTAATATTCAGATCTTATTTTAACTTAGATGGTATGATCTCATTATTATTATTCATAAATCATTCATCATCTAATGACATATCTTCTCATAGTAGAGGATCCTTATCCCCCTTTTGATTCAGATTTTTATCATACACTCTTGTTGTACATGATGTTCATCAAAGGATTCATCCGTAAGATCAATATATGATTTCCTTTTTTATATGAACTTTATTATACGTGCTCCAATTACGCTGACATATAATTGATGAGCATGCACGTCCTAATACTTTAACACTTGAATACTACAACTTTGGAGTGCCATCACCAAATTTGATCCACCATCTAACTAAATTCGAATGAAATTAAAATTAGGAGAGCCAGTTCTTATTTTAATGAAGACAATAATTATTAATAATTACTTGAAGAATGTTTTATATAGTATCTTTAATTTACTGTAGCTCAAAAAGCCTTTTTATTCAAATGGAACAAGTGGAAACTCAGCATTTTCCTTCTCGGTTGGGTCATAAATCAATCTTTCATATAGTGGTAAACTTGATCTCATGATTGGTTGACATGTTCTCAACATATTAGAATTGAACGGTAAGAAAATATTTCGCAACTTACAAATGATGATGCAGTTGAAGCTCTCATTTTTTATTAATGATATCGTGAATCTCCTTATAGATGACCTCTTCTCCTTCTAGGTTATGGGCTATTAACTCCTTAGCTTCATTTATTGCATTGTAAATAAAACCTATAGCTAGCTTTTTTATGTATCCGATATTCTCAAAACTTGAATCAATGGCCTTATGGTTGTCATTGCATATGTGACACTCAACTAAAATTGTTTATTTAAATAAAATTTTTTACTTTGTTTTTTTCTCAGCTTTCTTTGTCTATGCTAAACTAAGCCATTGAGTAGAAGTGAATAGTATCTTCAATGGTTTTCTAGCTTCTAACATGTTCTATAGAGTCAAATAAGCTACAACAAATTTTATGATAGTAGGATGTAGGATACTTTCTTATCAAACTTCATCATCCAAGATAATACTCAGGAATGGTTGTGGATGAATTTATAATCTTCTTTGTTTTGCCTAGGGCATTTTATGGTGGGACAAGTTACTAAGTTTCTTCAAAATTAGGTCTATGCAATATACAACACAAGGTGTCTAGTGTAAATATTTTTTCTTCTCCTTTAACTTATTTCTAGCTAACTAGTATGCACTAGCATTATCTATCATATCCTAAACCACTAAATGCTTTTCAATCTTTTCTATCACTTCATCAAGTAATAAAAAAATATACTCTATATTCTTCATTGGATCAGTTGTTTCTACAGATCTTAAGAAAATAGTATCATATGGATAATTCATCAAAATGTTGATTAAACATTCTTTTTTTATATCTAACCACTTATTAGACATGATTGTCACTTTAGTCCGACTCTAAGTCCTTTTAATCTTTTATATGCCTTTCTCTGTATTGTTTAGCTCCTCCTTCAATACCATATCCTCAGGTCATATATAGACAGGAGTTACAAGCCTTAATAATAAACACCTATGTAACATATCATATTGAAGTAAAGAAGAGAGATTGCCACATTGAATGGAATGATGTTCTCATGGAACTCTCCCAATATTCATGCAAACATGTTTGTATGACTCTCTTGCATGCTTTGCATACATGTTTTGAGATGCAACTTCTCACTCTCCATGACTCTTGTTATCCCCTACATCTACTATAAAAAAATCCAAGAGGCTTCTTGCACCTCTACTAGACATTGGTACCAATGATGATGAGTCCCTATCACTGTGCACACTCTCTTGATAAGAGCCGACATCAACTCTATCATTAAATTGTCAGTGAGCAAGCTGTTTCGACATCATTAACTTTTTCATATATGATCGGTTCTTCTCTTTCACTATTTCTGACGCTTTAGCATAGGGTGTAACATTTTTTTGCGAGACAGATATGTGTTTTTTCATCTTTATTATGCCCTCTTTAACTATTTTTTCATTTAATTTCACTTCAAACAAACTTAGGTCTTGTCATTTTCTCGAACGTCATCTTGCATAGTATGTCTCTTTGCCAGATCCTTTTTATGGCCCATTGTGGATTTCTCCTTTGCTCTAATCATTTTATATAAAATCTTGGATTGAAAATTTTAATTAAAATAAATTTAAAATATTCAAATATTCAAAGAAATAAAAACTAGGGGTATATAGTTTATCATCAAATAGAGAAAGTTTTTGGAGAAAGTGGAGATTCTCGTGGAAGAAGAAAACTTGATATTTAGTAAGGCGGAGGAGGGGGTTGTGGCAACATCAACAATAAGGGGAGGCGATGGTGACAACAACAACTAGGGGTGAGGGTGGCGATCACAACAAGGCATGATGGTGGTGGCAACAACAATTGGCGACAATGATAGTTGTAGAAGCCCAAGGAAAGGTTGGCTACGTGTGTGAGTAGTGAAGAGGGCATCTATTTCTAACATTATTTAAAAAAAACCTTGAAACTATGTGCCGAACACCTTAATAGAACATTGGGGAGGCATGCCTCACCAAATGTGAGATGCCTCACTTAAACAGCTTGAAGCGTGCGCTTTATTATAGTTTTTAAGGAGTTTACATCGGTATGTGCCTCAAATTGTTCAATTTTGAACAGTGATTCTGCTGATTTTTTTTTCAAACTAGGGATAGGGTTGAATCCAATCTAATGTTTGATAAGTGCAACATGGTAATATTAAAAGAAAATATTTTAAAGAGTGAATGGAAATGTCTCCGGATGCAAATGAATTGTGATAAAGAAATAATAGAAAAGTCAAAGCAGAAAATAATCTCTTGAAAAGAACTCTTCACAAATATGTTCAGAATTAATGATGAGATAGACAAACATTTTTAAGGTTAGCTTGCTTTGACATAGGTGTATAAAATTAGTTAGAACTTAATTTTTTTTTTTTTTTAAATTAAGTTCAAAAGTTTATTAGATGGAAAGTGCATAAATATAGTTTTTTTTAAACCCACATAAAGGTGAGATGCTTCAATTAGGAGGGGTTAAAAGAGGCTTGATGGTCACTCTCTGTTTTACCATTTCATATTGTAAGAAGAAAATTGCATACAGTCTGTGGGAAAATTTATTAAAAATTTTACTTTGCTTCTAATAATATTACCATGACATAAAATTGATTTGTCATCCATAAGTTTATTTGTTCAAGCATAATTCTTGATGCAAAATTTTAGATCTAAAAGTACCTAAATATTTGAACAAGAAACTATTTTATCAACTCTGGATCATTCAAACCCCGTTTTCAACATATATTCAAAATGAGCATCTTGATGAGACAAACTAAATGATATCAAGAATGCATTGATTTGTGTCCAAATGAATTCAAATCAAGCATAAAAAATGTAGCCGGAAACTTCCTAAGGCCATTTTAAGGGTGAAATATACTTTGAATTTAGCGATCTTATAAATATGATAAATTTGACAAGTCGAAGATCATTAAATTTCGAGTTCATTAAATTTAGGTACTAGTATGTTAAAGAAATATTGAATGATCAAATTGATTGAACTGTCATATGGAGTGTCATGATTTTAATTGAAAGTGATAGATATCTCTCTGTAGAAGTTTTTAAATAAGCCTTGCTCCTATGCATTAAGGAAGGATCTTAGATGGAATTTCATATTAGAGAATTATTTGGCTCGAAGAGTTATAGAGCTTTGGCTTCTAGCGCCTTTGCACCCAATGTCTAACATTGAGAACCACCAACAATATTGATGCTTTGGCTCGAAGAGTTATAGAGCTTTGGCTACTAGCACCTTTGCACCCAATGTCTAACATTGAGAACAACCAACAATATTGATGCTTGCTATACCCTGGTGTTTCTATCAATGTCTGTTAACGTCAAGCAACCTCGTAATCTATCATCTATCATCGTCCGCTATAGAATATTGACACTCATCATTATAATTGTCATCTAATACCAACACCCACTGTCTTTTGCTATAATCTTGCTTTCTCTAATGATAGAGATGGTTAGATTTTTTATAATTTAAAAATTTTGAATTATTTCAATTAAGTGATTTTCCTTATTTGAAGATTTTTCATGTTTAAAACTTTGCCTTTGTGGGCAACAGTCTACTCATTTGTGTGTGGGTTGAATTTCTATATAGCAGTAAGAGGATAAACTCATATTCTGCTGCCAATAATATTTTAGCACGCAACAAAAACTAATAGGAGAATGGGTGAAAAGGCAACTTAATACAGTCCAAACAATCTTGAGAACTGTGCTTACAGTACCCGAATTCATGCAAACGAAATAAAAGTCTCCGAAACTCATTTCAATAAAATGATTCTCATAATTCAGCTGCAATCATTTTCAAACGCGAATGTTGAAACTAAACTGTTCATAGTTTAGCAAGCTAGCATCATAAGCGCATAATAAATTATGAAAATGTGGCACTGCTGTTTAGCATCCATAAAAAGTACATAATTTACCCAACGAAGACCACACTCCCGCATAAGGCAGTCTCCTGTTTTGAAAGTTGATTCACAATTTAGAAAAGGAATTGGCAAGCAATATGGCAAATCTTTGCAGGATACATCCACAAATATGGGTATCTCAAATAATATCAGTTTATGTAAGGCTTTTTAGGTTTTCTTGAGTACTAGGACAGATTAAGACTAATATGAGACGTGTCAAACAGTGGACGACATAATTTTACTTGTAATGATAGTCAATTAATGATAGATGCATTTACTCTTTTAAAAAAACTTATTTGACAAATGTTTTATGCATACTTTAATCATTAGGAAACTTTCAAATTCATCCTTAAGATTGCGAACTAGGCTTTCTGGTAGGACATTAGGCTTCCAACACTAGAGAACAGAATGTATAGCTGGCTGTAGATCTTCCAAGGTACACCACAGTACCCCAAGGGAGCTGTCTCAACCACCTTGTCTCCTGTGGCGAAGAAGTAAATTGTGGAGTGTCAGATGAACCCTTACTTTAGGAAAACATTTTGACCAATGTCCTTTACAGGACTTAAGTAATTGTTTGCTTTTTCTAGGGACAAAACATTATTTAGTGCCTATTGAACGAAGGTGACAATGCATAGTTTCAAGCATGCTCCGGTATTATTCTCTTAAATGAATGACCTAAGTCAACAACTAAGAGGTTAGGATAGGAATAGTAGGGTTGTATACATTTTTGCACTTCCGGATGATCTCGGGGGTAACTCAGGATATTCCAAATGAAGGCTTTTACCTAAGATGTTTTGGGTTCAAATACTTTACAAATACTTTATGTGTATGAGCTTGCAATTAAATTCAAAATCTAGGATATGTTCTGTAAAAGACTTCACTTCGCTGTTTTCTCCTATTTGCCAAACATTCGCTTCCTGGATTTGATCTTCCCTTTGTTAGGCAACAACTTCTTTTCATATTTCCCTCTTCAAGTTGTCAAAATCAACATCTCGAAACTCCATGGCAGCAGAAAGTCTAGTGTTCTTCCGCTGCAATGCTGAACTCTGCATTTAGACTGTTTCTTCATGACTGAACAGCAAAACATGATGCTGTTTGGGTTGTGAACTATAGTAAAACAGCCATTAAACTGTAGATTTCCTCGTCAGCACGACTCCAGAGATTCACAGCAAGCAGCAGCAACAGCAGTGCCCTGTGATTTGGGGGAATTTGGAAGAATTTTCAGCTTGAAATTGTAGAATCCAGTTCTTTAAATTGGATGTTACAAGAAAAAAAGATATAATCTACTCCTGAATAAACTCCACAAGAAGGTATCCTATCCACAGGTAGCAAACTAGAACATTTCAAACAATAAAATAATTTCATCAGAATTTATTCTAATCAGGTTTATAAAACAAGCTTATTCAATTAAGTTCAAGAAACATTTTAATCCCACCAGAATTTATATTTTAATTCAGTTGTTTATCTTATGGGGTTTGGATGTATGCTAAAATATTTTTTTGGAATGATTTAGAAGAGTTAATATAAAGGATACCTCTTGAAGAAAAGAGTAGAGGAAATTTAAATGGATATGTTGGTATAGTGGTAGAAGATTTTAAAAGTATTTATGATGACGATGAGTTTGGAGTGATTAATGAAGAAGGTATGACTATATTGGATTTTGTTTTAACTTATGATTTGATATTTGCTAATATTTTATTTAAAAATAGATAAGATCATATTATCATATATAATAAAATATAAATTAATTATTTTCTGATTAGAAAATAGATTGTTTATATTGTAAATATTGTAAGGTCATTTCGGGTGAAAATTTTAGTACTCAACATCGATTATTAGTTTTGAATTTTAAGATGAAGGGCTGAAAGATGAAGAATAAATTGAAATATTATTTTAGGATTAGATGAGAGTATTTAAAGAACGTAAATAAAAATATTTTTAAGAGTTAGCTATAAGATCTTAGAATTTGGGATGTTTATGAGAAAATTAATGTTATGTGAGAAAATGTAGCAAGTGAGATTAAATTACAAAAAATGTGTTTTGAGAAAAAAAAAGTTTATATTAGAAGGTTTGTTACGAAGGAAAAGCTCTTATGAGATTAAGTAAGTTGGTGTTAGAATTAAGATGTGCAAAAAATGACAGGAAAAATAAGAATGTTGTTTATAAAAATTTGTTTAGAAGTAATAGCTCAAAGAATTGAGAAAGACGAAGAGCAACTTAGGGATTTTAAGAAAGTAATATGTGATACAAATTTTTCAACTTTTAGTGATTTATATTATAGATAGAATATTAAAGAGGGCAAAAGACATAAATAAGTTAGCCAAACAAATAGATAGGAGAAATAAATATTTAGTTCAAGTGAAATACATTAAGAATGAAAAATAAATATTACATTTTTAGAAGAGGATATTCAATATAGGTGGATGATATATTTTGATAAATTTTTTAATAAAGGTTGTGAGAATAGATTAATTTTAGTGATCTTAGTTCCCTAAATGAAAATAGTCGTATTAGTAAAATCGAAGTCGGAGAGGTTTAAAAAAAAATGAAATGTGAAATAGCAATAACATCTAATGATATTCCAATTGAAATGTGGAAATACCTTGGAGATTAAGAAATTTTTTGACTTACTAATTTTTTTAATATTATTTTAAAGTCTAAGAAGATACTAGATGTGTAGAGAAATAATTTGTTGGTTCCTATTTTTAAGAATAAAAGTGATGCACAAGAATGTGCAAATTATAGAGGAATTAAGTTAATATGCTATACATTAAAATTATGGGAGAGTGTAATTGAGCATAGTTTACGATGTGATACAAAAGTTTCTCCAAACAAGTTTGCTTTCATGTTGGGTAAGTCTCTTATGGTTGCTAAATATTTAATGGAGATGTATAGAAAGAGTAAGGAGAATCTACATATTATATTTATTGATTTAGAGAAATAATATAACAAAGTTTCAAGAAAAGTGATTTGGAGAGTTCTTGTAAAGAAATGAGTTAATATTGTTTATATTTATGTCATTAAGGATATGTATGCCGAAGCTTATTTGTGTTCAAACACAAGGAGGATTGACCTAGTATTTTCATATTTCAGTTGGATTACATTAGGGATTGCCTTTAAGCTTATATCCTTCTTGCTTTAGTTATGAATGCTCTTCTAAGAGGATTATCTTAATATATATATTTTTTGCTGAAGATATTCTTCTTGTTGATAAGACTAGAGAGGGAGTTTAAGAGAAACTTGAATTATGGTGATCAACCTTAGAGTCCAAAAGCTTTCATTTGAGTAGATCTAAAATTGAATATATTGAGTGTAATTTTTATTGTAGAAGATAGTGGTGTGGTTATGATAATGGGTGATCAAGTTATTTAAAAGAGTAAATGTTTTAAATATCTCAGGTCTATTGTTTAAAGCAATGGTGAAATAAATGAGGATGTCATTAGTAGAATTCAAGTTGGTTGGTTAAAGTGGATTGTTAACCTCTACATAAGTTACACAGATCAAATCGAGCAAATATGATGAATTCGATGGACTATGTACGTGACGTTGTGCTGAAGTCGAAATACCTTGATTGTTACTAAAATTAATTAAAATGACCTTTATTCGTGAAATTAACTGGCCATTATCAATGAAACATCGAAATCTATCAAATTAGACTGTTTGAGATCAATTTAGGCGAGTCCGTGCAAGCGTCGAGTGAACGGATGCGACAATGCGTGTTTCAAGTTGAAACTAATTCGATTTGACGCTGAGATCAGCTAAACGATGTCTGATTGCGAAACAGAATACATCATTGCTTTTGAAACATCGAAATTACTTAGTGACACGCATATTAATTGTAGTCATTGCACGAGAAATTTTGGCGAATTTAACATGAATTTCAAGAAAAATTATATTAATTTAATCCCTGAAATCCCCTCAGTTGTCCATGCCATTCCATCTGATAGGAAGCCCATACTTCACGCCTCAACTCGCACGTCATCCTCCATATCTCTTGTTGAAACCCTTGTCTCTTCTCCCTCTTGCTCCCCTCTCTCTTGATTCACACGAGATTGTCCTCGTCCCAGTCTCCTATGCAAAAACTGAAACCTGCTACCTCTCCCACTCTCGACTTTTCTTCTTCTCCCCTCAATCCGCACTCGACTTCAAACGTTGGCAACTCCCAGCCACAGTCGATGACCACGCCAACCTGAGTTGCACCGCACCCCCTCTCTCATTCTTGCACGCAGCCAAGGCCGCTCGAGCACTACTTGTCACCTCCTCCCGTTCTTATTCCCGTCGATCCCCCCTCCTCTCAACCTCCCTCTCTTCTATCTTCCTAACTCACCAAGCCCATACGACCAATCAACCGAGCAATCAAACTCCTCTCTATGTGCGTCGAACCCTCACTCGTCGTCAATCTCCGGCATCTCACCTAGTAAAGCCGACCTAAGCCAAACTCCTTCCACTCGATCCCAAATAGCTTTTGGTTCTTCTCTCTACATCTCTCTCCTCTCTTCATGTTGTCTCTCTAAAACCTAGGCAGCCAAAAAGAAGTAGAGAGAGGGAAATCTCCTCCCCCTCCCCACCTTGAAAGTCGTGCATTTATCTCGAAATTTACACTTTGAAATCCATGCCAACTTGCATCGTTTTGTTTTGCATGTGAAGGTAAAAAATGTGAGAAAACAACTAACAATACGGAAGTACTCATGCACATTCCAACATAGGAAAATTTATAAATTAAGTATTCGTGTGCATTTTTTTAATGCAACAAGAAAAGTTGTGCATTTTATTTTTGTGTAGATACATGAGCATCAATGTGCGCCTTTTTAGGTGGGTTGGTTTGAAAAAATTGGATGTGGTGTCACAAGACATCATCATACGCATTTTTTTTAAATAAGTGGGTAGGCCTAGTACTCCTAAGGATCCCCCTATATGGGGATGACACTAGGAGACTATTGAAATATTGTTAGATTGTATGCTGACAGGGGACCTAAATCATCTAAAACAAAAATGAAATTTAAACCTAAAGAAAATGAAATATAATTTGAAATTTGCAAGAAGGCCTATGCACATTTTTTTAGGCGGGTGAGTTGACAGACATAAAATTATGGTGTTATGAAATACCACTCATGCATCTTTTAGTGGGTAGGCGAAGCTACATGAAGATGATGGAATGATAATCAAATCAGAAATTCTACATGAAGATGACGTTGGAATGATACTGAAATTTTGTATCATTCTGGACTCACAAAAAAATTAAAATATGACAAAACTAAACAATTTTAATGATTACTTGAAGTCTAAATGGATAATTAAATTAATGATTTTGCTAAATATGAGATACACAACACAAATGTAAGTCTTTAGTGAGCAATCAGATTATTACATGATTGACTTTGGGAACATTTAAAATAATCGAAGTCGAATACAGAAAGAAATTTGATTCTTACATTATAACTATAAAGGACACATAGTTGGCTTCAAGCCTAAGTTTTCAAATGATAAATTGAATTCAAGTTGATGTTAAAATAGTAACTGGATTAGACTTGATGACTCTATCATGAGCGAGCAAGATCGTGATTCGACTGCTCACTAATGAGTATAAGTGGTGTGCTTTAATGAATAATTTGATTGCACTCAATCGTATACCGAAATAATTGAAAGCACTTGAGTTAAATGCTTCTTCTTGAATCAATAAACAATATTATATCCAACCTAAAGTGCTTGTATAAGGACTGTCAAGCTTTAAACTGAAAGTTAAAATGTCATCAAAGTTGAATATGAACCCAGTTAGTTTTCGCACATGGATATGCTTGCAAAATTAGAGCTCAAAAAATGAACCTTCATGCGTATAATAAAGCACCCTTTCACTTGAATTATTTGAAACATATGTACACACTCACATGAGATAAGTCATTGCTTTGAATTGTGAGGTTGTACAAATGAACCTTTACATGTGTTCTAAAACAACCATTTGTTCAACTAAAGCACTTTGAAATTCGTGCAAGCAACTTGGTGGTGCAAGTCACTTGAGAACACATTTCAAGAAAGAAATTTATATTCAATGTGTTGGAATGTGTGCCAATAATTTAAGGAAACTTTTGCACATACCTCGTTGCATTAAAATGCGTGCAACATAAAACAATTAAAGAAGGCAATCTTGCACATACTTTAATGCACCTTTGCATTTAAACCAAGTGCGTCAAAATTAGTGCAAGCAATCTAAACTAAAGCATATGATGTCACGTGGATAGCAACATCAAGGTGCAAGCAAACAACTTGAGAGATTGAGTTTCGCATGTGTCATGAAATAAAATTATCTTTCAAATTCAATACCTCAAAAGTGTGCAAACATATTGAATACACTCATATGGGCCCCAACATAATGTTGAAAGCTTAGATCTAGTGTATAGGGATATTGTGCAGGTTAACTTAAGTTGAATTTAGATCGTCTGTTTGTGTTTCGACCAACATATTAAATGCTCAATCACATGATATGAGAATGTTGCACAAATACAAACTAAAAATCAATATGAGATTACTCTAATCTCGAGAATCATGCAATTATTATCGATGATCAGCTAATATTTTCCTAAAATTATAATCTCTCTTTTTTTAAAAGTTAAAATCAAATTTATCAACCATGCACATTCCTAAGTAGATCATTTCATCTATACGATGAAAATCATGAGTCTCACCTGATTAGTATGATCCTCCTTCTCGTAAGGATTGGAGTTGATTGGACTAATCACAATATTAAATGATCACCCTTAAACTAAAGATTCTATTTTACATTTGCATATGATCATCAATAGTATTAATGAAGAAATTTCATATTCAAAACTAAAATTTCGATTCAAGTTCGAAATACAATTATAGATTCATAGACCCAATAAAAGCAAAGGAACAGAGTTGACAAGATTTACTTTGATGATGATTATATTGAATGAAAATTTCAACTAGAGGGAATATTACTATCAAAAACATACTTTAAGTTCTAAATCAAATTGAATTAAATTAAATGTCAAAAATTTAATAAGCTACTAAGCTTTAAATGTTCAAATGAAATTCAACATTAAATAACTTAAAGCAAAATCTACCTATTCCACCCATCCATAATTGTTTATCGGGGGTGACAATTTAAAAAAATTCTAGCTCACAAAAGCGCCAATGTCAAGTCAAGTGCACAATTATGTTTACTCTTAAACAATCTCATGCCAATAGAGATATGACTTATGTTTTATATCCACGTAGTTTTGCAAACAGGCTTCACATATGATGTAGTTACTATCAAAGTCCTCTAACAGGGTGGTTTGACCCCTCAATGACCCAACTATATTACTGTCATTATTGTTGCCCGTATGTTCCACAATAACTTTACCTCTTGAGTTGTGAACCATAGGGTGTACTTAATAGGAAATTTTTTTTTTGTCAGTTGTTGACCTACGGGTATGTATGATAATTTAAATTAAATGTACATAGCAAAATCTATAAAAAAATCAATGGCGACGTCGCGTTATCGGAAGTTAAAACCTCCTAATCGCGACTAAATTCAAATAAAATCTTTCCAATTTGAAAATTCTTATTGCATAATTGCGTTTAAAATATCAAAATTAATTAAATGAAGAGCATCAGATCAATTAATAATCGATCAATTAATTAAAATAAATTTTTAATAAAATTACATGCACATCGAAGTCGGGAGGCCTCGATAACGTCCGAACGATCTCTATTCGTGAAATTGACTAGGTCGTTGTTGCCGAAACGTCAAAATTTATCAAACGACATCTTCCACGATCAATTCGGCAAATTAGAGTGTTCGACCAGCCCTAAATCCTTCAAAATCGTATGAAACGACCCCCATTCGCACGACAGAAAGCTCCCTATCTCCTATCTCGCGACTTTCCCCTTCGTCCGTCTCTCTGGTTTTCGTTCGTGCGATCCGAACGGAAGTTCCCCTCCGTACGAACCTCCCTCTCGTGCTAGTTGATCGAACGAGAGCTCCCCTCTTTGATCGTCCGTTCCTCCTGAACCCAATCCGAGCTTGAGCTCTAGCTGCTCGAGCCCTAGTCGGCTCATCCGAATCCCTCTTCTTCCTTTCCCTCTAGAAACCTAGATCTCCAGGTTGTTTCTATCCAATTTTATTTTTTTATGCATTTCTTGGTTTTTTTTGGATGATATAGCTTGCTAGATTTTTCTTCGTATGCTTAAAATGATATTGAGATCTTGATTTGAAGCTTGGGATGATGTATGGCCCAATACTTCATATTGCTTGCGATTATTTGTGTATTTTTATGCTTTTGGCTTCTTTAAGATGGTATGATCTTGTGAATCCCTTTTTTATGTGCTTGAGAAATGAGTAGGGATTTTGATTTGAAGCTTAGGATGATGTATGACCCAAGCTTCTTGTTGTATGCAAGTATTTGTGTATTTTATATGCCTTGGGCTTTTCTTAAATAATATGACTTGATAATCCTCTCCTTTATGTGCTATATGAGTGGGTTGGAAGTGGGAATGAGGAACCCTATGTGTTGCATGGCTTAAATCTTGTCTTATTATCAAATTTACATTTATGCTATGCTGTTTTGCCTTTGTCTAAGTTATGGAGTACGGTTAAAATGAAAATATGTAAAGTGATTTGTTCTTTTGCATTACTTAGCTATGTTTAACTTGATTCTTACTTGAATCTTGATATCATGTGAGCAATTACTTATTTAAATCCATATTTTTACTTATTTTATGATAATTCTCTTCTTTATGTGCTATATGAGTGGGTTCAAAGTGAGAATGAGAAACCCTATGTGTTACTTGGCTCAAATCTTGCCTTGTTATCAAATTTACATTCATGTTATGCTGTTTTGCCTTTGTCTAAGTTATGGAATAAGGTTAAAACGAAAATCAACAAGGTGATTTGTTCTTTTGCACTACTTAGCCATGTTTAACTTGATTCTTGCTTGAGTCTTGATGTCATGTGAGCAATTATTTGGTTAAATCTAGATTTTCAGATCCGTGTTATTAGATTTGGTGTGGATGCTTGATCTACATATAGTCTTATTCTATTTACTTTTTGAAAAGAAAGGGAAAAGGGGAAAGTGAATTCAGGTCTTGACTTTAGGCTTGCTCTTTTACTTTTAAATTAATGCTCTTTAAAGTGAAAATGATATATGAAATTGCATGTGTGGAACCAAAGATTGTTGGGTTTGGTTTGCAAATTTTCAATGGGTTTCCAAGGGTTGAAAGTTGCTGTTTTTGTTGTTTCAAGCTAAAGTTGGGGTAGGTTTTGCACGAAGTATGTTATAAGCATGTTATTAGGCAATTCCTTAAGGCTTGAATCAGTTTAAAATGAAAAGGGAGCATGACATAAAACCCACATAAGTTCAATTTCATATTTTCTTATTAATGGTTAGCATTGGCATAGAATTTCATACGGTGCTTGCCTTATGTGTTGCCTCTAAATAATCACCATGTTATATGAAATGAGTTTTGACTCGTTCTATTGTAAAAGCCAAAATTTTATTGCCTCATGATAATTAATTTTGAGTTCTATCAAATGGTGAAATCATCATTATGTTAAGATAAACTTAATAGTGATGGGATTCATGAATATGCAAGATATTACTTTAGAACTTTTGATAAAAAAAGTGTGGTAACAAGATTTGAATCCTTTGTGATTTGATATGGCTATCTTTGTTGCTCTATGTGAAGTGATTCAAGTCTCATTCAGATTTCTCTTTCTTTTATCAAATCAAGTTATTTTTTACATGGTATGACAAAATTTTAATTTAATAATAAAAAAAGGAAATCTAGCCTTGCATTCCTCCTATTGTTTGGAATTAAAAGTTTACTTGTGTATGGCCATCCGATCATGTCATTTGTCAATTCTTGAGAAGGGTGTTGTCATTGCTATACAAACTTGCCATGTGATGTTTCAACTTAATCTATTCTTGTCTAAATGTTATGCCTATTATGACATCAAAGTAAAATTAGCAAGTGCATGAAGTTTAAATTGATTTAAAGTCCTCATTCTTATGTAAATTTCTTGTTTCTCTTATCTTGTTATTTTGTTGGCCAAACCACTTTTATAAGTTGTTCCTTTTATGATATTAATGTGAGTTAGAGGACAATTATAACATGATTCTTTGGTTTGAGAATTCTATTGCGATTGATGAACTTGCATTCAACTTTACACCTTCAACATCTCTTTTTTGTTGATCAAACCAAAATAATAGAAATGATGAATGTGATTCAAAGACTTATAAACTTAAGAATTCTCATTTTGTTGTCTACAAGCAATCGTGGGACAAAATCATCAAAGTTTCATTATTGAATGTTTATTCTCTTTTGTTTCATATTATCATAAGATTGACTTGTAATAAAACTTTAGATTTCATGGTGTACAAATATTATTACTCTCTAATGTTTAATATGAAATCTAATTCACCACTTCATTTGTCCAATTTGGAAGAAAGTGAAGGAGGAGGTAAAATGTTTCATAGAGCCTCTTTCATATCTTTGAATGAAGTGAAGTTTGCTTATATGTTGTGATCAATTTTTTCATTTCATCTAATTGAGTTTGAGATGATTAAAATAGAGTGAAATTTCAGCCTTAACTCCATTTGGGCATAACTCTTGTTTATTGGTTTTACTCTAATGCTTCCTTAAGCCTATGTGAGTTGAGAAAGAGGTGAAATTTTAGACTTATAAAATTCTTACCTTTGTAGAGTTTAAAATTTCTTTCTTTTGGTCATGAGAAGTTAAAATATAGCTATGTTTGGCCATCAAGCATTCATTTCACTTGTTGATTTTTGAGAAGATATTGTCATATGCTATACAAAATTGCTATTAGATGTTTTATTCAATCAAATCCTATCTAAATGTAATTGCTAATGATAATTGGAGAGTAGATATAAAATACAATATCCTCTTTACTCATTTGATAGCAAAGAATGAATGAAACACATGCTTATGTTTTGACATATAATTGCTATCTTACTTGTCAAATTTAAGAGTGGTGTTTCATTTCTTATGTTCTAAATAAAGAAAGAGGAAAAAAATGGGAGTTCTTTACATCCACATATAATTAAAAGCTTATGTAGTACCTTATTATTTGTGATGTTTCAATTGCAATATCATATGTCATGCACATGGAAATGCAAGTTTGGAAATGCTTTGTGATAAGTATTCATTCACATTATTCTAATACTGCGAGAAAACTTGTGCTATAAGTAATTGCTCAAGTTATTCCAACGTGACAAAAAAATATGCTTTGTGATAAGTATCCGTTCACATTGTTTCAATGCGGTGAAAAAATTTGTCATATAAATACTTTCTCACATTATTCCAACGTGGCAAGGAAATATGCTTTGTGATACGTACCCATTTACATTATTCCAATGTGGCGGGGAAACTTGTGATATGAGTACTTGCTCACATTGTTCCAACGTGATAAAGAAATATGCTTTAAAATAAGTACACATTCATATTGCTCTAATGTGACGGGGAAATGTTATGCTTTGTGATAAACACCTGTTTACATTGTTCCAACGCTGAGAAAACTCACATATGCGATTGTGATAAATACTTGTTTTGTGATAAGTGTCCATTCACATTATTTCAATGCGACGGAAAAATTTGTGATATAAGTATTTTCTCACGTTGTTCCAACGTGACAAGGAAATATGCTTTGTGATACGTACCCATTTACATTATTCTAATGTGACGGGGAAACTTGTTATATGAGTACTTGCTCACATTGTTCCAACGTGATAAGGAAATATGCTTTAAAATAAGTACCCGTTCACATTGTTCTAATGTGGCGGGGAAATGCTATGCTTTGTGATAAACACTTGTTTACATTGTTCCAATGCGGCGGAGAAACTTGTGATATAAGTACTTGCTCATATTGTTCCAACGTGACAAGAAAATATGCTTTAAAATAAGTATCCGTTCACATTATTCTAATGTGGCGGATAAATGCTATGCTTTGCATACACATGCACGCTTTTCTTAACGTGGTGGATAAATAATATTTCGACCGGTTTGTCTAACGACCCCACCATGCGATGCCTTTCTGGAATCGCCTGGGTGAATCCACGACATCCGGGAGCTTAATACGGCGAATGACGGCCTGACGGATAAAAGAAAAACTTTCATAACAATTCTAATCTTAAATGAAATCTCCAATCGTACAAGAGCTATTACAATCGACAAAAGATCTAACAATTTGTCCACATATATATATATACTAACAAAGTTCATGAGAAATACACTTTAAACATAATACAACATGACTGACATAAATACCTATCTCCAAGTCCTCTAGATAAACATGCTTTTCCTTCTATCACCATTTAATTATGATTACAAAAAAATTTAAGAACAACAAATGAATATAATTCAAGCCAATTACGCGTTACATTATAAGAACAAGAAGGTAGAACTGGTGATGACGCCGCTTTTGTTGTACATGTACATAAAAGAAATTTGCTCAAACAATCAAACATATGTGAGAGATACATAAACATTATGTATGAACTTTTACTTTTACATTTATCATCCTCTTTGTCACCGTTAAAACCTGTACAATACTCATCCAAAGGACAAGTAATTACCATTACCATTTGCCAAATCATTATTTTTATCATTATTGCACGCATATCAAGGCCCCCGCTAGCATATAAGAGGGAACTCCACTTTCAACATACACATTTATAAAGATACGCTTATACAACTGATAACTAAAGAATCAATTAACTTTATAAAATGACGCCGATATACGATCTAAGATTCGCAAGTATTATCCAACACGAAGAAAGCGAAACTATATCACAATTTACAAGCGGAAAATAATCACAACTCAAAGCAAAGTCATAATCATACAAACATGCATTTCATCACAAGAAATTAAAGACATTTTTATCATAAATGTAAGAATATAATTACTCACTTTAATTTGCAATTTTCTCTTGAATCTCCTTTCCTTTAACGCTTCCTTCCTTAATTGAAATTCCTATAGAATCAAATATTAATTGAATCAATATTGGAAAGTAATTTATCTTATTTTATTCATGTGATGCTTACATATAACTTTTATTATTTGATGCTCATATTCATAATTATTCATTTTCTATTTCCTAAATTAAGTTTAAATTAATCTTTAATTCATTTAATATAATGATATGTCTAATTTGCCATATAATATATCTAAATCCTATTAATCATATTATTTTTCTTAATATAATTTAATTTAAGAATTTCTATCTTTCTCTCTAATGATTTCAGTTTAAGAATCATAATATGTAATCAATGAAATTCATAAAGTCATTAACCTCAATTTTCACGAATCCTTAAACAATTAAAGCTTAAATTCTTTCATTTACAAATCCATTTAAAATTTCTTTTTTTCTTGAAAATCTATTATTTTCACTAATATCCTATAATAAAATCATGGTAATTTAAGAGTTTAGTTAATACAATAGAATTAAGGTTGTATAAATTCTGAAATTTAAACATATATATAGATGTATTTTCCATCAAATTAGAGATAAAACAATATCATCATTGTTTGCGACGCTCCTAATAAATTCCTTACTGATTTAATAATAACCTAAATTTAATCCAAATTTTTAAATAAGAAAACATAAAACCCTTATGTATATAGGCATTTCCTCATTTTATAAAATCCAAAAGGAAATATTCTTAATTAAATTCGTTAACAACAAAAAATCAGAATTTCTAATCTAATAAATAATTATATAAATCATATATTTAACTTACCTCTTTCCTTGGGTTTTGCCCTAAGACGCCAAGACGCGACGCAGCCTCTTCCTCCTGCCGATCCGTTTCAGGCACGATGCAAGAGCTTCCCTTCCCTACGACGATGGTTTCGGCACTGATGTCGACGGTGGAGCGCTTCACTGGGTCGACTCCCTTGGACGTCGACGCCGACGACGGCTAGGGTACACAGGTGAGTCACTTCCTTCTCTCTTTCTCCCTCCCTTCCTCTTGCTTTTGAAGTTTGAAAGCTGCCCATCTTTTTTATCTCTTTTGGTTATATTCTTATGCGATTAAGGCAAATGGAGAATAAAATTATATAGAAAAGAAAAAAAGACATTTTAAAATCAACATAATTTTAGGCCAAATACTTGAATTCTTAACATCATGATTTTGAAATATCTAGCGATTGTTTGTAGTAACAATTCAATTTGATTTGTTAATAAATATGGATAGATTTTTCCTTTCATTTTCTCTTCTCTTACGAATATTCAAACTATCATATATAATTCATTAAGTAAGAAAGGAAGTGATCTAAAAGTACCTCTATAAGGAAAAGAAGGTTTCAAATGAGGCAATGTTAATAAAAAAATATGAAGTCAATCATAACTCATAAGATAATAAAGATGAAAATGGGATTTGATTCCAAGTGTATGTAAGAACTCCTTGATGTTTCTAAGTCCGCAATACCATTTGAAAATGTGAGGGAGGATGAGAGGAGAGAAGAGAGCAAATCCTCGTGAAAACGAAATGCTCTTCTATTTATAATAAATTTTAGCTTAATTTTAAGCCTTCTACCTAAGTAAAATGTCATCTAAGCCCTTTTGCATGAAATCAAAAATATTTTAAATCATGGATGACAAAATAAATAAATGGGATTTATATCATCTCATCAATGCTTATGACTTTTTTCATGATATTAAAGAAGAGGAGAATTCTCCTCCTCCCCTTTCTCATCACGGCACTATGGCATGCAAATAAAAATAAAAAAAAGAAAAGAGAAGATATATGTATAAATGCATAATAAAAAGGGGGAAAAGTCCATCATCCCCTTTAATTTCTTTTGTCATTTTCTTTTTAAATTACCCATGAAATGGGCATGAATTTAAGGAGAAAGAAAGAAAGGTAAAAAAAAAAAAAAGAGAAGGGGGGAAGCTTCTTTCTTTTCTTAATGGGAATATGTCATATAAAAAAATAATAATAATAAGAAAAGAAGAGAGAAGAGGAAAAATAATAAATGAAAAGAAGAAAAGGAGAAGAAAAGAGAGGGAAATGTGTGTGTGTGGGGAGGGGGAGTGAGGGGAAATAATAAAAATATTATAAAAGAAAAGAAGATGTGTCATGATAAAAAAGAAAAGAAAAGAAAGAGGGGATAATAATATCATGAGGGTTTGAGATTCTCTTTCCCATATTCATGACCCATTTGAAAATCTTAAATGGGCTTATAAAAAATGGTTCAGCCCACTTGAAATCCTTAAGCTTATATTCCTTTTAATTTCAAGAAGCTCATTGGACCCAAATCTCAAAATGGGTTGGTAAAAAGAGAGAGGCCCATCTCATGAAACTTTTAAACTCTTAATTTTCTTTTATTTCAAGAAGCCCATTGGGCCTAAGTCTATAAATGAGTTTATATAAAAAAAAAAAAGAAAAAAAAGAGAAGAGGACCTATCTCATGGAACCTCTAACTCCATAATTTTCTTTTAAACTTAAAAGCCCATTGAGCCCAAGTCCATATGTGAGCTTATAATGGGACTACTTCTCATATTTTCAAATTCTAATATGTATAAAGGAATTTAAATATAAATAGCTCTCATGTGTATATTATAATATCCAATTTCACTCTTGGTTTTAATATGTGATATATGTTATAAAAAAATCATACACTTGATTTCACAAGTGAATATTTGAGTAAAGTAAGTTTGCATATGCCTTATGACAGTATCCTATCATGTAGATTTATACTTGATCCATGACATGCCTCTAAATTTTTATTAGAATTCTAATAAGATAGATACTACACTTGATATTTAGCAAGTGTTTGGAAGAATTGAATATACATATTCCAAAGACAGATACACTTGACTTATGACAAGCTTAGAAAGGGTTAAATTGACATTTTTCAGAACAAATTTACACTTGATTTGCGAACAAATATTTTATATCCTCCGGTACAGATATATGCTTGATCTAGGATAAGTATTTGAAAGAACCAAGTCTATATCATTTAGAATAGATACTCACTTGGTTTATAATGTGTATTCATATTCTTATAAAATAGACCTTTACTTGATTTACAAATAAGTGTTTGAATAAGTTGAAATTATCATATTTTACAAAACAGAGCTACACTTGATTTATGATTTTAGGTATTAAAACCTATACTTGTATGTTATGCCAAATATAATTACTCAAATTTAGACATCTTAATGTACATACAATATTTTAAAAAATAAATACTTATTTGTATGTTGAAGTGCTTACTAGATCAAAGATCTAAAGACATATATAAGTTGTATGCAAAACAAATGAATAGATATCTACAGCTCTGTTGGGTTTTAGAACCGGGTTCGGGTTAACAAAACCTAAAAATCTAATTATGATATTATAAGAATTTTAACTTAATAAAATCTGAGAAGCTAATTCTATCATAAAATGATAAAAGATAAATATATCAGCATCATAATTAATGTAGCTTCTCAAGTTCAAATCATCAAAATAAGAATCTCAAACCCGATCCTCTATGCTAAAACAAGAATTGACAAGGTTTGGAGAATGATAGACTTTGAAACAATGAATCCCAAACCCGATCCTCTATGTTCAAATTAGAGTTAACAAGGTTTAGAGGATTATGAAATTTGAAGCAATGAATCTAGACTGATCCTTTACAATGAAATAAACAGAGTTGACAAGGTCTATTAGCTAACAATAACTATATAATCAGAATGCTATCATTACCAAGATTTAAATGATTAATGATTATATATTTAAATCAAAATTAATAACAAAATGATCATATGTTCAAATAAAAAAAATATAAATTAAATGAAATTAATTATTTAAATTTAAAGTTAATTCCGATTACCCATCTGCAACTATTTGTCGGGGGTGACAAATTAAGAAGACTTTTGCTCACAAAGTGCTAATGTCAAATCAAATACATAGTTATTTTCACACTCAAATAATCTTAAGTCAATAAGGATATGGTTCGTGTCTTTTGTCCATATGGTTTTGCCCAAAATGACACCACATAAATGACGGTTACGATCAGAGCCTCTGACTGGGTGGTTTGCCCCAAAATGACACCACTAAATTACGGTCACGGCCGCAATCCGTATGTTCCCCAACGTTTTTGCTTTTTGAGCTGTGAATTATAGAATGTATTTGATTGAGCAAAAAATCTTATGTTAGCTAATGTCGACTTATATTTGTCTCCTTAGATGACGTAACCCATGATTGCTGATAAGGATCTTTCGGTCAGGTTGAGTCAACTACCTCCTCTGATTAACTGGACTAGAGACCATGATAGCCCGGGATGATGGAACCATGGGATCTTGATCAGGCGCATCACCGCTCCCCCAAACAAAAGCTTTAAATTGAAATAACAAATCTCATAATCTCAAACTCCACTCACTGCTATTATACATACGCTATATAGCGATTCATCAACTAGCCTTAATCGAAAGTACTTTCTCAGTATTGGGAGGAGTAATTAACTATAGGTTCTTGTGCCTATAGGAAATATGGAACCTGATTTAAAGTTTTCAGAAAATGAGGGCGAAATCTTTGGGTAGTGTCTTAGCTACTATTCCATCTGCTTTCTGAAAATTTGTCCGACACTTTAAACACTCTCTTCATCGCGAGAGATCGGTGGCGAATTTTCGGAGCTCACATTAGTTAATGTGAACTTAAATGTTATCTTCTTAGACAAATACTATCCTTGGACAACGCAACTCATGGCTGCTGACAACATTCTTTGGTCACATTGGGTCAACCTTCTCTGACTAAGTAGACAAGAGACTACGACAGCCAGAGACGACGAAACCATGGGTCCTTGATCAGGCACATCATCATTTCCCCCACAATCATCTTTGAGTTTAATGACGAAGAATTTCATAAATTCCAAACTTTAAAACTCCATTTACTGTTACTATACGCTAAGAAATTAGCAATCTAATGACAAGCTTTAATTGAAAGTTCTCTCTCAGCTTTGAGAGGGGAACTAATTATACTTGCGCTTATAGAAAATCTAGAATCAGATCTAAAGTCCTCACAAAATGAGGACGAAATATTTAGGTAGTCTTATATGCTATTTTCATTTGCCTTTTGAAGATTTGACTGACACTAATCCAAACTCTCTACGTCAAGAGGTCGAATGCAAATTTTCAGAGCCCATATGGAGGAATGCATCAGGCTTATTATGTGATAGAAAGTACTATTTAGACTTAAGAGAAAATTTTATAATATGGTGGTGAGAGTTGTAATGCTTTATGGCTCAAAATGTTGGCCAATAAAAGAGAATCATGAATTTAAGTTAATTGTTGCAAAGATGAGGATGTTCAGGTGGTTGAGTGGTAATAGACAAAATGTGAAACGGATATATGTGAAAAGTTGGTATAGCTCCAATGGTAAATAAGATTAGAGTGAGTCTCCTTAGATAATTTTGGCCACATAAAACATCAAATATTTGTTGACTCAATTAAGAGAGTAGATGTAATAGATTCGACCTATTTTAAGAAATGTAGATGTAGACCTAAAAAGACTTGGTTAATGAGTATTATCAGAATGAAATGAGAATTTGATACTTAATATGACACAATGGAGAAGAAGATTTATGTAGCTGACTCCATATAGTGGGATAAAGACTTGTTATTGTTGTTGTTTAACTTATGGGCCTTGATCTCCCTTATATGGCCGATTAATGATCCAATTACAACTATGGATTCCTAGTGGCATCTTCAAATTCAATCATATAATAAGAGAATAATTGCCATCAACAAACTCCATCGAAAGATCAGATAGTTTGAAATTAACTATCCCGATCTTCTAATCCATTCACGGTCTCACGTCCAAATTAAATGAGTAGTTTTATCTTATGGGCTTCTTTGAAACGGATGGTTAAATTGATCTTCTTTATGATTTAATTTGCAGATCATGGTCTCCTTTTTAGGAGGAATTCGATGCTTTAAAATTTAGATCTTTAGATGAGGGAAGGCTGCTATAAATGGGGTTAAAAATGTCGCTTGTGGATCACTCTAGCCTCCATGAGAATGATTATCTTTCCAGGCATTGCATGTTCCTCGAAAACAATTAGTGTTGACAGTGGATGTTGTAACCAATGCACTATTGAACGAAGCCACATTTCCTCATGCCTCCTGAAGGCATGCAAGCACTTCACACAATTGGTGTTGACAGTGGATGTTGGATATCAATTCTTTTTTTGGTACACAATTGAATTCTATTGAAACTCTTTTTTTACTGATGTCATAAGTAGATGAAATTTGCCGCTTTTTTTTCTTTTGAAAAATATTTTAAATGACTTTTACCACCTGTTATTCTCTTGAACAATTGCCTTTTGCTTGATAGAAATAAACTAAATATTTTGCCTTTTACTTTTACCGCCTGTTACTCTAAACAAAGATCCGCCTTGACTGCGTGCCAAGAAATTGCCATTTTGCGCTTTAAAGAATTGCAACCTGGGCCTTTGAAAAAACTGTTCAGTGATGTTTTAAAAAAATTCTTTTCAGTTTGTTCTCAAACAATAATTATAAAGTTGTGATAAAGTCAGGAGTAGACTTAAGCACAATTGAGGGAGTGGCAATTGCCCCCCACTCTTATAATTTTTATTATATGATATATCAAATTAGTCATTTACAATCCTAAAAATTTTTTTTGTCTTTTACTTTTGTCCTAATATATAAATTTACCCCTCTTGAGAACTAAGACTGATTCCGCCCCTAGATCATAAAGCTCGCATTATAATGATTTTGGCCGTTAAATTTTGAAATAACAGATGTTTCCTACTACAACACTATATAATATGTACCTCTGCTTTGTAGGAGGCATCAGTGCAACCTTCTCTAATTATTGTTTATTTCGGTGGCAACGACTCAATTGCGCCTTACCCATCTGGCTTAGGCCCTCATGTACCACTTCCTGAATACAAGGAGAACATGAGAAAGATAGCAGCTTATCTTAAGGTAGTATTTGTTTATTAAAATTACTCTAAACATGCTTAAAATTACTGATTATTGACATTCATTTGCTCATTTCACCATAGAATCTGACCGAAAACACGCGTCTTATTTTCCTTAGTTGCCCTCCTCTCAACGAGGAAAAACTTCTTCACTCAACAAGGTGCTGCTACGCAGAAGCTTTTTTAACATTTAAATTCTACTTATATTTTCTATCCCTTTCTTTTAAGTCTGATTTATTCTCATGCCAGCCCTGCATTAAGCGCCATAGTTCGGACAAATGAAACCTGCCGGCTATATTCTGAAGCATGCATACAAGTCTGCGAGGAGATGAACTTGCAGGTTATTGACCTTTGGACTGCATTTCAACAAAGGGATGATTGGGCTGATGCTTGTTTTACGTAAGCCTTCATTCTCATTTTATTCAACTGATATCAGAACTCGACTATACTCTCCATCTTCTTGTCTATTATTCTTCCAATTCATAGCACACGGTTCTTATATATTTATGTATCTAACATCTAAACATTAATATTTATACACATGAGACCTAAATTTTTAATATTACATCAAAATTATCAACGTCATTAATTTTTTAAAGTGAAATACATCTTTTCATATATAGAAAAAGTGTTATATTTGTAAAAATCAAACTTTAAGTTAGAGATATGTAAATACAAGAGTAGACCCAAGCACAATTGAGAGTGAGCAACTTCCCCCTGAACTTGATAATTTATCTGATATAAAGTATCAAATTAATCTTTTGCCCCTCTAAAAATTTTTTTTGCCCTTTATTTTTATCCTAATATATAAATTTACTCATCCTGAAAATTGATTTTGGTTCCGTATAAATGCATAAGAATTGTGTGCTATGTATGTAAATATTACTTTATGTTAGCATCTTATTATTAAAGTAGTGATACTGCAACCTGGTTGGTTTCAGTGATGGTCTCCATTTTTCTTCCGAAGGGAGCAAGATAGTTGTGGAGCAAATACTGAAGGTTCTCAAAGAGGCGGATTGGAAGCCATCTCTTCATTGGAAGCTCTTGCCGACTGAGTTTGCAGAAGATACATCTTATGATCTCGTCGCTGCTGACGGAATCTCCACCATTAATCCTTCAGAGTGGACTTTTCACAGAGAAATTCAGTGGGATTAGACTTGTTCTGCTTTACTTTGAACGTGACTTCGGAAGTTGTTTATTAACGTTAAGATTAAACTCGTATATATGGAAGGGTAGTTCACTATAGTTAAGTGGCAGGCAAACATCTTAATTGCTTAATCAGATCATAATGCTTCATACTTTGGATTGTAAATGTTATTGTTTGCTGTTTGTGTTGCTTTGGGTAGTCTGTAGGAAATGTTATTTTTTTTCCTGATATTTTATGCATTTAGGGATTTTAGAAAAACAGTAAATGTACTGTGTATTTTTCTTCTTGGTCTATAATAAATCAAATTAGTTGCACCAAATAAATAAATAAAAGAAAAATAAAAATAAATAAAAATTTAAATGCAAGTGGCCTCGAAACCAGAGTTAAACCGGCAGTTAAAGAGATCAGAAATAAAATCAGATTGAGGTAAGTAAAAAAAAAAAAAGAGGATTTGAAAAATACCTTAATAACTATTATATTATTGATGAAAACATGGTTGAAGTCTTTTCTTAGACACTTCAATAACATTTGGAAGCGGAAATTCTTAATGAGAGTTCAAAGAAAGGAGCAAAATATTGGAATCTGAAGTTTTTTTTTATTGTTCAAATAAAAATAGAATTATCAAAATAATCACATATAATAAAACTCTTACAATGCAATAAAAAAAAGAAATTTGCATAATAGAGTTAATAATGTCCATAGGGAGATGATTTCAAAGTTTATTTTGGTTGAATACATTGCCTTGCCCCACCTTCAGAAGTTGCCTTTTTTTTTACTTCATGTATATAATGGCATAAAATTTCTTTGATAGTGAGATAAAGAACAGGTGGAAGTACCCCATGATATATATAATTTTTAGATATTTATGTATCTAAAACTTAAACATTAATATTTACATCTATAACACTTAAATATTTAATATCATTTATAAAATATCACTATCATTAACTTTGTTGAAGTGATATATAATTTTTATACATAAATTTTAATGTGATTATGATTCTAAAGTAGATGCGGACTTAAGCATAATTGATCCCTCATGAATTTTATATTTTTTTTACATGAGATAGTCAAATTAGTCATTTATTTCATCTAAAAATTATTTTTGCCCTTTAATTTTATCTTAACATATAAATTTGTTTTCCTCAAAATTGAGGTTTGTTTCGCCCTTGTTTATATATGCAAATTTGAAATTTTAAGTGTTACATAGATAAATGTATATAAATTATGTGATATGAATGTAAATTTTTCTAAAATTTAACATGTTAAAATAAATTAAAGCATAGAAGTTAAATTCGGATCCAAACTTCGCCAAAATATTAAAATTGATAACCTTAATGACCTCACCTAACTTCCTAAATTACAAATCAATTTTTGAAATAGGGTAATAAACTTCAACCCAACTAAAAAAAGTTCATTTTACTAGTTTTATATTAACTTGCCAATAAGAATTGTTGAATAGCTTTTCCATTCTTTAGATAATTGAGTTAAGAGTCAAGGACTTGAAATAAACATATAATCTTTGAATGTAAAACAATATTTTAAGGTTGGGTTTAGGTATGATGCATTTTCTATTAAATATATCATATAGGATGGATTTTTTATTCTCTTTGAAAGAGTTATACCAAGTTACTCTAATGGAACATTCTTTTTTTTTTTTTTTTCCTATAAAAGCTAGTGATCCTTCTAATAAATTGATTTTGGATTATAAAAACTCTTGGAATTGTTAATTTCACAAGACTTATGTATAGGGGTGTGCGTTTGGTTGATTTGGATGGATTGGATGATAAATTTTTAAAACTGATTGGTTTTGGATTCCCAAAAATATTGAACCAAACCGACCAAATAAAATGTAAAATCAAACAAATCGAATAATAATTTGGTTCGATTATTTTGATTTGGTTTTGGATAAACCGAAGTTGGCTACATGTAAAAATTATTTGCATTATTTTTTATTGTATAATGAACAAGGAATAAGTAAAATAATATAAATATAATCAAAATGTAATTAACTACTTCATGTGCTAAAAAATATTTAAAACTAAATTTTACTTACCTGAACGATGTTTTGAACTTAAAGATTGATGAAATCTTATTACCATATTATGAGACCAAAATATTTTGGAAAATTAGATAATAGTCCTCCAAGAAAGCACATACTAAGTATTCAAAAATAAATAAAAATAAGTATATAATAGATAAGCCTATTATACATAAATTAATAATATCGTATTACATATAATTATTTTGGTTTATTTGGTTCCATCCAAAATTTTATTTAACAAACTGATCCAAAAAACAAAAACCAAAGTTTTCATTAATTAAAACCAAAATCCAAATTACTAAGTTCAAAATCGAACCAAATTACTAAAAAATTTTGGTTTAGTTTGATTTTTTGGTTAAAACTAAATAATGCACACCCCTACTTAGGTATCATATCAATGATTTGATTATAATCTTCTAAACCATGAATATGATCTAGATGGTGATGATATTTAAATTTTTCTAAAACAAGTTTCACAAAAATCCTTGACCATTATTTTAGTTGTTTTTAAAACATAAACTTAGTAATTACTCATATAGTAATTATATAATAATTTATATAATCAAAATTAGGTTTAGATTTTATGCCAATTTGATTCAAAATAATTTTTTTGATCTGAAATACTATTAAATATAATAAGTAGTGGCTTGATATGATGATTTGATAGATAAATTATAAATTAAAATTGGCTAAACTTATGATGATTTGATAGATAAATTTTTTATTTCCTTTGCACTCAATCTCCACCTCTTCTCTCCCCCTCTATCCATCCATTCATTCATTTATAAAACTACCCATCTTCGACTTCGTGATCCTCGCTCCTCCGCCCTTCTTTCCCTTATCTCCACCCATCATTTCCAATCCCCTCTTTTTCCAACACCTAGATTATCTGCGGCACCAATAGAGGTAGCAATCTGAACGCAATGGCGGACAGCGGTGTCGTGACGGTTTACGACAATGGCACAGCCCTAACGGAGCCCCCGAAGAAGGCGATGGCGTTCTCGGTGAAAGTTGGCCTTGCGCAGATGCTGCGCGGCGGGGTCATTATGGACGTGGTGAACGCCGAGCAGGCTCGGATTGCGGAGGAGGCCGGCGCCTGCGCGGTGATGGCTCTGGAGCGCGTCCCCGCTGATATCCGCGCGCAGGGCGGCGTCGCCCGGATGAGCGATCCTGGTCTAATCAAGGCGATCAAGCAGGCGGTTACCATCCCGGTCATGGCGAAGGCACGCATCGGCCACTTTGTCGAAGCCCAGATTCTCGAGGCCATTGGCATCGACTATGTGGACGAAAGCGAGGTCCTCACCCCCGCCGATGACCACCACCATATCAACAAGCATAACTTTCGCGTCCCCTTCGTGTGCGGCTGCCGTGACCTTGGCGAGGCCCTCCGCCGTATCCGAGAGGGTGCCGCCATGATCCGCACCAAGGGAGAGGCTGGCACCGGCAACGTAGTAGAGGCCGTCCGCCACGTCCGTTCCGTTTTGGGAGAAATCCGAGCCCTGGGCAACATGGACGATGACGAGATTTTCTCCTTCGCCAAGCGGATTTCTGCCCCATACGACCTCGTAATGCAGACCAAGCAGCTGGGCCGCCTGCCGGTGGTCCAATTTGCTGCCGGCGGTGTAGCCACCCCAGCCGATGCTGCCCTCATGATGCAGCTTGGATGCGATGGCGTCTTCGTGGGTTCCGGAATCTTCAAGAGTGGCGACCCTGCGCGCAGGGCCAGGGCTATTGTGCAGGCTGTCACCAACTATACTGACCCGGAGATCTTGGCAGAGGTTAGTGGCAGCTTGGGAGAGGCCATGGTCGGGATCAACCTCAATGACACCAAAGTTGAAAGGTTTGCCGCCCGCTCCGAATGAATAGCAATTGGATCATATTCCTTGGTGGAAGCAGCGTGGATGATCCTCTGTTTGTTTGCTCAAAAATTGTTACTTTTATTGATCTTTCTTGTTTGTCTCTAATATGGATTGAATTGTGGTGTTTGGTTTCCTTTTGTTGTGATCATATATGTGAGAAGTTCTAGACATTGGGATAATCTCATTACTTTTTTTTTGGGATTTTACAAATCAACCACCCTAAATCATATGTATTTACAATTTAATCATACTCTATTTTTTCAAACTATTGGATATTTTGATTCATGCATTTCTCATGTATTTCTCATGTATTAATGTGTGTCATAATCAAATTATTGAGAATTTTATAAAAATGAAAATATGGGTTGAGTTGTTGTTATGAATTTCAATATTTGAATGCCAATTTTAAAAAAAATAAAATAAAATTGAAGGTGCTCGATTTTGTAAATATGAAAGAATAAAGCGATTGTGTATGTAAAAATTCTTTTTTATTTTTTTTTGAAGCAATAGTGGGATGGATTGAAATAAATGTCTTATATGGTGCCAAACATCTTAAATTGGGAGAATATATAACTAGGAGTTCAAATGAATCAAGTTGAAATTTTGAATATGTTAACAAACAGCTCATTTAACAAAACAAATGAGACTTAATCATACTTTAATTGAGCTTCTTTATGAGTAGTTTATTTTAAAAAAAATAAACAAGTTGTATTAAAAATGTCTTGTTGAGTAAACAAACTTTTAAATTATATTATTCACAAATTTGACTTAATTGAAATTTAATTGAGTTTTTTTTAGTGAGCTTGTTCACAAGTTTTAAACATTAATATTCATGGACATAAATGAATCAAACAACAAATTGTTTAAATATATTTATTTAATTATCAAGTGTTTACAAAAAATATTCAAACTCGTTAAATTAGTTAATCAAATTATCACGATGAGAACTAATTGAGCCAAGTTATGAGTAATTTGTCGAATGCTTGATTCATTTACAAGTCCATCTCTGATGACAATCAAATTTGCTTATAGACACAAACACACACACAATGCATCTCAAATGGAGGCGCATGAAAAGTACTTTAGCTAGCGCATACACACACACAAGTATCAAATGAATAATAGTGGTAAGATGATAGTGATTGAGTAGCAGCAATTGAGCAATTGCAGTCAAACAATAACAGACACGTGACGTTAGCCGAGTGATAACATTCAGGAGATGATGGTTAGGTGATGTTGGTTATGACGATCAAGTAATAGCGTCAGACAAAGGTAGTTGGGTGCGGGTGGTTAGGCGATGATTATTGTTAGTGATGATCATTAGCATTGATCGTCGGACATGATTATAGAGTTCATCATATCTCTAAATTCTCTTTAAAAGAAAGTTAATGTTTTTTTTTTTATTTAAAGAATGATAATCTATTTATAATTTTTCAGAATTAAATTTTTATAAATTTAACTAATTTTATATTCTTTCATTATTTAAGTGCCTAAATGACTTTAGAAATGATTGATTTTAAACATATTGGATTCAACTTATCGAGATGATTATCTAATTATAAATATGCAAAAAAATCTGACATTATTGGTCCTTCAACTAATGCCTTATAATTTTTTATTACATATTAAAGTTTAATTTTAGCTCATTTAGACTTAGATCAAAATAAATTTTATATTATTAGATTAATTGTATTGAAATATTTATTTTGATTATAAATTTATTAAAATCAGAATTCAGATGATCTTAGTTTTTATTTAAATTTTTTTTGAATTAAATATTATATTTAAATTCATGTTTAATCAAATAAATTTTTTAATGATATATTAATATATAGTCAATATTGTTAATGATTTGATGACTAATTTTTATTTTTTTATCCACCAATCTATAATTTCTGAGATAAAATTCATGTATCAAATCATTTCATTTTTTTAAGGCATTTCATTTAGAACTCATAAATTACTCTACGAGAAAAAAAAAAAAAAAATTAGTATAGATCTTCAACCATCCTTGAATTGCAGCCACACAAGCCTTCCTCCTCTACCAGCCAATGAAACCACGCGCCTTGCCATATCGTGCAAATGGGATTCCCTTCAGCCACGCTCATAGATAAGAAGATAAGGCAGCGAAAACTACAGCCGTCAGATTGATTCGATCGTCCCCACCAACCGCACGATCTTGGGTCCCAAATCTTAGTGGCATCTCTACCGATTAAACTCCGCTCTCTCATAAAGCAGTAGTTCAAGCTCGCTCTACCACCTCTCCACCACCGAACTTCATCTACAGTCCTTCAAAACCAATGGCCACTTCCGCCGCCGCAGTCTCCACCTTTCTCGGCACGCGCATGACAAGCACGCCGGCTGGCGGGCGATTCCAGGCCAGATTTGGGTTCGGATTAAAAAAGAAGCCCAAGGCGAAAAAGTCTGCCGGAAGTTCAGACCGGCCGCTCTGGTACCCGGGAGCCAAGGCTCCCGAGTGGCTAGACGGCACTCTAGTTGGTGACTATGGCTTCGATCCTTTTGGTTTGGGAAAGCCGGCGGAGTACTTGCAGTTTGATTTCGACTCTCTTGACCAGAACCTCGCAAAAAATTCTGCCGGTGATGTGATTGGTACCAGAACAGAGACGGCCGATGTCAAGTCCACGCCTTTCCAGCCATATGCGGAGGTTTTCGGACTCCAGCGCTTTAGGGAGTGTGAGCTCATTCATGGCCGCTGGGCAATGCTTGCCACACTCGGCGCACTAGCCGTCGAGGCGTTCACCGGCATCACTTGGCAGGATGCCGGGAAGGTACAAGCTTATTTCTTCTCTGTGCACCTAAACTGTAGACTAATGTTTTACAAATGCTCATGCTGTGATTAGATTAACTTAGATTTCTTCTATTTAATCGCCATTTTAAAGTATTGCTTTAACATTCAGTTGATGCATAATAAGATCATAGATTGAAGACTGAAGCTAACAAGCGTAGCATGCACCATGTTCATAAGAGTTTTTTTTTTTGTTCTGCTACACTATTTAATTATGGTGAATTAGATGCAATCATTTCATGGATGATGCGACTCTTTACAAAATGTATCTATGACCAGAGAGGCGTATTCACTACCTTGATCAGATCTAAGATTTTATCTTTCCTTTCTTATTGGTTCTAAACTCCAGCCTTATCGATCACAAATCTATCAAAAACTTCATCTTTACTTTTAAGAAGACAAACAATATCAAAAATGAGTATAGTCATTAATAAGGTTTCGAAGTTGGAATTCTATTGAAATCACATACATCTCTTTTATTGGGCACTTAAATAGAGGAGTTTCTTTCAACTTTCATGAAAGGTTTTCTTGTTTTTTCAGAATCAACACAAATTTCACACTTGAAACTTTTATTCAATTCTACATTTGGATTCAAATTCGAGCTCATGTCCAAGCTTTTTATGCCAAGTATGAAAATTGCAGACATTCATTTTAATAAGAGAAAATTAATATCACCTTCATTAGAAATGATAGAATGACTAATGCTCAATGTTATAAAATGTGGGGGCGTTGGGCGGGGAGTTTTAGCTGTCATTGGGCGAGGCGTATGCCCCGAGGTGTGAGGTGTAAGCCCCATGATGAGAAAGAAGTTTTCTTGCTAAAAGCTAAATATGCCATCAGTTATAATCTTAAGAGAGAGAGAGAAATCTTCTAGTGATAGGAAAAAGAGAGCACTTATTGTTAATCATCTTTTTTTCTATAACTTTCAATCATCTTCTAGTGAAAGAAAAAAAAAGAAAGCACATGTTTATAACCCTAATATAATAGATCAACATAGAACAGTAGATAACTTTCAGAAATACAAATGTATTAAAGTTAAGAAGGTTGTTGAACATCTTAGAAGTTAGAAACTTAGACCAATGCATATTGATGGAGAAGTAGATCCCATTTCTCCGGAATGAATGATCGATGGCGGTGGTCTTGATGAGCGGTGGCTACTGGTATCGGTGACAGCGTGTACTAACAGCAATTGGAGAGAGGGAGCAAGGAAGTGACGTCGAGAGGGAAGGGGGAGAGGAGCGTGGGTCGATCAGCTGAGTAGGGTAAATATTAGGGTTTTATTTAGATTTTAGATAAAAATTTTAAAAATTACAAATATGTCCTAGCAACTCAGGGTGTAGCCCAGGTTTTATAGCGCAAAAAATGTGCCTTGGGCGAATGCCAGGGCTTGGGGCGTACACCCCAAACGAGGAACACCTCTCTCAAAAACCTAGGGTGGGATTAGCCCCACCCCACCTTGAGGCACATCTTGGGCACACTCCAAAAATACCTCTTAAAACAGAGCTAGTGCTCAACCTAAGCAAACCATCTTAAGCTAATCCTTTCCAATGAAGACATTGCCCGTAGAAATCGCTACTTTATCTTATTGTAATGCAATCATACAATCTTCTAATCTCCAAACTAATGGAACACAGGACTTTGCCGAAGGCTATTTTGATGTCAATTTGTTCTCTTTCTAACACTTGTACCACAGAGTTAACCCCAAGTTCATGTCTTATCCACTTCAGTCCTGAAAGGTGAAAATTCATAGGATGATTAGAGTAAACCTGAATAATAACTCTTGAATCTAGCCACCAATCAAATGAAAAAGTGGGGAAGTTGATGGAGGGGATCGATTGATTACTTGAAAAAAGGATCTTCAGAGGCCATCATACGAGCCTGAGGTTTTGGTGCTCCTTTGATTTGCTCAAGTAAACTTGTCTTCTTATAGAGGTAATTATTTTCATGATGGTTGGTTCTCTCACATACAAAGCAATGCTTGTCCTCTAATGGCTTTTGCTAGGCTTGGCACTAGGTTGCTTGAAGAGATTGCTCTTCAGTGTTGCTTGATTATGGCATTGGTTGGTTTTAATATTGATTTGAATTAAGATGACCTTTGAGTAAGTAGATTACAAACTTAATTTTCAGAAAAAAAATAATTGTGATAAAATTAGTTGCATTTTAATTGCACGATTTTTCGAAAAGTGGAAATGCAAAAATTTTTTGATCTGAAATAAATAGAGTCCAAGTGAAGAGTGAAATCTATTCAAAGGAGAAAAAAAAAAAAGAACTCATCAATATGTATGCTTTCTCAAACATTTAAGCCTTATTATGAGCGTGTTGATTTGAATATATATGGCTGAACTGTTATTGCAGGTAGAGCTGGTGGAGGGTTCATCATACTTAGGACAACCGCTGCCATTCTCCATTACAACGTTGATATGGATCGAGGTGTTGGTGATCGGATACATCGAGTTTCAGAGGAACGCTGAGCTTGACCCAGAGAAGAGACTTTACCCCGGCGGCCAGTTCTTTGATCCGCTGGGCTTGGCGGCTGACCCCGAGAAGAAGGCCACATTACAGCTGGCCGAGATCAAGCATGCTCGCCTTGCCATGGTGGGTTTCCTTGGCTTCGCCGTGCAGGCTGCCGTCACCGGCAAAGGTCCGCTCAACAACTGGGCCACCCACCTCAGCGATCCCCTCCACACAACCATCATAGACACTTTCTCCTCCTCTTAATCGATACATGTTTGCGTTAGCTTCATGGCTGCTAAAAGCAAATTTACATTGGAATTTTGGTCATGGAGTTCTGCTTTTGGTCATATTCGTAGGATAATTGCATGAATGTATAAGAACTTGTGCTTGAGCTGTATAATAAATTTACTTCGGTCTTAAACAGCATTGTTTTGCTTGTCTTCGAATTGGTTGAGTTGCTGATGCCGTTTGTTCATCTTCTGAATTGCTTGTTTGCATCAAATAGTTAAGTCAGTCATCAAACATCTATTTTAGATGATAGACATCAAATTCTATCACATAACCATTCAGTTTGTGATTACTTGTAGAAGAGAAAGGGATTGTTATATTCGTTTTTCTTGAAAAATATAAGAGAAGAACCATTCACTCTTGTATAGTGTATGTAGTTCCAGAGAATCAAACCACTTAAAAATTTTATGTTGCGTTTTCTTCATCGCTTTGTCTTTTGATTGCAATTGCTTGTAAAGTATCATAGATCTTTGTTTCTTCCCATAATCTTTAATCACCAAGTATTTGAACATTTCTACTATTCATACTAACTATTTAGAGTCAACTTTATGAATTCTCATTTTTAATTCATTTATGTGAGTGGATAATAAGTTAAACATATTCTTCATAAATCATTTTGAACAACTTCAATTTAGTGATCTTAAATTTATTCATTATTCTTTTTAATCCCTTGACGCTAATTTTATTGCCTCACTTAATAGTAGAAGTATCATTTTGGGTTTACGGATCAAGTGCAAGTCTCATATGAAATTAACTTGGGTCGAATATTATATGGGTTGAAAATTTTGATATGAACTTAACTTGATATAGATATAGCTAACTAAAACTTAACCTGATTGACTCATTTAGACATTTATTTTGAGTTAAATTCAGGTAAAACTCGAGTTCACAAGTCAAAATTAGGTCATTTTCAGATTAACAGGTAAAAACTGGCAGATCAAAATCGGGTTGGCGGGTTAACCCTAATCCAACTCGAAAAATTAAACGAGTTATACATTTTGACCTTAACCGATCCAAAAATTAATCTGGTCAATCATAACCTGAACTTTTCGAGTCAAGTTGGTGTATGATTGTTATGTTGGGCAATTGTTGACATCCCTACCTAAATAGTATTTTTTTTACCCTACATTATATATCTATATAATTGAAGTCTATTTTAAATATCTTATCTTTAATAGATGTAACTCTAGTCATTCATCTAATATAACTATTAAATTATCCTTCCAAGTTTTATCACACATTCTTCTTAACATTCTAATTTATTAGAATTAACTTAAATATCAATAATTTTTTTATGGCCCAACATTTGGATCCATATAATATTGTTGGGCTATAAAAAAATATTGGTTTTATATAATTTGCTTTTTAAATCTTAATGATTTTCTCATATCGCATAAATTTTTTGAGGCACTTGTTTAGTAATTTCTTAAAGGAGTATTTTTATATTTCTATGATGTCTTCATCTTTAGTCAAGATTATATTATCTTCACATCTAATACATCTAATTTATAATTAAAGTTTCTAAATATTTTATCTTTTGCTTTAATTATTTTAAAATATCATATTTTCTCCCTTCTTAATATAAATTATATTATCTAAATCATTAATTCTTACAACTTTTGTTTTACACGTTACATTTTTTTTAGGACGTTTAAAATTTTTATATAATTATTATAAAACTTCAATAATATTGAAGTATTCAAGAAATATGCTGCCCCACTCGCCTATCTGTATCGTTGTCTCTGCTAAATTATATAAATTCCCACTGAGCTCAAGCAGTTCCACACACTCAAACATAAGGGGAAAAAAGGAGAAGTAATAGACAACGACGATGTGATCTCTTGGTGGCATCAACAATGGCAAGTTTGAGCTACTGAAGGTAGACTTGAGTGATATAGACATGCTTAGCATTAACACAGAGGCCTGGGCAGGAACTCAAGAAGCAGTAGCACAAGCTCTACAGACTCATGGAGCTTTTGAGGTTGTTTATGATAAGGTTAATACTGAGCTACGAAATAGCTTTGCTTGGGCAAGCTATTCCGGAGCTCTTTGACATGCAGACTGGTGGTTACAGAAGCCATGCTTCCCTTTCTTAGCTGTCCAAATCATCGAGCCTTATTCTCTAAGTGCAGTTCAAAAATATGCCAATACCATTTGGCCATAGGGAAATGATTCTTTTTGGTAATTATGCATTCTACTGTCATATATTTTATAAATCATCTTACTCCTATTTATGTTATTTTTAAGGAAATTATTTTGCAGAAGTGTTGATCCTAATATCTTTGTTAGCAACATTGTGCTGAATTATGCAAAGCATATGCAAGAGCTTATTCAAATCATTCATAGGTTGATCCTTGAAAGCTTGGACTTAAAGGATCACTATGATTCACATATTAAATCTTTGACATATTCAATGAGATTAATGAGATATAATAAAGATACATTTGTTAAGAGAGAAGGTGTTGTTAAGCCTTCTCATAAAGACCCAAATTATGTGAGCATTATTTGTCAACACAAAGTGGATGGACTAGAAGTTGAGACTTCAAAAGGTGAAGGGATACGAGCGACACCATTGCCTAATTCATTTATTGTATTACTAGGTGAAGCATTTGTGATAAGTAATAATTGTCTAATAATAAATATATTTATTAGCATATTGAATATTATAAATATTATTGTTGACCTCCACATATGTCATATATCGAAAGCACAAGTTAAATTCGATGGAACGGGCGGCAGTCGCATGAATCGGTTTAAAATGCACTGGACGTCACCGAAAATGGTCGAAATGACCTCTAATCGACGAAAGGATTTCGCCGTCGCGTTCAGAACGTCGAAATTGATCAGAATATAGATATTGTAAAATCTAACGATCAATGGATTAAGCGCTTGAGTTGTCAACATGCTTGCACATATATCGAAGTCAGGAGGCACCGATGCAAGCCAAACGATATCCGTTTGTGAAATTGATTGTGTCATTAGCTTTGAAATATCAAAATATATCAAATGAGACTGTCCGCGCTCAATTCGAACGAGTTTGTGCAAATGTCGAATGATTTGAAGTGGTAGCACGCAAATCGAGTTTGAAATACACTAGACGTCGCCAAAACCAATCCAAATGATCTCCGATCGACGAACGGACTTCACCATCACGTTCAGAACGTTGAAATTAGTCAGTACATAAATATTGCACGACTTGATGATCAACCGATCAGCCGAAGTCGTCCCACGCACTATATCGAAGCTCGAGGCGCCGCAAACGATCTCTGTTCATGAAATTGAGCATGTCATTGGCTTCGAAATGACGAAATCTATCAAATAAGACTGTCCGCACTCCATTCGGATGAGTCTGCACGAAAATCGAGCGAGCGAAAGTGGTGACATATTTTGAGAATTATTTCGATTGTGGCTTCGACCAAAATGGCTCCGTCAGCCGTATCGTTGAGTTCGTAACATCGGAATAATCTTGAATTGATATATATTTTGATTACCTAATTGTGTTGACATAAAGTTCATGTTAAAGAGGATTAACTAATTAAAAAATATTATAAAATGGGCTAATAACCTAAAACTGATCGGCTCAGCTTCTCCCTCATCCGATAATTCGAATACCTCAACGGATCCCGCTTCCTTCACGCTCCTCCTAACTGTTCCCTCCCACTCCGTTCAGTTTTCTCATCAACCGTAAAAAGCAGGTCGGGCTCTTTTCCTATCCTCCACGTCTAGCCTCTCTTTTTCTCTATTCCCAGGCAGAGCCTCCTCCGACCCCTATCTATCTCTCCGTTCTACGTCTCTCTCTCTCTCTCTCTCTCTCTCTATTGGTGTCTCGCAGCAGGACGCACGTGACTCCAACCTCCCTCTGCAGAGAGCAATGTAAACCAGATATGCCCTCCATTTCGGTGCACGATAGCTTCTCCTCTTCAAACCGCATGCATGAAACCTCTGCCATCGTCCGTTCTCTCTCTATCCCTCTCTCTCTCTCTCTGAACACCTTGCCGCATTGAAGCCAGAGGAGTTCAGCAACCGAGAGCTTCTCATGAAGTTTATGGAAGCAAGGAGCAATGCGAGTAATGAGCACGCGCTGATGAACGGCGGTGGAAACCATGGAGGAGGTTTCAACGCATACTCCATCGGAGACATTGGGAGGAACAGAGCCACCTTATCCTTCGAGCGAGAGCATTTCATTGGGGAACGAAGCCAATGCGTTCTGCAGTTTGAAGAGCAATCCACTGGTTTCTCACCCTTCAAACACCTACGAAAGCATTCAGATTCAGAACAGGAAGAGGTCATGAGGTTCTATCACAAATTGCAAGGAACTCGTGACCGTATATTGCATGAAGTGCTTCGATCAACTCGTGCAAAAGATTCAAAAACGAGATGGAAGGTACTTATAATGGATAAGCTTACATTGAAGGTCATATCATGTTTTTGCAAGATGCCTAATATCGCCGATAAAAAGATTTCATTGGTTGAAGAAATTTACAAAAGAAGGCAGCCAATATCGGCAATGGACGCTATTTACTTTATGCAGCCAACTAGAGGGAATGTAGTCATGTTCCTATCTGATATGTCTGAATTATTCTGTAAACTCGAGCGCAAAGATAATATAGCAGAGAGGAACAAAATCATTGTGCAGAGGTTTCAATCGCAGTTGAATAAACAGCTTCATATGCTGCATAAAATTGTCTTAACTTCCGTGATGCAGCACGAGAACCCGCTGAAGCAAATAGAAGAAGACATGAATCCATTTCAATATGTGAAGCCAGTGGCTACTAAAGAATTTAAAGGGTTGGTTGATAAATTGAAAGCCATTTATGAATCTAAAATTACAACATGTGAATGGTTCCGACCTGCTAGCTCCTGTATTTGCATCAATTTTGAAATTGGTCGGTGAAATTTACAGAAGATAACCGGTGTCACTGATTATGAATGTGTGTGTGTATATATATATATATATATATACTTTTATATATAGGTCGATGCTCTCATCGACGTGTGAGATGGCCGCGTGGTGTTGCAGAAGACATCTATCTCGTCGCGTCGCAGAGTAATTGAAGGCCTCCGTTATTTTCATCGAGTCGAGTGATTGAAGGCGCCGTCATTGCTCGTCATGATGAGATGAAATCGTGGTGTGAAGACACCACGCTTCATCATCGAGAGTAAGTAAGCCAAATAGTTAGATGTAGCCCCATCGCGGGATGACGTCGAATCCTGAAATTTGGAATATTTGCATATATATATTTGCTTTTATGCAGGTAATTAAAGACCTCGTTATGCTCATCAGGGCATACCGAGTTTGAAGACCTCGTCATACTCATCAGAGCGTGACGAGATGAAAATCGGCTGTGGTGTCGCAAGACACCACTCCCACGCCAGGCCAGTAGCCAAAATACCCGATCTGCACTATCACGAGGATGGCGGGAGGCTGTTGAAATTTTGTCTAATTTCTAGATTTAGAAAAAGAGGGGGACATCAAATTTAAACAAAAGATGAGAAAATCAAATTTGAATAAAATAGAGAGAAATCAAATTTGAATAAAAGAGGGGGAAATCAAATTTGAATATAAGAGGGAAAAATCAAATTTGAATAAAGATGGGGAAAATCAAATTAAAATAAAAGATGGGGAAGATCAAATTAAAATAAAAGATGGGGAAATCAAATTTGAATAAAAGAGGAGAAAAATGAAAGTTACTTTGAGGAGTAAATCTTCTTCTTAAAATAACAAATTAAATTATCTTTTGAACCTATAGCTTCAAAACGCCTTTTTCGCCACCGAATCTACAACTCTTCGTACAAACAGACAGAAGACGATACTAAATCAAAATCTACAAAAATTATAAAGCTTCCTTTAATAAAAAATTAACGAATTTCATCCTAATTATGATTTTCAAGAGCGATAATTTCATTAATTAGATGAAATTAGCTAAACTATAAATTCCTGCATGTGCTCGGACATAGAGATTTCAAGTGCAAATTTTAATGTCTGAAAAGGCTACGCAGGCTAAATTGAAAAAAAAAGAATGAAAATACAACATCAATGTCATAATTCAAACACAAAATTACCTAAAATCATTATACACCATGGGGACACATCTTTGAATGCCTAAATTCAAGTGTTTGAGGATCGGGTTGTTTCCGGTTTAGTCTTGGGGTGGTGCAGGTTAACAAAATCTAAAAACTTATAATAAGAGTTACAAATCAGTGAAATATTTGATAAACTGATTCTATCAGATGACAATAGATCTAATCCTCTGTTAGCAACTAAACAGAGTTGACAGGATCTAAAACTCTTAAACATATTCCAAATAAATCAATTTTCAAATATCAATCTAAAATAATGAAAATGAAACTTTATCACTAAAAACTTAAACGAAACACAATCCACCTTACGCTTTGTCGGTGATAAATTAAGAAAACTCTAGCTCACAAAGGAGCCAATGTCAAATCAAGTGTTCTACTATGTTCACTCTCAATCAATCTCGCCAATAAGGACGTGCCCCGTGTCCTCTGAACTGCGTGGCTTGGCTAGTAGGCTCCACAAATGAAGCAGTTATGACCAGAGTCCTCTGATCGGGTGATTTGGCCAATCCGGCTCTATTATTTTACGATCACGACCGTAGCATGTATGCTTCCCAATGGCTCTGCCCTTTGAGTTGTGAGTCATAGGGTATACTTGATAGGGCAAACAACCCCCTGTTAGCTAAGGTAGACTTAAGATTGTCTCCTTAGACAAACATCAGCCCAAGTCTACAAGGATGTCTTAGACGACGTAACTCATGTGTTGCTGATGAGGATCCTTCTGTTAGGTTGGGTCGATTACCTCCTCTGACTAAGTAGACTAGGAACGCCGGCGGGATACGGAACCATGAGATCTAGATTGGGCGTCATCATTCCCCAACCATCCCGGTTTAAGCTAAAATGATGAATTTCATAATCTAAATTCTAAAACTCTACATCTACTATTATGCTATGCATTAAGCGTCTAATGACTAGAATGTCAGTTCTCTCTCTCACTTACTGGGAGGGGTAATTAACTATAGGAGCTTGTGCCTATAGGAAACCTAGAACTATATCTAAAATCCTCGCAAAATGAGGATGAAATCTTTAGGTAGTGTCTTATCTACTATCTCATCTGCCTTCTGAAAATTACATCAATATTTTAAACCACTCTTTTCATCAAAAGAGGTCGGTGGTGAATTTTTGGAGCTCACAGATTTCTGGCGATTCCGCTGGGGACATGATTCTCTTTCCATCTTTGGCTAGTCGAATTTGAGCTATAGTAGGAGTGGAGCATGATAGAATGAATTATCAATGAAATTAAATTTAAAGCAATCATATTCTTATGACTAATTTGTTTGTTCTGTATATCGAGGGATCTTCAGAACACCGTTTATCATGCTAGGTCTAATATATCTGTCTGCTTGCCATCAATCGGGATGTTAGAGCTACCATTCAATTTGATAGTGTAAACTTTCCAGCCATCACTGCTGTAAATAATCTTCCACCTGAAGCATCTGCATATTGTACACACCAACCTGTGCAATGGAGGAGGACAATTGGAATGACCACTACTACTATTGAGGTTCCTCAAAAGAGAGCCTTTATACTTAAAAGATTGATTCATTTTGAGGCACCAGTCATGAAGAGAACCATCACTGGGCAGAAAGTTTCAGTCATACCTATGAATGCGACAACCTTTCCAGTTGAACCTTTTGCACTAGGAAGGTATGATATTGAACCCTCCTCTTCTGGAGAAAAATTGAGTAGAAGGCAAAGGAGAAGAAACATTAAACTGTGAGCTTAGTAGTTGTTGTCTGAATCACAAGTCATACAACTAACCTTACAACCAAAAGCGAGTATTTCTACCCACAATAAATTTGAAAATTTTGAGATGGCTGAAAAGGAATAGCTCTACTGGTGATGTTAAATGGTGTTTTTAGCCTCAATAGCAGTCAATTTCAACCTTTTTGAAGAAAAAAAAATATGAAACTCTATCTACTCGAGCACATAGAGTTCTGAAAGTTGTTAAGAAAAAATATCTTATGAAAAATAGGTATCAGATGTCAATTATCAAAGAAGACAAAAATGCCCCACTACAAAAGCTACAATCAGTGGTAGTAAAAGCTCAAGACTGTTATAAGAAATTTTTACACGGTGAGTATCGTGACACACAGGCAGTGTGTTGAGAATCATCGAAAGGTCCCTAGAAGAAAAAAATAAATATGGAGGCCAATGCCTCAAGAAGAAATAGAAGCATAAAAGCTTCTTCATCTAGAAGCAGGCTAACTCAAAGACAACGGAGAAAGAGAAATGTTTGAGCTGTGCTCACCATTGTTCAAGTAAAATTGAAAGTATGGGAAAAAGTGTTCCAATAACAAGTTTGACAACCTAAGATGGGTAAATGGAACAACTCTCTTGGTCAAATCAAGCATCCCCTAGGCGACAATATCGTTCCAACTTCTAGTGAGGAAACTCAAAACTGTATATGCAAGAGTGTATCGGGTCCTCAAAGTTGCTAAAAAGAAATGACTAATGAAAAGAAAATACGAAGGTCCTATCCTTAGGGAGACTAGAGTTGCTCCTCTAAAGAGACCTTCTCTTATAGCCCTAACAAAATGTCTAATAATTCAAGTCTCGCATGGTGAGCATCGATGCGTGACACTTGGACCATATGTCTAAGAATCCACCGTCGAAAGGTCCCGGCAAATAGGTGACCAAATTTGGAGGCCAAAATCTCGAAGTGAAATTGCCCTACAGAAAGACAATATCGTGACATCTAGACTGTACTCTCACAAAATTCACTCCTCATGCTAAAGTATTTGGAGCTAAAGTAGTCTTGCCACTTGAAGTTGAACTACCTTCACTCTGAGTAGCCATTCAACACAATCTCACTCAAGATGAGAATGTTTGTCTACGAATGTGAGAATTTGATGGACTTGACGAAGTCAGACATCAAGCTCAAGAAAATCTAGAAGTCTACCGAGCAAAGATGTCCAAAAGCTTCGTCATTATATATTATCTCATAAGATTACCCTCATCTCAAGGATCAATCCGCTGAAGTACTTGATGACAAGACCAGCGTTGACAGGTCGCTTAGCAAGATGGGCAATATTACTTTTGCAATTTGATATCATATACATTTTGTAGAAAGTAGTGAAGGGACAAGTCTTACTTTCTACCGCTACATCCTGACTCTTCTCTTGATGATTTACGATGAGAGAAAATTATGCTCATTCATGAAAGAGAAAAGTCACAAATTTAGAAAATATACTTCGATGGAGCCTCATCGATCAAATAAGTCCAATCTCTAAATTTTCCAAGAGCAAGAGCAGGGATCGACATCATCTTCATAACACCAGAAGGAGGGATAATGAGACGATCATATGGATTGACCGAGCTAAGAACTAATAATGAAGCTGAATATGAAGCATTAGTGGCAGGTCTGGAAGAAGCTATTTTCATAGGTATTCAGAACTTGCATATTTTTGGCGATTCTCAGCTTATATAAATCAAGTACTTGGCATCTATAGAATCAACAAGCTTGAGTTAGCTTTTTATCACAAGCGAGTTATCGAGCTAATGAAGCAGATACCAAATATCACACTAACTCGAGTTTCGCGATCCGAGAATAGCAAAGTTGACTGCTTAGCAAAACTAGCTAAGGAAATGACAAGTATGATTGGTGATTATGTCATGATCGACATATTTACTCAACTAGTTCTAGAGCCGATAAAGTATCAATCCCCGCAGGCAGAGGGGTTAACAAATTTGACCCAGCAGGATGCGACTCAGGTTGCTCCTCATACTCCCCAAAATCAATAAAAAGTTGTACCAAGAAGAGCTAAGAAAGACATTGCCTCAGAAAAGTAGTGTGAAGCCTTTGTTATATAAGAGTCACGTGATTGGAGGAAACCCTTCATCGACTATTTTAAAGAAGAAAAATTACCAAGTAATAAATCACTAACATCTCAAATCGAGAAGAGAATGCTACGCTATGCTTTTGTCAACAACACTTTATATCGTAGATCCTTTGAACAAATGTGGCTACGATGCTTAAATGTAAATGAAGCTAGTAAAGTGATGGTTGAAGTTCATGAAGGACTTTGTGGTGCACATCAGTTAGGTCCCAAAATGGCAGTAAAGATCAAAAGGGTGGGCTATTATTGGCCATCCATGGTGAGAGACTATATTAATCATGCTAAGAAGTGTCATGAGTGTCAAGTATATGGAGATCTCATCCATCAATCTCCAAATCCATAACACCCAATAATAACATCATGTCCATTCGAATGTTGGGGTACAAATATAATTAGACCAATTGATCCACCGTCGTCAGCTGAACATAGCTTCATCCTAGCAGCAATTGACTATTTCTCTAAGTGGGCTAAGGCTACCCCATTTAAAGAAGTTACTGCCGACCGAGTGATCAACTTTTTCATGCATAATATGGTTTATAGATTTGGAGTACCATGCCGAATAATTTTTGATAACAGCACAACCTTTAAAAGTGTAAAGATTTATAGATTCATCGATCGACATAAAATTGATTGGAGATATTCTTCAATATACAATCCAAGAGTAAATGGTTTGGCAGAGGCCTTCAACAAGACATTAGTCAAGCTACTCAAGAAGATCCTTACTAAAAATAAGAGAGAATGGCATACCAAGCTAGTAGAGGCTCTATGGGCGTATCGAACTACCTACAAGATGCCGACTAAAGCCACTCCATATTCATTGATATTTGGAACTAAAGCAGTTCTTCCACTTGAAGTTGAGATGTCTTCACTTGGTAGCCATCCGAAATCTAGCGAAGATCAAAATGCTCTTCTGAGAATGGAGGAACTCGATGTGCTTGATGAAGTTAGATTACAAGCTCATCAAAATTTGGAAGTCTATCGAGCTAAGATGTCTAGAGCTTTTGACCATACGATGTGGCCTTGAACATTCCAAAAAGGGGAATTGGTCCTGGTGCTGAGAAGGCCAATTATTCCTAATCGAAAATTTGGTGGAAAATTTGAACCTAACTAGGAAGGCCATTTTGTCATTGAAAAAGTATACTAAGGAGGGGCATACTAACTCATCAACCTAAAGGGTGCAAGACTAATATCGCCAATTAATGGTCGATACTTAAAAAAGTACTATACCTGACGACCACATTCTTGAGGTACAATAGAAATCTCCTTGCAAGGCAGGAGGCATTTTTTTTAGTATATCTATTTAGGTTGACATCGTGCTTCATGCCGAGATCCCTAAATAAATATACTCCAGATAAAGAACTTTTTCGTGAAAATTCCCCTATTACACAGGGGGCATTTTTAAATTTTTATATACAGATGAAATCAATGTTGTATGTTAAAATCTCCTATAGAGTACACCAATTCAAATATGGACGTATTTATATATTTTTATCTTGAAAATTCTCCTACATGTACTTTAGAATTCTCCTGCAAGACAGAGGACATTTTATTTTATTTTATTAAATTTATTTGAGTCAACATCGTGCCAAAAGAAGAGATCCTCAAATATATTCTTATTCAGGTTGACATCGAGCTTTACGCCAAAATCCCTGAATATATCCATAACTGTTACTGTTAAGTTGCATGTTCTTGCAGAAACAAAAAGAATATATCTCTATGCATAAAAGACAGCCCCAAATGTCAAGAAATTTATCTCCCAGAATTGCCAAATTCTGGAGATCAAGTCAGAAGAACTCCTGATTTCTGAAGCTTCAATCAATTAAATTGGAGAAACATCAACCTCTACATTCTAAAGTCTAGGACACGGATGGGTTATAAAGGTCGAACTCAACAAGCCCACAAATGGTCGAGTTGCTGACACTCTCCTCACTCAACAAGCCGCAAGAAAGGCCGCAGTGAAAGAGCCCCCTTTCGTCAGTCTGATGACAAAATCACAAACCCATTACAACTGAAGTTAAAGACTTGAGAGTAGGTTCTAAAGGTCAAACTCAACAAGCCCAGATATGACCAGGTTCGACGCTCCTCTCAAGCCACCAAAAGAAAGTGAAAGAGCCACGTCGATCTAATGATGATATCTCAAACCAAATCCAGCTTAGTGATTACAAGCAACTAGGATCCAAGAGATCTCTCTACTTGATTGATAGATCAAGGCAATATGGGGAAACTCTCAATTCAGGACTGCCTCAAATCAATCTTCATGTTACCTGCAAGATGATATTTCAATATATTCTCAAATGATCTGATCAAGCTCACAGCACAGATCAAAGCCTACCTCCTCATCAAGTCTGTCAAAGCAGAAAGCATAGGACTAAGGAAGCTATTCCATAGTTCATACAAAGTCGATGGCCAAACTAAAGGAATTCTATAGTTATTCAGTCTATTAAAGCACACGTTGCTAGGCTAATAACTCAACATCGACCATATAAGCGGAGGTCATTGTATCCTTCCTTCAATGAATCAAAGCGACAGGGGTTCATGGCATATACATACATGGCAAGTCAATATTGATAAATCAGGTCAATCCTTCATCCAGTCTGTCAAGCTCAAAGTTAGGACAGAAGGAATTTTAAATCCGGTCAAACACGGATAAATCGATTCTCCAGTGGAGTCTTTCATCAAAACAAGTAGACCAATTCCTCCATCAAACCTAACCATGCATGAAGCTAGGGTTGGAGGAGACTCAAATCTGTAATAATATAAAAAAAAAAGATCTTTAGCAAAGCCATTGAAGTAGATAGTAGATGGTGTGAGAACTCTTCAATCAACAAGTCAACAAGCGTCATTTAGTATGTCCTGAATAAGGTAGCATACTAATGACAAATCCTGTCAGAGCTTCGTAACCTATTGCAGTCAAAGCTAAAATGATCCAAGTTCTATGGCCAGCCTAAAAGGTCAACCAATTTTCAATAAACGTGATTCGCTCCATGTGCGAATCACATTTGTTGACCTCCACATATGTGTCATATATCAAGACAAGCCCACAAGTTAAATTAAATGGACTTCGAAAGCAACAGTGCACAAATCGGGGTTCAAAATGCACTGGATGTCACCGAAAATGATTGAAATGACCTCTAATCGACGAACAGATTTCTTCGTCGCGTTCAAAACATCGAAATTGATCAGAATATAGATTGCAAAAATCTAAAAATCAATCAATTAAGTGCTCGAGTTGTCAACACACTTGCATATATATCGAAGTTAAGAGGCACCGATGCAAGCCAATTGTTCATGTCATTAGCTTCGAAATATCAAAATATATTAAATTTGACTATCTGCGCTCAATTAGAACGAGTCTGTGCAAATGTCGAATGATTTGAAGTGGTGGCATACAAATCGAAGCTGAAATACACTAGATGTCACCAAAATCAATCCAAATGATCTCCGATCGATGAACGGACTTCACAATCACGTTCAAAACATCAAAATTAGTCAGGACATAAATATTTCATGACTTGATGATCAACCGATCAAGCGCTCGAGTCGTCAACATGCCTGAACATATATCGAGCTCAGGAGGCACTGACGTAAGCCAAATAACCTCTGTTCATAAAATTGAGAATGTCATTGGCTTTGAAATACTAAAATCTATCAAATAAGACTGTTCACACTCAATTCGAGTGAGTCTGCATGAAAATCGAGCGAGCGAAAGTGGTGACGCATATTTTGAGCTGAAATTGAATCAATTTGATACCGACTCAAACCAAACGGCCTCCGATCGTGAAACAGACTGTTCTGTTGAGTTCAAAACATCATAATAATCTTGAATTGATATATATTTTGATTACCTAATTATGTTGACATAAAGTTCATGTTAAAGAGGATTAACTAATTAAAAAATATTATAAAATGGGCTAATAACCTAAAATTGATCGGCCCTCCTCATAGATAATACCTCAATGGATCGCTTCCTTCACGCTCCTCCTCGTTTAATTTTCTCATCGACCGTAAGCGGTTAGGCTCTTAGCCTATCCTCCACGTCAGCCTCTCTTTTTTATAGGGCAAAGCCTCCTCACCTATCTATCTCTCCTTCTCTCTCTCTCTCTCTCTTGGTGTCTGGTAGGGGCCGTGATTCCAACCTCCCTGCATGATGTAAACCGATGTGCCCTCCATTTCGGAAAATATTACATCCGTCCATGTAGCTTTAGGTGCGGACTCAATCTAACGGCGGTATTTTTTTTCCCGTTTTAGCGCTCAACGATGCTGTAACTGGACGGATGGCGAGGATGTCATTTATATTGGCCCGACCCAGCCTGGCCCGCCTCGTTCAAACAGCGGGAGAAGAAAAATGAGACGGGCGTCGTTCGACATTCCTCCCGCGCATGACAGTTTAGGGCTTTCTCCGCTAGCTCAGCTCCCGCTCTCAATCGGCTAATGTCTGGCCGTCACTCAGTGATTTATCAAATCTTGTGAATAACAACCATTGAGGTATTATAGAAGACTATATGAGGTATTTACACCTGTGTTCTCAAACTTTAATGAATTTAGGGTTTTCTCTATTCTTCTCACCATCCAGTATGTGAACATTTTAGAAAATTTGAGTTCTTTAAATGAACAGGATGTATTTTAGTAGTTTTTGGAGATATTTTACATGTGTACTCTCTGTCTTCAAGATGGATGCTATTATTTTCAAATTTTAAACATTAGCCTTGTGAAATGTTTAGTATATCACATGGTAGGATGTTTGGTCATGTTTCAAGATGAATTCTATAGCCTGATTAGGGATGATAGTATGTTCAGTCGATGGCATTAAAATTTATTTGTAGGTTGATTTTTAGTTATTTGCTTCAGTTTTTCATGTGCACTTTTGTACTCTTAGAAGAATCTGACCCATTTTGGCATTTTTTAAAATACTTGTCCTGTTTGGATACAAAATGCTCAATACATGGCTTATGCGGTGAAGGCTCATTTCTTGGTTTTAGGGGTTTTTTTCAGACTCTCTCTCATGAGAGTACAGAGCATTTTGGTCATTTTTTTCCCAGTTTCTTTGGCCTGTTTGGAGGAAATATGTTCATTACAATCCATTAGGAACAATTTGGAGGCTGATTGGTTATTTTTTTAGTATTATTTTGCATCTGTACTCTCTGTACTCTCTTGAGAGTACATATACTTTTGGCCAATTTTTTCCAGTTTCTTTGGCCTGGTTGTTCAGATTATGTTCATTACATTCCAGTGGAAGTAATTTGGTGGCTATTTGGTTGGTTTATGGGAGATTTTTGCATCTGTACTATCTGTACTCTCATGAGAGTACATATAATTTTCTCAATTTTTTACAATTTATTTTGCCTGGATGGAGAGAATATGGTCATTACATTCCATTAGAAGTAATTTTATGGTTATTTTTTCTAGTTTCTTTGGCATGATTGTTGAGATTATGTTCATTACATTCCATTGGAAGTAATTTGGAAGGATGTTTGGATGGTTTCTGAGAGATTTCTGCATTTGTACTCTTTGTACTCTCATGAGAGTACAAAATATTTTGGTAATTTTTTTCCAGTTTCTTTGGCCTATTCGGAGACAATATGTTCAACACAATCCATTAGGAACAATTTGGAGACTATTTGGTTAGTTTTTTAGTGTTATTTAATATCTATACTCTTTGTACACTCTTGAGAGTACAAATGATTTTGGCCAATTTTTTCCAGTTTCTTTGGCCTGTTTGGAGGAAATATGTTCATTACATTCCATTGGAAGCAATTTGGAGGGATGTTTGGATGGTTTCTGGGGGATTTCTACATCTGTACTTTCTGTAATCTCATGATAGTATAAAGCATTTTGGTCATTTTTTTCCTGTTTCTTTGGCTTGTTTGGCATAAATATGTTCATTACAATCCATGAGGAACAATTTGGAGGCTATTTGGTTAGTTTTTTAGTGTTATTTTGCATCTATACTCTCTGTACTCTCTTGAGAGTACATATAATTTTGGTCATTTTTTTCCAGTTTCTTTGGCCTGTTTGGAGGAAATATGTTCATTACATTATATTGGAAGCAATTTGGAGGGATGTTTGGATAGTTTCTAAGAGATTTCTGCATCTGTACTCTCTGTACTCTCATGAGAGTACAAAGCATTTTGGTCATTTTTTCAGTTTTTTTGGCATATTTGGAGAAAATATGTTCATTACAATCCATCAGGAATAATTTGGAGGCTGTTTGGTTAGTTTTTAGTGTTATTTTGCATCTGTACTCTCAGATGATTTTATGGATATTTTTTTCCAGTTTCTTTGGCCTGGTTGTTCAGATTATGTTCATTACATTCCAGTGGAAGCAATTTGGTGGCTGTTTGGATGATTTCTAGGAGATTTTGTATATGTACTCTCTGTACTCTCATGAGAGTACAAAGCATTTTGATCATTTTTCCTGTTTCTTTGGCTTATTTGGAGGAAATATGTTCATTACAATCCATCAGGAATAATTTGGAGGCTGATTGGTTAGTTTTTTAGTGTTATTTTGCATTTGTACTCTTTGTACTCTCTTGAGAGTACAGACAATTTTGGCCAATTTTTTCTAGTTTTTTTGGCTTGGTTGTTCAGATTATGTTTATTACATTCCAGTGGAAGCAATTTGGTGGCTGTTTGGATAGTTTCTAGGAATTTCTGCATCTGTATTCTCTAAACTCTCATGAGAGTACATAGCATTTTGGTTATTTTTTTCCAATTTCTTTGGCCTGTTCGGAGAAATATGTTCATTACAGTCAAATAGGAATAATTTGGAGGCTGTTTGGTTGATTTTTAGTGTTATTTCGCATTTGTACTATCTGTTTGGATGGTTTCTTGGAGATTTCTATATCTGTCCTCTCTATACTCTCATGAGAGTACAAAGCATTTTGGTCATTTTTTCTAGTTTTTTTGGCCTGTTTGGAAGAAATATTTTCATTACAATCCATCAAGAATAATTTGGAGGCTGTTTGGTTGGTTGTTTAGTGCTATTTTGCATCTGTACTCCTTATTTAGTTAGTTTTTTAGTGTTATTTTTCATCTATACTCTCTTGAGAGTATAGACGATTTAGACCATTATTTTCTAGTTTCTTTGGCATATTTGGAGGAAATATGTTCATTACAAATCAATTGAGAACAATTTGGAGGCTGATTGGTTGTTTCTTATGGGTGATTTGCATCTGTACTCTCATTAACTAACTTTTCATTTTGAAGTTTACCATGTCTGAGAAAAGGATAACTTCGAGATGCAGGCCAACCACCGTTAGAATGGTGTTCGATAATATTGCAACATGATTTACTGATAATGTCATTGACATTTTAAAGAGGCTTCATCTGCATCAATTCATTAGACTCCACGAAATTCAGCAAGACTCAATAGCCATTACCTCAATCTTGTCTTGCTGGGACATAGAGAAGCAAGCTTTCTTTCTGGGTGGGCAGTATTCCTTTCACCCCCGATGAAGTTGCAGTAATTGTAGGGATGCCAAATAGAGGAGAGAAGGTCTTATGGCAGAAATCCCCGCTGTCGCAGTTCAATTCAGTGGATTATAAGACTATGCTTGAGCATGCAAATAGCCGTACGTGTACAATTGTACATACATTTTCTACTGTCAAATCTTTTTTTTGTATATCACAACTATAGGGTGACATCAAAATTGATTGCCTACGCTGATGACATAGATAAATTTGTTGAATACAACTGGGCAGAGGCCATTTGGGCTTTCCTAGTCACAATTTGATGGTATTACATCAAAGATTCATACCTAGAAGACACCCGGGTACATGAGTGGCTTTGTCACTCTTCTTATGGTATGTTCTATATCTTTGGTTATGTATTATTTGATGCATTGAAGTTAACTTATATAAATATTAATTATAGATCTGGGCCTCTGAGCACATAAGCATCATGAGGCTGCCATCTCCATTTATAAAACCACGTATGCTGCGATGGCCAAATATAAAGTTTCCAGATGAAGCCTTCACTGGTTTAGGAAGACACCATGTGACATATAATAATATCACTTAATTCATATAAGAATATATTTATTTATGTTGTAGTCATCACATTTTCTTATCGGTTTAACACATATTTGCCTTTCATTCGAGGACATATCAGAAGAGGAGACCTGGCTCCTTGAATCATTTTCCCCTGCCCAACATGCAATACATGTTAAGCCTGATAGCAGTCCCATTCTAAGTCCATCAGTTCACCAATCTCTCCATATGTCTCTCCTCGATATTCTCCCCCATCTAGTGTATCTAGCCTGCCCTCTGCTACTACCCCCGTAAAAGTTGAGGTGGAGAGGATAGTTGTAGGTTTTAGGGACTTGAAAGATATAATATCTTCTTTTCAAGCAACAATGACAAAGAGAATGGATGTGATTGAGGGACCGCTATCGAGGAGGTTCTTTGGGGCACGGGTCTTACCATCCCTACTGTGGGGGAAGCTCCTGTGGAGGTCACCACAAGGGAAACCCTTGAGGAGGCAGTCACAGGGGCAGCACTTATGGAGGCTACCAGAGGAGCTTTCCTTGTGGAGGCAAGCATAGGGGAGTCTCCTGTGGAGGCAACTACAGCTGCTGCCCCTGTGGATACTTCCACTTGGGAAGCCCCTGAGGTAGCCTCCACAAGGGAAGCCCCTGTTGAGTCCACCATAGGGGAAGCTATTGTGGAGGCCTCCACTGCACATTAAGATGCTCCGAAGCCTTTAATAGATAGCATTGAGCGTGGTGTGAAGGCTCGAAAGATAAGAAAGAGGAAAGCTGTTTGTTCCCCCTTCGTACACACTTATAGGAAGTCACGAGCAAGAATAAGTGATGTGGTGGCCTCCACTCAAGATGAGAAGCCGACAGTAGAGGTATCAAGTTACTTTCTTTTAAATTTGAGATAATAAAAATAAATTTCACTAAATTTTTTTATAGGATCGCAAAGATGATCCAATAAAGGTCAGTGACCCACAGAATGCTATTGTTGTGGTGAAGGAGCATCAATCGGAGGTATGCATCATCTCAGTAGATCGATCCTTAATTCATAGTGAATCTAGCTCTTCATCACTAACTTTCATTGTCAGTAATTTCGTTGCAGCCAGCAGAGGTATATCATTTTATTGACTTCTCATCCAGAGCTGTTCTGCCTAAGCCGATGCTCCATCTTATTGACACATCGTGCTCTCGATTTAAGGACAAGTAAGTCAATCTTCAATCAACTCCTTTATACATAAAATAACCTATTCATTTAATTAAACTCGCTTTAAAATATTTCTCACTTGTAGGGGTGATACATTATTCATGGCTAGGAATATCATTATTGCACGAGGGCAGATCGATGAGTTGCTGATAGATCAATATCTCTCCGATGCACACGTCGATGCCTTCGCCTTCTTATTGGCCGAGGAGTACTCGCTCTGTCCGGGGCTATATGTCCTTTATTTGTACATCTCATGCTTGCACTGGGTAAGTTACCCCACAGATATGCAGTGTATTACAATTCAATCCTTATTTGTATAGATGAAAACTATAATTTATAAACATTCTCTTCTTTTTTTACAAAGCTATGCGAAATATGACCTACATAAGGAAAGCAAAATGTTCATCTAGCATGTCACTGCAGACAGTGTGTCAAGGGCTGAGCTACTCTTACTTCCAATTATAGATAATCGACTGAACACTCGTTGGGCATATTAGGGCTTGATATTTTTATGACTCATTACCAAAACCAACCCATAAGGTCATTCTTCCGAGATTGTATGTTTTCAATTTGGTTTCCGTAAACTATTTTTTGGACCCCTTATTGACTATACTTGCTATTTAGATCAAATTACTTGTTGAAGATGTCGGCGTCTTTTGTGAGCGATCCCACAAAATGGCCAATCAAATGGTGAGTGTGCCCAAGATAATAGTGTTATGCAGATGTTTGTCAAGTACATGGAGGCAGCAATTAGGAAATCCCCACTTAACTGGGCTGACCACCATGATTGGCCGAAGAAGATGAATTGCTTTAGGGCCAAGTTTTCTTATGCTATCTTTTGTTTGAGAATGAAAAAACTAAGCTAAGAACTGTACATTTAAAGTTTGATAAGTAGGAAATAATTGTACAGAATATTTCTTTTATTTTTTTTCAATATCCTTGGGCAGTTTGGATCTTTTATTATTAGCAGAGAACACCTGCAGCAATTTGGTTGACGCTGGAATGCTTTATTGGGATATGTTTCATCTGTACCTCTGTACTCTCCTGGGAGTATATAGAGTATTTCATCTATTTTTCTTCAATTTTTTTGGTAGTTTTGGATAAATTATGATTAACAGAGAACATCTGCAACAATCTAGTTGAAGCTGGGATGCTCTACTAAGATGTGTTTCATCAGACTCTATGTTTATGCTATCTCTCTTTATACTCACTATCTCTGACTGTACTCTCAGTATCCTACATCTTGTACTCTTTATACTCTCTATTCCATTGCAGGTAGTTTGAAGGCTGACTATAAGAATATTTGAGGTGTTCTGTAGCTTAACTCTTTGTATTCTCCTCATAGTACAAATTATTTGCTTATTTTTTCCCATTTCCCCTTTTTCTTTGAAGGATAGAGAGGAATTGTTCACTATAACCTTAAAGCAAGTTAGATGCTCCTGGGTTACTTTTTTATGAGTTTTCTGAGTATTTTTGCATGTGAACCCTCTCTATACTCTCTGTACCCTCTGTACTCTCTATACTCTCTGTACTCTCTGTACTCTCTGTACTCTCTGTACTCTCTATTCTCTTTATACTCTCTGGACTCTCTGGACTCTCTGGACTCTCTGGACTCTCTATGTACTCTTCTCTACTCATGGGTAGTTGATATAATATTTTTTACAATTCTATGATGATTTCTTTACTTGTTTGGAGAAAATAAGCTTAATTTTGATATTCAAATTATATCATATTTTAAATTCGGATCAACTGAAAAAGTGAAGTTAAAATTTACATTATCTAAAATTTATGTTATACTCAGCCACATTCAGAATGCCTCAATCTGAAAGTATGCAGGAGAAGCAATATGAACTACTTAGCATGTGAACGCAATATAAGTGGGTACGATTATTAAACTTAACTCTTTAATAAATGAAATTATGATCTTTAAAAATATGATAGAATTTTGTGAATGCATAAAATTACTTTCTACCAGTCGAAATCATGCTTCTTAAAACCTACTTTCTCTAACAAACATGTGCATAAAATAGACAAATAAACTATCGATGATGTTTACCAACGCCTCTAAATATAAATTTTTGAAGGTGTGGAGCAAATTCTATATTTTAAGATGAGGAATTTTTCAAATAATGTAATAAATGAAAGTATCATCTGAATTAAATTAATATTATTGATAAATTTATAAATAATTACTAAACTAATATCATCACTAATATCATCTTCATCATGATTTTTTTCTTGGTTCTACTAAACTTGTTGATAGAACATACTGCTTATAAAAATTATAATGCATGCAATAAAAATTATTTCATAAAATATAGAGTACTTTATAAAGTATATATCAAACTATGTAATGCCTGTAATGAAAATCAGCTCATCCTCGTAAGCAAGGTAGACTCATCAATCAGAAACTGTAATTTGGTAAAATATGAGAAATTTTATTGCCACAGTCTAAGGATTACAAAGTCCTTAATAAGGGATAAACTCTATGCACTACTGCTTTAAGAGCAACAAACAACATAGTGAGAAAAAAAACCGAGCAGAAAATAATTGACCCATATTAAAGTCCATTTGGACCTTCTTGGTTTCAAGCAAGTTATGTACCCTCTCTTCTCTCTGTACTCTCCTGCGAGTACAGAGCATTTTGGACATTTTTTCACTTTCTTTGGCCTATTTGGAGGATGTAAGTTCTTGGGCTGGAGAGTACTGATTCATCTAGTAAACTGTACTCCACAATGGGAAGTAGGGGTAGAATCACTGAGAAATTACTAAATAATATAATAAACTCAAATATGAGATAGACTAAGTGTATTCGAACAAATGTTTGATTATGACATAGACTGAGTTTCTTCAAAAAATTGACCAATATTAATAAACCCAAAATAAAAATTGAAATATGAGATTATTATGTCAGTAACCATTAAGTTTAAGATGCTTTGAAATATTGACTTAAATAGAATATGAGTATATATAGTGCATTGATTAGTAAATCTTAGTCATCGAATATCATAGTAAATTAATTCATTTTCAAGATAAATAGATAAATTTTATAATACTAGTATGTTTAAGAATAAAGATGCTCACAAGAAGAAAGTCATCCTAACGAAGAAATGATTGCACAGTCTGACGTAGAAGAAAGTCATCTTAATGCTGCAACTCTGATACATTCTTTCTAACCAATCGGAGACCGGGGTAAAAAAGAAAGTCATCTTGGAGACTCTAAAGCAAAAATGATTGCGCAAATAAGAACACATAACTAAATGATATCATGCATTGAAATATTTTCATGTAGTAATATCCATCATCAACTTAGTGTACCCTTCAGCCGACTGACTGATTGTTGAGCTCTTGTTGAATTCTTGAGGTAGAACATCGACTGCTAATTTTTTACAAGATCGATGTGCTATGCGTATATCAAAAAAAAAATACTCTGGCATAACAGAGAAAGGTGTTGCAATGGGTGACGAAACATGTTCTGCGATACTATCAGTTTGTACTTTAGTTTCTGTAATAACAAAAATAGGATGGTTTGAAGATTAACAATAATATTTTAAATACTAAAAATTAAGAAGCAAATAGAGAATTACTCTTGGCTTTCTTGGATCTCTCTTAATATCTCTTAAGCCTTGCGTTGGAAACACCCTTTGGACGTTGCTTAACTGGATCCTTTAAGATGTCTTTTCCCTTGTCTACTGTGGTTGACTTCTTCTTCTTAGTTGCTCTGTCAGCTGGAAGAGAATTCTCACTTATTATAGAGTCGACATCATTGTATAGTTTTTTTAAGGATTGAAGCATATAGTCCTCAGCTCTATTATTACCCTGTGCCCTAATGCTTATTTGATATGCATATCGACTAATGTGATTTCAAAAAATAATGCCGGTAGCATTTCCATCTGTGCCTTCCACATCTCTTAATTTTCTATATGCACTATCGATGTAAATATCCCTCTTTGCTTTGGTAGACTATCACATGAGAAGATACTTATCCGGAATGCACACTACATCTTCCTGACTAAGAACTCTGATACAATGGCCACAAAGTAATCCCATCATTTCTTACAAGTACAAGTTACATCTAGGGTAGTCCCATTGAAATGGACAGTCCATATTTTGGATGAATTTTTATTCTCTAAGTTTCTCACCAAATACTCCATGGGGTTATCATCTGACACAGTTACTAATAGGCCTCCAACTCCATGCAAAAATTCTTCCTCAAACATAGTATAAAGCTTTCTTGTATAAAACATAGCAGCTTATTTTAGAATTGGACTAGTCTTAACAACAGGAACAATCGATGACTGGCTACACTTGAAGTCTTCATCATGTTCATTCCAACGCCATGTCTCCATAACCTTCTCCAACCCCAAGAAATAATCTGTGAGCGAACTTGTTGGTTTAGAGATTTCGTGACATACGTTGTTCATTGACTCACTACGTTGCATTGATAAGATGCCCATGCAGAATGAGTCTTTGCTGAATATAGTGGATCATTTGGATCTAATTTTATAAAGCTCAAACAGCCAAACATGATAATGCAAATTGCCTTCTTCTAGCATGGCAGACCAAGCTTCTTCAAACTCTTCCTCTGAGTCACATTTGCTTATGCATGCATAAATAACCCTTGTACCATCTTATTACTATTAAAGCAGTGAACCTTGGAAGGAGCTTTCTTCGAAATATGCCATTGGCACAACCTATGACGAGTATGCGATAATACAATTTTGATAGCTCTTGCCATAGCCTGATCTTGATCAGTGAATATTATTGTAGGATGTCTGTCACTCATCAACCGAAGAAATGTCTGGAATAGCCATGAGAATGACTCAATCGACTCTTCTGATAAAAAGGCTACTCCAAATAACACATTTTGCCAGTGATGATTCACTCCAACAAGAGGGGCACAAACAAGATTATATTTATTGAGTCAATAGCTTATATCAAAAATTATCACATCACCAAAATAGTCATATTTTATCCTATACATGCCATTGCTCCAAAAAAAAAACTTATTAAAAAATCTGACTCATTAACTTGTACATCCCATGCAAACATCCAGTCTGCTGCTTGCCTTTCCTTGAATAGCTGTATTAATGTATTACTGTCACCATTCATAATCCTCGATCTTTTCTCTTTCTGAATAAAACTGAAAATATCTCTTTTTGTCAAATTCTTCACTTAGATAGCTGAATGCATCAATTGCTCTAATTTCGGCCTCTGTCATTGTCTTCAACACGGAAGCCTTTTCACAGCTAATGCATCTGTGTGATCTGAGAAGATGTAGGTCAGCAGGCTTTGCTAATAAATGATTATGACTTTCTAGATATTTTTCAACCATCCAGTTCCCCTCCAAGTCAACAGAGAATCTAATCATGGGACAAGCCCTTGTACGCTTTTCTAGAATTTTGCTAAGTCGTTAGACGGATTTCTTCGACCGCGCACATAAAAAATCTTTTGATTTTAATTTTTGAGTTTGGCCAATAAGTATGGTCCTTCAACACTTTGATGCGTAGTCACAAGATGCATACTCCATTTTGTTATGAACAATGGTGCCAAGGAGTTTCTCCAAATTTGTGTCATTAGACATCACGACTTCGTCATCACACTCCTCATTGACCGCATTCACCTGCCCAGACAGCTCCACATAAATGTGACATATAAAATAGCTTCACAAATAAATATATTCCCTCCAAACAGGCCAAAGAAAGTGAAAAAAATGAGCTAAATGTTGAGAGTACAAAGAGTACAGATGTAAAAATCTCCCAGAAACTATTCAAATAGCCACCAAATTGTTTCCACTAGAATGTAATGAACATAATCTGAACAACCAGGCCAAAGAAATTGGAAAAAAATGTCCACAAAATTATCTGTACTCTTAGGAGAGTACAGAGAGTACAGATGCAAAATAACACTAAAAAACTAACCAAACAACCTCCAAATTATTCGTGATGAATTGTAATGAACATATTTCCTCCAAACAGGCCAAAGAAACAGGAAAAAATGACCAAAATGCTCAGACTCATGAGAGTAGAGAGTATAGATCAAAATCCCTAAAACCATCCAAACATCTCCAAATTACTTCCAAAGGAATGTAATGAACATATTTCCTCCAAACAAAGCCAAAGAAACTGAAAATAAAATGCTCTGACTCATGAGAGTACAGAGAGTACAGATGCTAAATAACATTAAAAAATCAACCAAACAGCCTCCAAATTATTCCTGATGGATAGTAATGAACATATTTCCACCAAACAAGCCAAAGAAATAGGAAACAAGTGATCAAAATACTTTGTACTCTCATGAGAGTACATAGAGTACAGATGCAGAAATCTCCTAGAAATCATCCAAACATCCCTCCAAATTGCTTCCAATGAAATGTAATGAACATATTTCCTCTAAACAGGCCAAAGAAATTGAAAAAAAAAGGCCAAAATCGCCTGAACTCTCAAGAGAGTATATATGTAAAATAATACTAAAAAATCAACCAAACAGCCTCCAAATTATTCCTAATGGATTATAATGAACATATTTTCTCCGAACAGGCCAAAGAAACTAGAAAATAATGACCAAATTGCTCAGTACTCTCATGAGAGTACAGATACAAAAATCCCCAGAAACCATCGAAAGAGCCACCAAATTACTTCCACTGGAATGTAATGAATATAATCTCAACAACCAGGCCAAAGAAACTGGAAAAAAATATCCACGAAATCATCTGTACTCTCAAGAGAGTACAGATGCAAAATAACACTAAAAAACCACCAAACAGCCTCCAAATTATTCCTGATGGATTGTAATGAACATATTTCCTCCAAACAGGTCAAAGAAACAGGAAAAAATGACCAAAATGCTCACTCTCATGAGAGTATAGAGAGTACAGAGAGTACAGAGAGTACAAATATAAAATAACACTGAAGAAGTAACCAAACAACCTCCAAATTATTTCTAATGGATTTGTAATGAAGATATTTCCTCCAAACATTTTCATAGAAACTGAAAAAATGCCAAAATACTTTCAGACTGCACTAGAGAGCACACATGCAAAACTCTCCTAAAACTAACCTAAAAATTTCCAAGTTCCTTCTAATGGAATGTAATGAACATATTCTCTCCACATGTAAACTCATGAAAATAATATGAAATTGGTCAATACTCTCATGAGATTACAGAGAGTATACCCATGCAAAGCAGATCCTCAAAATAAGCAATGTCCTCTTGCAAAGAACTCCAAACAGTGTAGGAAATATACATTAAATAAAAGAATGTCAAGGAATAATATTAACAAATCATAAAAAATTGTACGTATACAACGGTTGAGAAAAATTACTGATGAATTTTTATTTAATACATCCTCAGCTATTTTCTCAAGGCCATAACTTCCAAATTCATTCTCCATCTTCATGGTTCTTTGGCAAAAAGGAAATGAGATTTTCTATTTCTCTCTCTGAGCTTAGTTTGCAAGAAAAAAAATACACCCTAAATCTATATATATATATATATATATATATATATTCCTTCTAAATTCCTCCCGGGCATTCCAACTACGCTTCTTCTCGCGTTGTTTGAACGAGACGGGTCGAGCCAGGGTAAGCGCATCTGATTGATGGCTCTACCTTGCTTACGAGGATGAGCTAATTTTCATTGTAAGCATTACATAGTTTGATATATACTCTATAAAGTACTCTACATTTTATGAAATGCTTTTTATTGTATGCATTACAAAATTTGATAAGCCCGTATGTTCCTATCAACAAGATTAATAGAAGTCGAAGAAAAAATTTTTTTGTAATGAAGATTATATTAATACTGATGATATTAGTTTAGTAATTACTTATAAATTTATCTATAATATTAATTTATTTCATATGATACTTTCAGATTGTGGCATTATGAATGTGCCTGAGTATAATGGTTTATTACTAGCGTTCGATTTGACATACCAAGCATCATTCAATCGTAATTATTAGATATTTCATAATATAAATTACTGTAATTAATAAATTTTAGATAATGCAAATTTTAACTTCACTTTTTTCAGTTGATCCGAATTTAAAATATGATATAATTTGAATATCAAAATTAAGCATATTTTCTCCAAACAAGTAAAGAAATCATCATAGAAATATAAACAAGATATATCAAGTTACCCATGAGTTAAGAAGAGTGAGAGAGTAGAATATAGAAAGTATAGAGTATAGAGTACAAAGAGTAGAGTATGAGAGTACGAGAGTACAGAGATGGGGCAATCTTGCTCAAGGCTTCTTTTGCTTTGTGTTTTTACCTTCAAGATGCTCTTAAGGGCTTCCTCAGTGTCGACCTCACAGATAGCACATTTTCTCTATGCCATAAGACCTCCTCTGTTTGGCATCTCTATTATCATGGAACTTCATCTGGGTGATGCTCTTTAAGGCTTCTTTTGCTTTAGAAGGCTTCTTTTACTTTATGTTTTTACCTTCAAGATGCTATTTAAGGGCTTCACCTAAGTCTGAACTCAGATAACACATTCCCTCTATGCCATAAGACCTTCTCCCCTCTATTTGGCATCCCTATTATCACTGCAACTTCATCGGGGGTGAAAGGAATGCACTGCCCACCTAGAAAGAAAGCCTGCTTCTCTATGTCCCAGCAAGACAGGATTGAGGTAATAGCAATTGAGTCTTGCTGAATTCCGTGGAGTCTAATGAATTGATGTAGATGAAGCCTCTGTAAAATGTCAATGACTTCATTACTAAAGAGTGCTTCAGTATTATTAAACACCATTAAAGCGGTGGTAGGACTGCATCTCAAAGTTATTCTTTTCCCAGACATGATAAACTTCAAAATGAAAAGTCAGTAAATGACAGTACAGATGCAAATCAACCATAAAAACCAACTAAGTCACCCTACAAAATTGCTACTAATGGATTGTAATGAACATATTTCCTACAAATAGGCCAAATAAACTGCAAAAATATTGGCAAAATCATCTGTACTCTCATGAGAGTACAGATGCAAAAATCTAAAACCATCCAACAAATACCAAATTGCTTCCAACGGAATGTGCTGAACCTAATCTCAACAACCAGGCCAAAGAAACTAGAAAAATGGCCAAAAATCATCTGTACTCTCATGAGAGTACAAAGAGTATAGATGCAAGAAAATACTAACAAATCAACCAAATAACCTTCAAATTGTGCCTAATGAACATATTTCCTCCAAATAGGTCAAAGAAACAGAAAAAAATGACCAAAATGCTCTGTACTCTCGTACAGAGAGTACAGAGAATACAAAGATTACAGAGAGTACATAGGGTACAGATGTAATGAAAATAATCTCAACAACCAGTTCGAAGAAACTGGAGAAAATATCCAAAAATTATCTGTAGTCTCAAGAGAGTACAGATGCAAAATAACACTAAAAAAATAATCAAACAGCCTCCAAATTATTCGTGGTGGATTGTAATGAATATATTTCCTCCAAACAGCCAAAGAAAATTATTTCTAATGGAATGTAATATATTCTCTATCGGGTAAAATAAACTGCAAAATATTGAAATTATCTAGATTCTCACGAGTACATATAGTACAGATACAAAAATTTCTCAAAACAAGCAAAGTCCTCTTGCAAAGAACTCCAAACAGTATATGAAATATACACTAAATAAAATAATTTCAAGGAATAATACTAACAAACCGTAAAAAAATTGTACGTATATAACGGTTGAGAAAAATTACCGATAAATTTTTAGTTAATACATCCTCAGCTATTTTTTCAAGTCCATAACTTCCAAATTCGTTCTCTATCTTCATAGTTCTTTCATAAAAAAGAAATGAGATTTTCTCTTTCTCTCTCTGAGCTCAGTTTGTAAGAAAAAAATATACCCATAAACCCTAAATCTAGATATATATTTCTTTTAAATTTCTCCCGCGCATTCCAACGACGCTTCTTCTCCCGCTGTTTGAACGAGGCGGGCCGGGCCGGGTCGGGCCAGGATAAATAGCGTGGTCTCCATCCATCCAGTTACAGCGCCGTTAAGCGCTAAAATAGGAAAAAAATCACTGGATAAGCGTCGGGCCAAGATTGGAGTCCGCACGTAAAACTACGTGCGGACTTCGGACGTAATATTTTCTCCCATTTCAGTGGATGATAGCTTCTCCTCTTCAAACCGCATGCATGAAACCTCTGACATCGTCCGTTCTCTCTCTCTCTCTCCGAACACCTTGGCGCATTGAAGCCAGAGGATTTCAGCAACCGAGTGCTTCTCATGAAGTTTATGGAAGCAAGGAGCAATGCGAGTAATGAGCACGCGTTAATGAACGGCGGTGGAAACCATGGAAGAGGTTTCAACGCATACTCCATCGGAGACATTGGGAGGAACAGAGCCGCCTTATCCTTCGAGCGAGAGCATTTCATTGGGGAACGAAGCCAATGCGTTCTGTAGTTTGAAGAATAATCCACTGGTTTCTCACCCTTCAAACACGTACGAAAGCATTCAGATTCAGAACAGGAAGAGGTCATGAGGTTCAATCACAAATTGCAAGCAACTCGTGACCGTATATTGCATGAAGTGCTTCGATCAACTCGTGCAAAAGATTCAAAAACAAGATGGAAGGTACTTATAATGGATAAGCTTACATTGAAGGTCATATCATGTTTTTGCAAGATGCCTAATATCGCCGATAAAAAGATTTCATTGGTTGAAGAAATTTACAAAAGGCAACCAATGTCGGCAATGGACGCTATTTACTTTATGCAGCCAACTAGAGGGAATGTAGTCATGTTCCTATCTGATATGTCTGAATTATTCTGTAAACTCGAGCGCAAAGATAATATAGCAGAGAGGAACAAAATCATTGTGCAGAGGTTTCAATCGCAGTTGAATAAACAACTTCATATGCTGCATAAAATTGTCTTAACTTCCGTGATGCAGCACGAGAACCCGCTGAAGCAAATAGAAGAAGACATGAATCCATTTCAATATGTGAAGGCAGTGGCTACTAAAGAACTTAAAGGATTGGTTGATAAATTGAAAGCCATTTATAAATCCAAAATTACAACATGTAGATGGTTCCGACCTGCTAGCTCCTGCTATTAAGACATTTGCATCAATTTTGAAATTGGTCGGTGAAATTTACAGAAGACAACCGGTGTCACTGATTGTGAATGTGTAAAAAAATTATATATATATATATATACTTTTATGCAAGTCTCCATGTCATGACAGATGAAATTCCGTGATGTCAAGAAGATTAATCGCCGCATGCCATCGTGCACTAGTAATTGAAGGCCTCGATGCTCATCGACGCATCAGTGATTGAAGGCCATGCTCATTGATGAGATGAAATACGGTTGTGGTGTCGCAAGACACCACTCGCTACGCTCATCAGGGTGTACCGAGTAAGCCAAAATAGTTCCGATGTAGCCCCCTATACGGGGATGATGCCGGAATACTGTCAAAATGCTGTCGAAATTTGGAATATTTGCATATATATATATTCTTTTATGAAGGCAATTAAAGACCTCGTTATGCTCATCAGGGCGTACCGAGTTTGAAGACCTCGTCATGCTCATCAGAGCGTGACGAAAGAACCTGGTGTAAAGACACCACTCGCCACGCCGCCAGAAGCAGGTAGCCAAAATACCCTCGATGCAACCCCTTATATGGAGATGATGCCGGGAGGCTGCCGAAATTTTGTCTAATTTCTAGATTTAGAAAAAGAGGGAGAAATCAAATTTAAATAAAAGATGAGGAAATCAAATTTGAATAAAATAGGGAGACATCAAATTTGAATAAAAGAGAGAAATCAAATTTGAATAAAAGAGGGAGAAATCAAATTTGAATACAAGAGGGGAAAATCAAATTTGAATACAAGAGGGGGAAAATCAAATTAAAACAAAAGAGGGGGAAATCAAATTTGAATAAAAGAGGGGAAAAATGAAAGTTACTTTGAGGTAAATCTTTTCTTAAAACGACAAATTACATTATCTTTGAACTTATAGCTTCAAAATGCCTTCTTTACCACGGATGCAAACTCTTCGCATGTATAGACACGATACTAAATCAAAATCTACAAAAATTATAGAGCTTCCTTTAATAAAAAATTAATGAATTTCATCCTAATTATGATTTTCAAGAGCGATAATTTCATTAATTAGATGAAATTAGCTTTTATAGATTCCTACTGACATAGAGATTTTAAGCAAATTTTAATGTCCAGGGTTGAAGCTAAATTGAAAAAATGAATGAAAAATATAACATCAATGTCATAATTCAAACACAAAACCTAAAATCATTATACACTGATGGGCCCCACACTATTTAATGCGAAATTCAAGTGTGAGGATGTTCAGTTGCTTCCCGGTTTAGTCTTAGGATTAGGTCCGGGTCAACAAAACCTAAAATCTTATAATAAGAGTTACAAATCAGTGAAATATCTGATAAAATGATTCTATCAGGTGATAGTAGATCTAATCCTGTTAAAAGAATAGATGGATCTAAAACTCTTAAATATATTCCAAACAAATCAATTTTCAAATATCAATCTAAAACAATTAAAATGAAACTTTATCACTAAAAACTTAAACGAAACTCAATCTATCCACCTTCCTCAACAGTTTTTCGGGGGTGAAAAATTAAGAAAACTCTAGCTTACAAAGGAGCCAATGTCAACTCGAGTGTTCTACTATGTTTACTTTCAATCAATCTCTCGCCAATAAGGATGTGACCTGTCCTCAATCATGCGGCCAAGAAGCTACGTGATGAAAGCACTGAGTCCGACGTGATTTGGCCAATCCAGCCTCCATTATATTACGATCACACGTAGTAGCGTATGCTCCCCAATGCTCTTTGAGTTATGAATCATAGGTATACTTGATTGGCAAACAATCCGTTAAGGTAGACTTAAGATTGTCTCCTGAGACAAACATCACCCCGAGTACAAGGATTTCGACGTAACCCATGTGTCATGAGGATCCTTTGTTGGGTTACCTCCTCAATAGACTAGTGGAACGCGACGCCGGATGACCAAACCATGGGATCTATATCGGCCACGTCATCATTCCCCCAACCATCCGGTTTAAGCTAAAATGATGAATTTCATAATCTAAATTCTAAAACTCTACACGCTGCTATTATACGCTACGCATTAAGCGATCTAATGACTAGGTTTAATCAAAAGTTCTTTCACTTAGGGAGGTAATTAACTATGGGCTGCTATAGAAACCTCAAAACCAGATCTAAAGTCCTCGCAAAATGAGAACGAAATCTCTGGGTAGTGTCTTATCTACTATCTCATCTGCCTTCTGAAAATTACACCGATATTTTAAACCACTCTTTTCATCAAAAGAAGTCGGTGGTGAATTTTTGGAGCCCACAATTATGTAATTTAAGAAAATCATTTTTGTTAGGCATTTGCTAGGTTTGGACAAATGGGAGACTGAATGCTCCTAATCATCGAGTAAAAATAGATGACATCAAAGAACGATACTCTGTGGTTTTCAACACAATTCTATCTTTCATAGAAGATAAAATAAAAGTTCAAGAGGAGTTAATTGATGAGAAGCATCCTTTATAGTTCAAAGCTTTCAAGTATTATGATTACGTGGAGTTTCATTTCTCAAATGAAAGTGAGAAATTAAATGATACCCTAAAATCCTATTGTGGTATTTAGCTTATAATTTTAATGTTATCTTAAAATCCAATTGTCATGTTTTGAACAATAATGGTGACTATGTAAACAATATGTTGCTTCTTACTTTCGTGATCGTCTATTTCCATAATTTGTAATAAATGTTGTTAATGTTTTATCATATATATTTTTAATTTCCAAAAATCAAGAAAATATTCAGCAGGAATGAATATATGTATCAGACGAGGAAGGCAAATTGGCTTAGACATAGCTGGTTAGAAGCAGAGTACTCAAGATAGAAATAAACCGAAGAATACGCCTTATCACTATATTTATAATACTGGAACAAAGAAAAAATGCTCAGACCCCTCATCAATTCAGGGGCGGACCTACGGTCAACTCAGGGTTGGCAATTGCTCACCCTTAAATTTAAATTCTGTTTTCCTAAAGTCTGCAAGCTATTTTCCCTTTTAAAAAAAAGTACAAATTTTGTTTACATTCTCAGCAATACATTATATAAGTTCATGTTCTCCAAATTATTTGGCTTGAATCTCCTACGTATAAAATGACTTTCATAAAATTTTTATTAAAAACAAAAAGACTTAAAAAGTTACACTAAATAAACATATTATTAAAAATAACATAAAAAATAGAAATAAAAAAATATATAACTAAATTGATCCCAAACATTCTTTAAGCATGTGACAAATACAATGACGAGTGTATTATATATTACAACTCTATTAAAAGTTATGATTCATTTATGTATTTTATTAATCAAAATTACCAAAGAAGCGAAGTATTTAATTTCAAGTCATTTGTAAGACTTTCTAGACTGAGTTTTGCTCGATCGAAATTTTTTTTTTATTATCCTAATATATATTGAGACAAACATCATTTTGAAGTAATTTTTATGCTCTGTTCATCCTTTATAAAAAATTTGTGTAATACAATCACGAAAAAAAAAAAAATTCTTTTGCTATAATTTTTTTTCCTCCATTGTTGCGTGCTAGAAAACCAGTTGCGGTAGAGTAAAAGTGCCTTTAACTTCATCAGAAATCCAAAGACACATACGTATTTAAAGATGAACAATAAAACTCCGAATTTTGACGTGGAAAATCTCAAAAGAGGGAAAAAATCACGCAAGACAAGAAAAGCTTCCACTACATGTATCTTTGAGTACAAGATCTTCCCGACATCGGATTACAAAATCAGATATATGAAAGAGACAACAAATTGTTAGTAATAGACGATGTTGACGACGATGACGACGATGGCGATGATGGGCGACGATGTTGATGACGATGGGCGATATGAGCGGCGAGCTGGACGACGATGTGACAACGAGGACGACGACGACCGCTGATGGTCTATGATGACGACCGACAAATCGTCGACGACGGCGATCACGGTGGCGGCCGGCGGCGCGCGCCCGCCGGGCGTGACGATCCGATGTGGCACGATCTGGAGGATCTTTAGAGCTCTCCTCTTGGCCTCCTCATATGAATGAGGCTATAAGATCGGGAGGACGTCTCAGTAAACATGCAAAATCCAAACCACTCCTATCCATCTGACTCATGATGATTCCCTTGATCATATGATGTATTTTGTGTATTTGAATGCTCAAATGAAGTTGGAATTGTAAGATCTTTGGCTTAGAACCGGCTCGGAGACGCCGATTTGATATAAACACTCCATATTTGTGAGCTTTTAGGAATTTAACTGATGTCTCAAAGTTTCCAATGATATTTTAAGTGCTTGATCTCGACCGCTTTAATTTCCGAGCTTAAGATCAAGGCGGTCACTAGAGGAATTTTAGGGTCATATGTATTTTGGATGATATTATCTCAATCATCAAAAAATATATGTGTCAAGTACTTCAAAATAGTAAATTCTTCAATGAAATCTGCAGGTCCATTAATCATACATTTTTAGAGAACAGATCTTTATGTAAGTACAAGATTACGACTACGGAAGCAGATGCACAACCACAAATATGCATAGGTATGTGCGAGCGTGAAATTTTGAGGTTACGGACCCATCCTTCCGAACGGGCCATGAAGCCAGCGCCGCTGGTTTTAGGCGGTTTCGCGGCTTTTTGATGATTTTTTTTTTTGTTAGAAGGGTTTATAAAAACCCCCCTAGGGCAAAGGGAGAAGGCACACTTCTTCAATGCTCTACTGCTCTCTTCTTCTTGAGTGAGGTTCATTTGGACTCGATCAAGGCCCACGGTGCTTACGTCGTTGTTCCGGTTTTGCTCGAAAGAGGCGTCAACCGACCTCGTCGGATCGTACGGGTTTGGAGGCGATCGAGGCCCACGATACTTACGTCGTTGTTCCGATTTTCCCTTGAAAGAGGCGTCAACCGGCCTCGTCGGACCGTCCGGGTTTGGAGGCAATCAAGTCCCGCGGTTCCAACTCTTTCTGTTAGGAAATTTGATTTCTCACGACTTTAATAGATGATTCAGCAGTTGATAACCTCCAAGATGGCGAGGGAGCGTTAGCCAGGAACTATCGTTCAAATGACTCGAAAGTTTGGTGTAATTTATGAGCATCATCGAGGGGAATATATTCTCTCCTCTTTTTTCTCATATATGTATGTGTATCTTTTGTGATCGTAGTGAAAAATTTTATCGCAGTTATCCGTGAGCAAGAGAGAGTCAAAAGGAGGCCAAGCATTGTGGTGAGTGAGTTGCTTTTACAAAATTCTCGATTTTTGTCATTTCTCCCTCTTTATTTATTATGTATTTTCAGGTGATGGCAAGAAAACCCATAGTGACTTACAGACGATATACCATCTAGTCACATCGATAGTTTAATGGTGTTCAAAGTTTTTTTCCCTAATGAGTTGGTGGCCATTGTTGCCAAAAGTCCGATCAAGCCCGCTCACCTGTGGTACTTCGCTCGATGATTCTTCATCGACTGCGATTCCCTTTGGCTCCTGAGTTGATTGAGATATTCAAAATATGTGGGGTAGCTTTGTCACAATTTTCATTTCGAGCTTTAATAGTCATCGTCGGTTTGGCTGTCTACTTCAGAGAGCATGGTGTTACTTTGAACATCAAATACTTGTGTCGAATGTGCAAATTTACATGTGATACCCAGGGACATGTTTCTTATCGGACTATAAAGAATTGGATAGAATTTTTAGCATGGGATCAATCTAGAAATTGGTTTAATGGATTCTTTTTTGTGAAAAATGAGTGGGGCCTTCCTGAGAGATGGGGAAGATTGAATGACCTTCCAGATCCATTGTTGATGTCAGAGAATGAGATCCTGGCAACTCTTAATATCCCTGATGTAGGAAGCTTGCAGCATGAGTTACGTCACATTAACAAATATATAATTGAAGATAGAATGTTCAAGGTTGACCTTTCTATCCAGGCAGGGAGATCTCATTCTTTTCCACTAAAGAGGTCAACTAAAGGTGATGAAAGGTCTCCTCATATTCATAGGGTTCTTTCAAGAAGCCCATCATGAAATCAGGGTGGTGGCAATGTTTCTTCCCTAAAGAAAAGAAGACATGTGACTACGATATCTGAAGAAGATGTTCACCCCTCCTCGAGAGTTTAGTCGCTTCAACTTGATGGGGAGTTTATTTCTCAGCACATTCCGGAGAGGTGTTAAATCACATATGTCAAGGCCAACGAGATGAATTGGTACGTTGTCTTCCATTCTTTCTTCTTTTCTTCTTCTTTTCTTTTGTATAATATTTATGATGATTTTTTTTCTTTATAGGTAACTCAAACATTAGGGCAGATGGCTCATTTGAGTATCACTTTAGATGAGTGGAATACTGAATTTGTGAAGATAAAATATCTGCAAAGCGAGTATGAGCGAAAGATGAGTATTAAAGCCAAAGAAGTGGCGACTTTGGAGGATCACACCGTGCGAATGAGCTAGAACATGTCGACTTCTCTTTCTCTCAGTGTTAGGTGGAGCACTCGTGATGAGCTGATTGAGGTGAGGACAAAGACTCGTTAGAAAGAGAAAAGACTCAAGGCACTTGCACAGAGAGAAGAGAGCTCAACTAGAAGAAAGCATTATATGATCCTTTAGAAGGAGCATATAATGTCAAGCGAAGCAAATGAAATCTCCTTGGTGGAAGACTTTAAGAACTCCTCGCTTATCTCGACACTCAAGACCATGTTCGTGAAGCTCGTAATCATATACTTGATATTGAAGTGAAGGACTTGGAGCACCAATGTTTAGAGGAGGGCTTCATCCGAGGGTTCCTAAAAGGAATCCGCTAAGTACATCGCAAGACCAGAGCTAGTATTGAGGATCTGTCTCCCAGCCAAGTATCTGAAGACTCTTCATCCGATTTAGGAGATGGAGTTGGGAGTGAGTCTAAGGGAGTATCTCCTAGTGGTGAGGAGGACGTTGATATCACCAACTGATATGATGTAGCATCAGTTGATGATGCATTTTTTTATATGTATTGTTATTAGTGTGTATCAAAATCTTGATTCTTTCTTATACCACCATATTAATGCTATCAAATTTTTTTTAGATGATATGCTCTTATTTTATTTTTATCTATCCGGGGTAATTGGTCGAAATATTATTCGAATGCCAACCTGATGAGTGAGGTTGAATTGAATCAACTCGTGATTTTGACCTATCCGAGGTTGTTTGTCGAGTCGCCACGATGGCGTTAACCTGTATGGAAGAGGTCGAGAGTCCACCAAGGACCTTTTGACCTATCCTAGGTTGTTTGTCACGCCTTTGCTCGATGACGTTAACCTGTATGGAAGAGGTCGTAAGAAGTCCACCAAGGACCTTTTGACCTATCCTAGGTTATTTGTCAGAGTCTTCGCTCGATGACAATAACCTGTGTGGAAGAGGTCGTGGAAAGTCCCTTTGGGATTGATCATGCTCCGATTGAGATATAACGTGAGTTGTATATTTCTCAAGTGGGAGGATTAAATGAAGAAGAAACAAGTTTGTAAGAAGAAAGCTATAAATTCATTACTCTGATAAGTTCAGTGATACAACCATAAGATGATTTTAACATGGATATGAGTTTTAAGAGAAAATGACAACAACAACAACAACAACAAGTCTTTATCCCACTAAGTGGGGTTGGCTACACAAAGAGGAAATGATAAACGAGATAAAATAAAAGCTATGATAATTATGCAGTAGGAATTACTGATAATATTTTCAGAGATTCTCAGTGTTTCAGGTTCGAGGTAAGGTTTTTCTCTCTAAATCCTTGAGCTTGAAAGTTCCTGGCTTCACCATAGCTATAACCACATATGGGCCATCCCAAAGAGGTGAGAGTTTATTGCATTGAGGGCCTTTGCTGCCTGACTTCATAGGACCAAGTCACCGAGATATGGGATGAGATTTTACTCTTACATTGAAGTGACGAGCTACCCTTGGATAGGAAGCAACCAAGGGGCCATGTCACGAGTTTGGGAGTAGGTCCGTGTCGAGTTTTTCTTCATTACCGTCATGATTGAATAATTGAACTCTTGGACTTGGAACCCGATATCTACGGTATAATAGCTTCTATGCCAAACACAAGTTATAATGTCTCACCACGGGGTGATGTAGCGGTAAGCCCAAAGAATATTAGAAAGCTCATCAACCCATTGCCCCTTTCTCGAGACGTGTTTTTAGTCCTTTGAGTATAGTCTTTGGTAGCTTCACGCGTTTGAGGATGTGCTACTACCAGATGCGCAAAGAATTGAATGTGAAGATCTTTGCAAAAGGACGTAAAGACTTTTCCAGTTAATTGAGTTCCGTTGTCAGTGATGATCTTTGCAGGAAGATTGAATCGACATACTATATTTTTCCAAATAAATTATTTAGCATTTGCCTCCGTAATTTTATAGTGGTTCCACCCATTTAATGAAGTAGGACGGCTAAAATGATAAACTTTCGCTCCGATGCTATCTAAAAGGTCCCATGATATCAATCCCCCACTGAGCAAAAGGCCACGGGCTTTGAAGAGATGAGAGCTCTGTATGCGGCATGTGAGAGAGGTTAGAGTGCAACTGACAACTTGCACATTTTTTTGTGAACTCCAAGGCATCTTGTTTCATCGTAGGCCAATAGAACCCTTGCCTTATAATTTTAAGGGCTAGCCCTTCCTCCTAGGTGTTCTCCACATATCCCTGAGTGAACCTCTTAATGCTAATCCTCAAGGTGAGAGGCATTTGAGGCACGGTCCAGAAAAAGCTCGTTTGTATAGTTCACCTCTGATAATAGTAAAGTTTGAAGCTTGTCTTCGGAGATGAATTGCAGAAGTTGGGTCTTCAGGAAGAGTTCCTTCTTGTAGAAAAGATAGGATGGGGTCCATCCATGAATGTTCCTTTATCTCATCAATTTCTTGAATTACCCATGACCCTTGGATACTTGAAAAATGTATTTCTTCAACATGCCTTCTCTTAAACAGATCCCTAGTAGTAGATGAAGCAAGCTTAGTGAGAGCGTCAGCTCGAGTATTCTTCTCTCGCAGTATGTGAATGATTTGATGTGTCTTGAAATGGGCAAGAAGAGACTTCACCAAGTGGAGGTATCAGGCAGGGATTATGAGCATTAAAGTTTCCCTCAACTTGGGAGGCAACAAGTTGAGAGTTAGTGTGTATCACTAAGTCTTGAGCTTCACAGTCAATGGCGAGTCTCAACCCTGCTATAAGAGCCTCATATTCAGCCATATTATTAGTTGCAAGAAATTTTAGGCGAAGTCCATACTCTAGGTATTCTCACTGGGGAAATAAGTAAGATTCTGACCAAAGACCTGATTTCAAGCTCCATCAACATAGAGGTCCATTGAGGAGATGAAAGGCATGTATCGATAGCTCCTCCGAGTTGTGCATTCCACTATAAAGTCTCGGAGTACTTGAGACTAGGGAGGTAGAAAATTTATATCAAACTCTCCCAATTCTACAGACCACTTGATTAACCTCCCAGATACTTCTGGTTTTTGTAGGATGGCCCTTAATGGTAAATGGGTGTAAACGCCAATAGTGTGAGCTTGGAAGTATGGACGCAATTTTCGTGCTGAGAAAACTAAAGCCAGAGCCACCTTATCAGCAAGTGGATAACGACTTTCTATATCAGAGAGAATTTTGCTGACATAATAAATTGGTCGTTGTATCCCACTTTCTTCTCGCACTAAAACTGAGCTTATCGCGTGGGAAGAGATTACGAGATATAAGTATAACATCTCTCCTTGAATAGGCTTGGATAAGAGGTGGAGATGCTAAATACTCCTTTAGTTGCTCAAAAGCATCGACATTCATCACCATTGAAAATTATTATTTTAGCTCCCTTTAATATTTTAAAGAATGACAAGTATCTATCCCCGTAACGGGCTAGAAGTGGGGATAATGCAAAGAATTCCCATTCAAACGTTGAACTTCCTTAATATTCTTCTGAGGAGTCATATTTTTTGAGAGCTTTGATTTTCTGGGGTTGGCCTCTATCCCACGGTGGGTTACCATAAATCCAAGAAATTTTCCGACGTAACCCCAAAAGCACATTTGGGTTGAGTCGATGTTATAACATCGAAGAAGGTTAAAGCATATTTCTAAGTCAGAAATATGTTGTGATTCTTCCAAGCTTTTCACTAACATGTCATCCACATATACCTCCATTGTGTAGCCTAGTAGGTCTTTAAAGACCTTATTCATAAGGCGTTGATAGGTAGCACCAGCATTTTTTAATCCAAACGGCATAACTTGGTAACAGTATAAACCTTTATATGTTTGAAATGTTGTAGCTTCTTCATCCATTGGGTTCATTTTTATTTGGTTGTAACTAGAGTAAGCATCCAAAAAATTGAGCATTTGATGTCCAGACGTAGCATCAACCAACTGATCAATTCGAGGAAGAGGAAAACTATCTTTCTGCAAGCTCATAAGGTTGTAATCAATACACATTCTCCATGTTCCATTATTTTCTTAACCATGACAACATTTCGCTAGCCATGTAGGGTAATGTACCTCTCATATGAATCCCGCTCTAGAAGCTTGTTAACTTCTGCTCAATAGCTTGAGGCATCGTGCAAAACTCGCTTCTTCCTGATGATCGATTTGAATGCTGGATCAATCTTGAGAGTGCATGATCACATTGGAAAACTCCGCATGTCGGACTCAAGCGAAGATGTCTTGATTTTTGAGAAGTCTATGTATTTTTCCCTTTGTTTCGAGATCAACTTACGCTTTTGTAATGATTGGTCATTTAATGCAACAAAAACAAGTCTTCTGTGAAGCTTTTGGTACTTCTTCATCTCGAAAATTAAAATCTTGATCTTTGAAGGTCACGGAAGAGCGTGGTTGAGCTTATAGATAACATGATTGTCTTTATCTGTTGATTTCCGACCACTCCCCAACTCAGCGGGGTTGAAATTTCATCTTAAGATGAGATCTTGAAGACTACACAAAAATTGATTGGAGGGGCCTTCCAATAGTTATATCTTTGAATCGACTTGACCACCATGAATTGGATTAAATGAGCCACTTGTGAGAAATTCACCAAGGACAACGGAAGGGTGATTGTCCCTCTACTCTGCAGGTGATTATCAAACCCGTACAATGGTCTTGCAGCGGGTTGGAGCTTTTCCCTAACCCGGCCCATGTTAAGAAATGTGGAGTAAAATAAGACATCAACATAACTCCCATTGTCAATCAAAATTCTCTTAACATTATAGCATGGGTCAGATCCACTCGGATGACAAGTGGATCTTGATGAGGAACATGTACTCCTTCTAAATCTAAGTCATTAAAAGTGATGGAATGATCAATGCGAGACTTCTTTTAACTCCGGCTCTTCAGAGATGGTAATGAGAACTTGATTAGATAGTATTGGTCCTCCTGTTATTGTTTCGATTTCTCCAACTGTTTGATGATTATTTTGTTGTTTATGTGATGATTGTCCTGGTTGCCCCCCAGTTGGAGGTATGTTTGTTTGAGTCGATTGATTCTTGACAAATCGAGATAGATATCCTTGTTGAATGAGCCTCTCAATTTCTTCTTTTAATTGTTTGCATGCCTCAGTAGTATGTCCACGACTTCGATGTAAGTGACAATATTGCTCTTGATTTCCTGAATTTGGTTTTGATGGATTGGCCACTTGATATTTTCTTCATCTCGAATAGCCATTAGGAGGTTAACGAGATGTGTTCGGCATGTATTCCTTTTGGTGTGGTTCACGTCGTTGATATGGGGGGTTGTGGAGGAGATCACGGCACTTGTTGCTTCTTTTGATAGGGATCGGTCGCATTCCTGGGGTGCTTTTATGTTTTTCTGTAGATTGCTCAAATTATTTGCGATGGGCGATGTAAGCCTCATCGGCGAGATTTGTGCTTCCACGATGAACAAGACATATGAAGCGGCCGTGTTTCCATTAGTGGCAGTAAAAGGCCGGGCGGAGTCCTCAAGGAAAACTCCTCTTAATAGTTCGTATACACTCGGGTATTTGGCGAGCTTCTAAGGAGAACCTGAAGTATTCCTTAAGTGATTCACCCTCGTTTGGCGAATCGGAGAGAGATGGGAGGAATCTTTAATGATCCCGGTTTTATGGTTACACAAAAATCTTGGCGAATTAGGTCAAAGGTATGGATGGATTCCCTTGGAAGGGAGTAGAACCAAGTCGAGCTTGTCCCTTGAGGTAGCGGAAAGACGACAAAGCGGTGTGTAGGAGCTTCGTTGGATGCGCATGATAGTCTGTAATGGTCGATGTGTTCATGTGGGTGCCCCCATAAGAATCAATGTTTGGAAGCTTGAAACCCAGAATAGGATGTTGAAGAATAGCTAAAGATGAGGATTCCTAGCGCAGCGGTGAGGGGAAGATGATTTCTATCTTGGAGGTGAAATTCATCTTGCATTAAGCGTAATTCGCACACGTATAACATGACGAGTGGGGTCGGCGAGAATGTGTCAAGCTACCAGCAATAATTGGTGGATTAGCAGTCGGTTGAGCTGCACGTGATGGATGAGTAGAACTAGCGGTGTCAAGGAGATCAGCATCACGGTCTCTATGCGGAGGAACTTCAACGTCAAGGAAATTAGCATTTTGACCTCCCCCGGCTAACGATCGATCTTGGGGGAGATGTGTTTTCCGCGGTAGTGGCTATTGTGTTCCTTGCAAAAGTCGGATCATCTCATTTTGAGACTCTTCCATTCGGCACACACGATCTTCTAAAGAGATTTCTGCCGCGCCTTCACCAACAGGGTCACGCCTATCAGGGGGAAGTGAGGCAGAAGGTTGGCGTCTTTGGTTTAAGGATCGGTTTTGAGAGTGACGGGAGTTGGAGCGGGAGGCTCCGTTATTACGATACTATTGGCCATAACGAGGTGTTCACAGAATTGTGATTGAAGGGTTCTCTTCCCGACGCCAAAAGCTGCGTCTAGAAAACCATTGCGATAGAGTAAAAATTTTTAGCACGTTGTGAAATCCATCACACACATGTATTTAAGAGTGAACAATAAAACTCGACGTGGAAAATCTCGAAAGAGGGAAAAACCACGCGGGCGAGAAAAAGCTTCCACTATGTATGTTTGAGTACAAGATCTTCCCGTCTCGGGATTACAATTGTATATGAGAAAGGGACAACGTTCTAGTAATACGATGTTGGACGATGTTGATGATGTTGGCGGCGATGTTGGCGCGATGTTGGCAACAATGTTGATAGCGATGTTGATATGTTGGCGGCGATGTTGGCAACAATGTGCGACATGTTGGCAACGGATATTTTACGGCGATGACGCGATATTGGCACGCAATGTTTGGCGGCGATATTGGCGATAATGTTCGGCGATGTTGACGATGGCGGCGATAGTGGTCGGTGATGATGACCGTCAACAGTGGTTGACGACGGCGAGGATCAGCGGTGGCGGCTGACGGCGACGGCCGGTGGGGGTGGTTGACAACCGTCGAGTGGCGGTACGATTGTGCTTGGAGGATCTTTAGAGCTCTCTCCTCTCTCTTGCTTGGCCTCCCCTCATATACGGAATGAGGGGCTATTTATAGATTAGAAGAGTGGCGTCTCTGTAAATACATGCAAAATCCAAACCACTCCTCTCCATCGGACGGCTCATGATGATTCCCTTGATCATATGATGTATTTTATGTATTTGAATGCTCAAATGAAGTCGGAATTGTAAGATCTTTGGCTTGTTGGAACCGGCTCGTCGAGACGCTCGATTTGACTATAGAGCTTTTTAGGAATTTAACTGATGTCTCAAAGTTTCCAATGATATTTTAAGTGCTTGATCTCGACCAGTTTCAATTTCTGATCAGCTTGCTTTCGGCATCAAGATTCGTGCTTCGACTAGAGGAATTTTTAGGGTCATATCATCCATGATTTTTTTTTGTTCTTTAAGTTTAGATGATGAAATATTGAAATGATAACTCATTACAATTAAAAATAATAATATTCATATCATATGAATCTTTTATTGTTTATTTATCTAATACATATGTCTAAACAAAACTTGATTTATTCAAATTAATTTTAGATGATTATATTATTTATATTTCTCTGAATGCATGCTTGTAGGTGATAATGTAGATTGTGTTAAATAGTGTGCTAGATGGGTCATATTGATTAGTGGAGAATGACTAGTTTGACTAGATCAAGTTTCTTGGACTCATTCTCTAAGATTAATGCACTAATCCACTGAATGCATGCTATACATAAGAACTTGATAAATTACTATAATGTTGTGAATATCAGACCAGACATAGAACAGGAAAAGAGAGAGGTTCAATGTTCAATAGTTTGACTAGGGTTTAATCGGTGGTTGAACTGGATGGCGTAATAAATATTAAAATGATTAAATATAAATCTAATTAAATGATATAATAATTTAAATATATAATAATAAATAAATAAATATACTTAAATAATATTACTAATAATTATAAATTTAAAGATTGATATAATGCTCACAAAGTTATAATTACTGTGTGTTGTAAATTTAGATGAGTGTATTAAATATATCAAAAATTTATTATATAAGTTTTAGAAAATTAGTATAAAATATAATAGAAATATAATTTTAAAAAAATTTATAGTTTGTATTAAAACTATATAATTTAAAATATAAAAATTATTTTAAAACTTTATAAAATATATTTAACATAAAAATATAATATATAAATATTATGATAAAAATATATTCTATAATAAAAAATTTAAAATAAAAATTATTTTAAAAACTTTATAAAATATAGCTAATATAGAAAATATAGTATATAAAATATTATTATAAAAATATATTTTTAAATAACTTTTTTATATTCTAAAATATAATTTGTAATAAGAATATAAAGTTAAAAATTCAAATATTATTCTTATATTCTTATATCTCAGTGCCCTTTACTATTCTCAAAATTAAAATATAGTTGCATGAAAAAAGAGCTAAAAAAGATAACCATATAAACTATTTGAGTGGTTGCATGATGTTTAAAATATAAACTAATTTAGTTATATTCATATTAATAAAATAAGATTTTAAAAATTTATAAATTGATTATAAAAATAACTACATTAAAATAATTCAAAATTACTATTAAAACTTAATATAAATTTAATTACAAATTTTAGTTATTTAATTAAATAATATAAAATAGTGATTAAGGGATAATTTATTGAACTGGCGGGTTTCATAAAATTAGGGTGGTTCAACGATCGATTCGATTGAGATTTGATCGGTTTTCACAGCACTGTAAATCAGTCAAGCTTGAATTATTTTTTTTCTTTTCTTATGATGTTGATTTCATGAAGTAATTCATTGCCCTTATTTGTAATTTTAAATAAATGCATTATTTCAAAAAATAAAAAATAAAAATACCCTAAATGAAATAAGTTAAGGAATCTATTAGTTTAACATACAAGTAAAAATTAGATGTGGCATGTAATCACTAAAAATTTAACATAGTCTATTTATCTAAATAAACATGCCTTAAACACCCATCATGATGTCACTACAGTGGAAGTCCGGAAATAATGAAAAAAAAAAAGGCAAAGAAAATGGTGAACACATAGAAGGGAGAAAGAAGATAACTGTAACGGTTAATGATGAAATGAGACGGGTTAGAATTCACGAAAGATGTATTAAAAATTCATTCCGTTTTACGGTAAAGTTCATGAAGAGGTTGCAAGAGACAAGAAGCAAGAGGAAGAGAGGTTTGCAGGAGAGTGGAAGCTCCATGGAGAAGTCGGATAGATCAAATTCAACCAAAGCTTGATGGGGCCCTCGTAAAGGGTGGTGGATTTTGGTGAGGGTCTGTGGGAGAGACAAAGTCAAGATTGACAACCGCCCAAAGAGTGAAATACAAAATGGGGCTATAGGTTAGAGAGAAGAGGACAAAATCTTTGCAATGAAATCTTTCGCAAGTTATAAGTGAGCATTTTTAATTTTTTTTAAAAAAAATTATTTATAATTTTTTTTTTACTAATTAATTTAAACAATATGTCTTTTTTTATTTTTCCCTTTAGATAATCTTCACGCTAAATTAATTTTATATTTTAAGTCATAAAATATTGAAAAGATAACTCCTTAAAATTGAAGAAATAATATCCGTATAATATAAATTTTTTTATTATTGATATATCTAATACATATTTCTAAACAAAACTACTAATTTGGATTTATAATCATATCTATCGAATTTTCTTTGAATTTATAAAGCTGAAGTATGCTGACTAGATGTATTGTCTTGTGTAATAATCCTTTTATGATCTTAATCATCATATTATCATTCTGATAATTATAGTTAGCATATTCGATTTGCATCATATGGAGCTTTTTTTATAATAATAATAAATGATAAATTATAAAGCATATAGCATAAATACGTAACATAAAATATTTTTTTTATTGCTACTCCATACCTTAAAATATTTTTCAATTTTAATCACAAATTTAATGTTAGTAATTATATACTTATCTATATATATCAGTAAATCACAATAATCATTTTACATAATCTAATAATCATATTAGTGGCAATATAAATGCAAACAACATAAATAATAAAATAAAGCTAGATCGTATGTCTCATTATCTTAAGTAACATAATTATCATCATCATTATCTTCAGTAACTCTCCGATCACCTTTCTATTGAAGCTCCTTTAGCTTAGATTGTACAACTCCTAGATCATGAAATCGACTATACATAAGATTGGCTATCTTTCAATCTTTGCAAGATGGATGAGTACCAATTTTATCCTTGGAACTACTTTTAAAGCCATGCATACTACCCTTGATCAATCCTCCTATGGTATCATCCATGCATCTGAGTCAAACTTATTCTATCTAGCACCTTTCACATCAAATTTTATAATCATAATTGTCTCATTGTTTTTTTTGGGATCACTAATGTTGGATCGCCTCCCAAGTGCTATCACTCGACTTCTTCTTGATCATAGCTGTTAGACTATCATTGTTTGATTATCATCATTGAATTACCACTCAACTGCAATCACTAGACTGTCACCTAATCGTCATTGTAAAATTGCCTCTCAACCACCATCGTCGGACCTCCACTCAGCAACAGTCATCGAACCATCACATGATGATCATCATCAAACTGTCACCTAATTATCATCATTAGACCACTACTATCTGACCATTATTGCTAGGCTTCATCTATATCGCAATCAACCTACCACTGCATCAAACTACCATCGTAGACCATTTTTATTACTAGTTATAACCATCGACCGACTGACATTGTTGGATCATCGTCCGACCACCTACTATGGACTAATGTTGGCCCACTGCCTCTAGACAATTGCTTATCTGCCATCACCGAACCATCGCTTGACTAACTTGTTAGACCATTATCACTAACCATATTATCATTAGGCCACCACAAACGATCGACTGCAATTACTCAAGCTCCACTTCTTGACTATAATCTCCTAATTACCATCACCCAATAATGATCACTTGACTAATATCGATTGACTATAATCTCCTAATTACCATCACCCAATAATGATCACTTGCCTAACTACATTATTTTGTCCATTGTTATCCGACTACACTATTACATACTAACTTCAATATTCACAATTGTCAATGATATTGATGCATGTCATCGCTTATATAATTGATGCATGTTATTAACACACCCCATTGCCTATAGGGCGATGCCACCACCGACTTACATCATCACCTATATTGGAGTTCATTCTCTATAATTTATACCTATTATATTGTATCGACATCTTCCGTGGCTGTGAGGATAATAGATGAATTCTTTTTTAAATTGTTTTAATTATTAATGAGAGTAAAATTTATGAATTTTGATTTTTCAATTCATCGTGCTCCTGAAGGGCAAAGTCTATTGTTCCAAAACTTTTTTTCTAACAGCTTTTTTTTCATGACATTAAGCTAAAGGGGATATTATTATTATTATTATTATTATTATTATTATTCATATCCAAACAATTAAAATTGATTTTAAATTTCCTTATCATAATTAGATGTAGTAATTCCTTTATTTTAATCTGGCCTTAAATCATTTTTTTTTTCGGATTTCGATGACATTCATTTATTTTACACTGTATTTCAATAAATTTTTTATTTTATTTCGAGAGTCTTGAATTCATCAAATATCAACAACAAGCAATGACTTTGTAAAATTTATTTTAAAACTAAACAGCTTGAATTGTATTTAGTTGTAACCAATATTGAACGCAGCTCTTAAAAAGGACGAATAACTTAGAGAACCTCCTGAAGGCATCTCCTGAATGGAATCTTTAACACATTATATAAATTCCCATTGAGTTGAAGGAGCTCGACACATCCAAAAAGAAAGGGGGGAAAAAAAGAAAGCAAAGTAATAAGCAAAGATGGGATCCCTCGGTGGTTTCAGCAATAAAAAGCTTGAGCTACCAACAGTAGATTTGGGTGACGTAGACATGCTTGGAATTAATAGAAAGGCCTGGCTTCGAGAGCGGTGGCACATGCTCTACAAACTCATGGAGCATTTGAGGTTATTTATGATAAGGTTAATACTGAGCTACGAAATAATCTGCTTGGGCTGGCCGTCCCGGAGCTCTTTGACATGCAGACAATGGAAAAATTAAGTGATAACACAGCTTTGCCATTTCATGGTTGGTTTTTACAGAAGCCAGGCTTTCCTTTCTTAGCTCTTCAAATCACTGAACCTTATTCCCTAAGTGCGGTTCAAAAATATGCCAATACCATTTGGCCACAGGGAAATGATTCTTTCTGGTAATCATGCATTCTACTGTCATTAATTTTATAAATCGTTATACTCTATTTATATTATTTTTAAGGAAATTATTTTACGAAGGTCCTGATCTTAAATTTGTTTTTTTTTTTTTGTTTTTTTTAGCAACATAGTATGGAAATATGCAGTGCATATGCAAGAGCTCATTCAAATCATCCATAGGTTGATCCTTGAAAGCTTGGACTTAAAAGATCATTATGATTCACATGTTAAATCTCTAGCATATTCAATAAGGTTAACAGGTTATAATAAAGATCTATCTTGTGAGAGAGCTGGTATTGTTAAGCCTCCTCATAAAGACCCAAATTGGGTGAGTATTATTTGCCAGCACAAGGTGTATGGACTAGAGGTTGAGACTTTAGAAGGTGAATGGATACGAACAACGCCATTGCCTAATTCATTTACTGTGTTACTAGGTGAAGCATTCAATGTAAGTAATATTTGCCTAATAAAAAATATGTTTATTAGATATTTTAAACATTGAGAATTTAATGAAAATCTTTTATTTGATTCTAGGCTTGGACAAATGGAAGATTGAAAGCTCCCAATCATCAAGTAAAAATGGATGAAATCAAGGAACGATACTCAGTGATTTTCAGCACAATCCCAAGTTTGACAAACGATATAATAAAAGTTCCCGAGGAGTTAATTGATGAGAAACATCTTTTACAATTTAAAGCTTTCAACTATTATGATTACGTGAAGTTTCGCTTCTCGAATGAAAGTGAGAAATTAACTGATACCCTAAAATGTTATTGTGGTGTTTAGCATGTAATATTAATGTTATTTTGAAATCCTATTATTATGTTATGTAATAATGACTATTATGTCTGCTCATTACTTTTGTAATCATCTATTTCTATTTTATGCAATGAATATTGTTAATGGTTTCTTGTATATATTTTTCTTGGTGAAAGAAATTAGACTTTGATATGTCATTGAAAAATCTCCTAGCTGAAGCACGAATGTTGATGCATATATTATTGAACATTATTTAGAATCAAAATCTTAGTCTTTCAAACTCTCTTTTGATCATCATAGAGCTGATATAAAATACCTTGATTAAATCGAAAGCAATCTGATTCTGAGTTTAGACTAGCCCAGATCAAGTACTTAGAATATAATTGAAAACTTTGGGATCTTAGTCGGATCCTTAAAATATATGAGATGATCAAAAGGATCATTTTGAGCCGTCCGATGGAGTGGTTTTGATTTTGCCTGTATTTACAGAAATACACTCCCATATTCTATAAATAGCCTCTAATTCTTCATATGGGGGAACCAAGCTAAAAAAGAGAGAGAGAGCTCTGATACTGGAAGAATCTCAAAGTATAATCGGGCTACCGCCCGATCATCGTCGGATCACCACCGGTCACCACTATTGGTCACCACCGGCCACCGCCGGTCTGCAACACCATCACCATCTCATCACGCCGATCGCGGATCACCACCGGCCGCCGTCGGTCACCATCGCCAGTTACCCTTTGACCATTATTAGACAACCGCAGGCCACCACTATTGCTCATCACCGGCCCTCACCGTTAGTCTCAACCGGCCACCGCCGTCGGTCACCACAAATCACCCTTTGTCGATGGACGATGCGCCACCACTCTTTTCAACTATCTATTCGCGTGTTGGATTTCCATACAAAGCTAAGGCGTTAAGGTTTATTCTAGCACTATAAATTTTCTGACATGCAACAAATCTTATTATCAAGTTCAATATTTGAGTGAAAATTAAGAAAAAAAAAAGATAACGTCATAAAACTAATTTTATTAATAGCATTATTCTGAACACTAAACATTATCATTAAAACATTACTTTATCTTCAAATTACATAAATATTATTTTACACAGTCAAAAAAGATAATAGTAATAAATCTCCTATAAACAAACTATCAAAGCTGGACAAATTATTGTATTTAGGCTTAATCATTATTGTAACCAATGATTAGAAGTTTGGATAAGTTAGAGAGATTCTAATAGCATCTTTTGAAAGAGTATTTAACAAATTATATAAATTTTCTCTGACATGAGTTAATAGCTTAACATGAAGAAGAAGTAGGCAAGTAATTTGGCAAAGATGAGTGAGCTTGAATTGTTAAAGGCTAATTTTAATGGCTTAGACAAGTTTAAGCTTAACAAAAGTATGGCCTGTGCATAAGCTCGATAAGAGATAGCACAAGCAATATGAACTCATGGAGGCTTTGTGGTTGTTTATGATAAGGTTAATACTGAGCTATAAAATGGCCTACTTGGGAGAATTAAGTGATAACACAGCTTTGCTTTTCATGGTTGGTTTTAACATAAGCCGGTCTTCCTTTCTTATAGCAACCCTAAATCACTGAGGCTTTTTTTTTCCAAAGTACAGTTCAAGAATATGCCCATGCTATTCGACCATAAGGAAATCATTCTTTCATGTAAGTATTCTACTATCAGTAGATTTTTTTTTAAAGCATCATTATTTATTTATTATTTTTATTTATATTAATTTGCAAAAGTTCTTATTACGTGCGAGAATACTAATGATGGCAAAATAATATATTAGTGTTTTAACTTTGTATTAAGGTCCAATTCACGTATAAATTAAAAAAAAATCTGAAAAGTTAAATTTTATGTGAGAAATCTCAAAAAGGGAAAATTATAATGTTTGATAAATTGAAAAGAAGCTTACATATTGTGGTGTTTATTTTCGGAATGTGTGGGGGATACCACACAGATTGTAAGGAGTACTTATTGAAGTGATTGGGTACAACATTGGGGTATGGTGTACTATCTGGAAAGATAGAGGCATCACCCTTCAATGAACCTAATCATCTAATAAGGACTCATAAGGCATGATAGGTCTTCGAATATACCAGAGATTTTTTTTCTGTTTTATATAGATGAATAAAGCAGGGTTTATTTTAAACCGTGTTCTAAAGTTCCCACTAGAGGTAAGCCTCCATAGTTAATTATATCCTAAAGAAGGTGAATTTCTTAGGAATACTCTCGATTAAGGTAGACAATTAGGGTCTCCAAAGATTTCAAGATTAGACTACCAAAGGATTGGATATATTTGGAAAATCAATCGGGATAAGTCAAGTAGAGAGAATTATTTTGGAAGCTAAAGGAGATGAGTAGGGAATACTCATGATACTATAAAGACTAGTGAGCATTCCAATATATCCTATGATTGGGCTTTATGTATTTGAAATTGAAGAGAATTCTATGTTAGAGTTGAATTTTACTAGATTGCTAGGACTTATAAACCAACAACATAAGGTTGTGGAGATGCATAAGAGGTGAGGATTTATACTTATAACTCGAAAGAAATAGCTACCTCGGATCCTGAATCTAGGGAGCTTTAGTAAGAGATAAAGCACGCCCTAAATCTAAGCGAAGACGGGCATAAGGTTTACCTCCACAAGAGAGGGTAAACTTCCTAACTACTGGACTTATAACCGCCTGGAGTGGCCGCCAGCTAACTCCTCCTACGTTTTAAAACCATGTGGTTCGGTCATATAAATTTGCAAGATAGTTGGGCTGTTATTATTTAGAAAGAGACTAAAATCCTTAAACCCACTCCCTAAGAGACTAAAATATGAATGGTATGAGAAATGACTTAATCTACAAATGCAAAAAACTTTTCATATTTTATTTTATTTTTGACACTTCATTTTGACAAAGGTTTTGGGATTTTGATGCCTATGTGCATGATGATATAAAGTTGTTGGATAAATCAGCGAGAAATTAGTATTTTCCACTACAAGAGATGCCCTCACAGGTCAAGCATTCCCCTATCGTGTAATGATGAAAACCCATTATTTTCAAAATGAAATAATATGATATGCATGTTGTGAAACATTCAACCATTCAGCTAAAGGATTGTTAAATCTTTTAATTATCTTATTTAATGCTTAGGCTTTATGGCGAGGTTATGAATTATTTAAAGTTTAACTATGAGTTGTAATTGGATAGAAAATTTATTTTTATCCTAAGAACCTAATCTTATCCAGGCCATATATTAAAACATCATTCATTTAAGAAACTATGAAAAGAATGATATCTCTAATGCATAAATTAAATATAACATCAAACATTTTATAAAACTAACGCAAAAGAATAAGAGGTCGGTGCGGTCGGGTACCATCATATAACCCGCAAAAAAAAGATTGATAACCGAGCTTTACCCTTATACAACCCAAAATTACAAAATAATAATTACAATTATAATAAATGAATGTTATTGTGGTCTTCATTCTTCATTCATCATGTCTTCATCTTCTCATCTTTATTTGATTTGATTTACTCCACTTCAAAGGCATCATATGGCCTCATAGGACAAAGTCTTTTAGCCAATGCTTATCCTTATTTCCCATAACATGAATCATAATTTGTAATGCAAAAGTACATTGAAAAAAAATAAATAAATAAATCTAACTACACCTATAAAATAAGTGTTAGCTAAACATACATACAAGCCAAGCAGTTATATTTATAATTTGGACTTAACACCCTATACATGAAAAATGAAGCTCAATTGTCCTAACTTGGATTATGCTTAGGGGCTTAAGTAACCTGCAAAGAGAGCATTTATATTTATTTTAAGCACTCCTCAAGCATAATCTCTTGCAAAAAATATGATTAGGCTAATATCGACCAAACATCCAGTCTGTGAAACATACACCCTAACAACCAGTCTAAAACAATGCATCACAAAATAAAATATGCATCATACCTTGCACCGCCCTAACATAAAGTTAGAAGTGGTGACTTAATTCTAATATGTGTGTTAAGGCTTGTGTGGTATGTCCTTACTAAGCATTAGTGTTATAATTTTCTAAATATGAAAGACTTAATTTAACATAAAGGGTTGATTTTACTTGAAGTTATTTAATTGATTTGAGAATTTTAATTTGTATTTTGTTTTATTTCATATGATTACACTTAGCATCTAAGTGTCGTAAAGAGAAGAAAGAGGATTGCCCTCTTTCATCCCTACCTTAAGCCACTTTTTAAAGCATATTATTTTCATTTAGTTCTCTTTGGTAAATGGCTTATTAAATGATTTGATTAATCCTAAGTTAAGTTCACTCTAAATAATCATATTTAATATGAAAGGCTTCTTAAGATTAATCTATTTGAATTACTTTCAAATGACATATATCAATCATATCACATATAGCACATGAATTTTACCCTAAGTATATCCATACATGCAACATATTTTTGGCACACTTACATGATGAATGTATACATATGTATATATTTGAATTATTTAATCATACTAATTTAAAACTCTATCACAATTCTTATACAAAAATACATAGAGATAGAATTAAATATGTACATGTCATTGTTAACCAGGGAAGTGAAATAATCAAATGATCTCCTTGGGGCTAGTTAAAGCCTCATGTTCCTAGGATGCCCAAACTATATACCCATTCGCATTCTAACATATTTAAATTTGCATACATGAACATATGAAAGAGAGTTCTAAATCACAAGACTAATTAATTCAATCACTTAGTCAATTGTGAATGTATGTATTCTTGATAAAAGAGAATGGCTTCTAATTCCATAATTAAGTAAACATACACATGTATAAGAAATATAAGCTAGTACATGTCATTGTTAACCATAGAAGTGAGATAATCAAATGACCTCCTTGGGGCTACTTAAAGCCTCGTATTCCCAGGATGTCTAGACTAACACTTGCTTTTCTCGGATACATATGGATGTATACATAAATAAAGAAAGGAAAACCATGCAAAAATTGTATTTTTTTTATTTGATTGAAACATTTATACATGTGGAGTAAAGTTCTATCCAAATTCTAATGTAGGAACTCATGTAAAAGAAATCAAATTAGCATGTGTCACTATTAACTAGGAAAATGAGGTAATCAAATAACCCTCTTGGGGCTAATTAAAGCCTCGTATTCCCGGGAAGTCCGGATTATATACTTATTAACATTCAAATACGTGTGAAACTACATATGAGTTAGGGAAAATAAAGCTTTACTTCATATATCTAAGCTATAAGCTCATGCAAACCTATATGTATCCATAACTACTATCACTCTAATCAATGCAATTGATTTATAAATTTTTGAAAAATAATTTGAATTTATTAGTGATAATATCAACACATATTGTAAATTAATCCAACACATGCAAGCTTGCATAAAGGAAAACCATTTAATTTGATTTGACTTTGAAAAGATAAATGATGATTTCAAATGACATACAATATTTAACATGATTGAAAAATAATAAATAAGTATAAACATATGATTTCAATTAATTAAATTAATTCTTAAGGGCAATTATATCAAATAAAATCATTTAAGATAAACCAAAGCTTCTTTAATGCCATTTTTAATTTCAAGTTTTGATTTGGTTTAAGGATGCGAGAAGAGGTTTTCTAATTCTAACCCATTCCCATATTTGTTACTTAATTTGGTTCAATGAAAAGTAATTAAGTTGATTTTTTGGGTTAATTAGGTTGTAATATGCATTAAATTCATCAATTAATCCTTTCCTATGTTGCCTTAGCATAATTATCCCAATAATTATGAGCCAATATGATACACACATACATTGGAAATAGAATTAGCAATGATCCTAAGAAAGGAAAATGGCCTACTACAATTGGCTCATAATTAATGGTTAATTAAGTTAAAAAACTTAATTAAGTACTCTTATAATTCCCCCACACATGTGAGTTAGTTATAATTCCCTTAAATATCTTTAAGTTATTGAACACCTAAAGATCTACCCCAAATTTTATTAGTTAAGTTTTGATATGATTATGATTTCAATTTAATTAATCAAGTAAATTTAATTAGTTAATTAAGCCTTAATGAATTTGCTTAATGAAATGAGCTTAGAGAAATAAATTCTGGAGGAGGCCTCAATCCCATTCCATAGGCTCATTCACTGTTGGATAGTGATTAACCACTTAATTAACTGACATTTTACTATTCATATAATTAATTAACCTAAGAGGGTAATTAAAGCTAAATTAGTCAATTTTCCTAATTAATCAAGCAATAAATCTCAAAAAAATTATGAGAGGTAGAGGTCATCCCACTAAATTAGGCCACAAAGTTTGAGATTAATCACTTAAGTAATTAATGAGTAATTAAGCTAATTAACTTGTCAATTAAACCTTAATTAAGCTCTAATTACTATTTAAAATCAATAAAGAATATTTTTAATAAATTTTTCTCTGAAATACCTTTAAAATGAGTATTTATTTATATTTTTATAATTTTTCTATAATTAGTTATGATTTTAAGATATTTCAGCCATTAAAACACATTAATTAAGCCTAATTAGCCCTTAATACGGTCAGCGCCACATGGTGAGCCGACGCGACATGCTTTCCACATGGAACTGTGGGATTGGCTATTTAAGTTATTACCATCAGTACTGAGTTAGTTGGCGGCGGGATGCATTTTCTCGTGTGCCGTGCCATCTAAGATTGGATGATCACGATTAATCCTATGGTGCCAGAGGATTAAGATGGATAATTCTATCAGATTTAATCACAACGGTCCATTCCAATCACATAGAATGAACGGTGCGTGATCCCTCATCTATTGATCGACGAAAGATGGACACCGTTTCCCTTCCTTCGATTGATTCGAGCTCACCTAAGCTCGGATCGATCTCAAATCGATCCCAAACCTTCGTAAGAAGAATCCGAAGAAATCCAATAAGCAAAATCATGCGAGATGAAAGTTTTCTTCAAAAAGCTCCAACACATTTTTACTCTAAGCTCGGTTTCAATGGCATATCTCACCGAAGCTCAAGATCGGTGCCAAATATGATTGAGGAAGTTTCGTCTAGTAGAGACGAGGTCCTGTTGATCAACATGCTCCAATTTGAGGTAGAAAGATCAGGAGGCCAATGCACGAGACATAGGTGGTCGTTGTTTATCGTAGTCCACCCTTCGGCCACTAGGAAGCTCAGAAAGTGATTCATTCTTGCTCGACTTCCTCCAAGGATTGTATGTGCAAAGTTAATTGCACTTTGATCAAGCTTTGAGAGAATGAGATCCAATGGGAGGCTCCCCTATTTTGGCTTGAAGAAATCCGAGAGTGGGGAATGAGGAATGGGCTTGGGAGCTTGGGGAAGATCTCTGGGTAAATTTAATTACAATTGGTTTGGGTTCAAATAGATTTTGGTTCATTTGAATATTTCAAGTCAAATGGGCTAAGTTGAGTTTGAATTGGGTTGATTTTGATTTGGCTTGATGACTATAGATTTCATTTATATTTTTGATGGTGATTGAAGGTATAATTGATTCATGAGAAAATCAATTAATTTTTGGTTAAATTTGAATGGAATTTGGCTAAGTCCATGGAGTTGGCTTAAAGGATTTAGTTTGGATTTCAGTTTAGTTTGATTTAATTTTGATGACTTAAGTGTCTATTTTATTTATATTTGTGATGATGATTGAGGATATAATAGATTCATGAGAAAATCAATTGATTTTGGATTGAAATTGAATGGAATTTGGCTAAGTTAATGATGTTGGCTTAAAGGATTTAGATTTGGATTTTGATTTAGTTTTGATGATTAAGTGTCTGTTTCATTTATATTTGTGATGATGATTGAGGATATAATTGACTCATGAGAAAATCAATTGATTTTGGGTTGAATTTGAATGGAATTTGGCTAAGTTCATGATGTTGTCTTAAAGGGTTTTAAGGAGGATTTTGATTTAGCTTGATTTAGTTTTGATCATTTGAATGTCTATTTCATTTATTTTTATGAAGATGATTGAAGATATGATTGATCCATGAGAGGATCAATTGAGTTTGATTTGATTTGAATGATATGTTGGCTAAGCTCATGAAAGTGGATCACATGGCTTAGATAAGATTTTGATTTAGTTTGATTTAGTTTTGATCATTTGAATGTAGATTTGATTTATATTTAGGAAGATGATTGAAAATATAAATGATTTATGAAAAAATCAATTGATTTTGGATTGATTTGGATGGGATTTTGGCTAAGTCTATGGAATTGATTCATAGGACTTAGGAAGGATTTTGGGTTTGATTTCAAATTTTGGCAAAGTGGGCTTGGGTTTGAATTTGATTGTAAGATTGGTAGGATGATTGAAGGATTGAATTGATATTTTAGAAAATCAATTAAGTTTGGATTAATTTGAATTTGGCTAAGGCTAAGTCCATAGGATAAAAATCATAAGGCTTAGGTTGATTTGATTTGATTTGGTTTACAATTGGTTATAGATTTCAATCATTTGATTTGTATTTGATTTAGATTTTGTATTGAATTTTTGAATTGAATTTGAGGTTTGGTTTTGAATGGGTGAACATGGATTTAGGCTATAGGATAGGTGGATTGTCTTTATCTTAGTATAGCCTATTCATATGAATAACTCTTCTAAGTCTCTAGGTTTAGGTTAACTGTTCACCTAATCACTAAAAGTGTCTGATAACTAGGAAAGTCTTAGTGTCTAGAAGACTCCTAAGTCTAAGATGAGGAGATTGATAACTCACTCTAAAAGTGACGTCAACAAAAGGACCCACAATATGTGTGTAACTGACAAGGCACACTGCACGTATTAGCGTTGACCGAGATGATCAACAATGTCCAAAATATTGCAAGCACTAATAGAAATGATCTATACCTAAACCCAAAAGGTAGATAGAATCACGATCTTAGTGTAACTCAACTCATGCCATGGGCATAAGAGGAGGTAAAGGGTTTGATGAGAATTTCATGTCAAGGACATGAAGAGAGATCCGCTAAGGGATCACACATGCATTGGATATGACATGTGGGAGATTTATGCTAAGAGGAATAAAGGAGGAATCCACCAGAGATTGAGTACATGAACCTTCTTCTAGGGAAGCATGTTCGAGTTATCCACTAGGGATAAGAATTGAGTTTGATTTTGAATATGATTGTGGGAAGAAGATCTGCTGGGGATGAGAATCTATAATCCGCCATGAATTAAGATCAAATTAATTTTAATTTATTTTATCTTAGTGTGAAGGCATATTCACTAGGGATATCGGCTCGAATATGCTAGGGATTGGGTATGTGAACCTTCCACTAAGGAAGTAGGTTCATGCTATCCGCTGGGGATAAGAATTTGATTTCAAATATGATTTGTTTGGGGATGTATCCGTTGGGGATAAAAGTTTGGTTTGTCTGATATGTTTAATTTGACTCCATTAGGGAGGTTGATTTTGAATTTAGTTTGTTATGGACCATGTCGGTGTGTAATGGGTTACACTAAAAAGGAGCCACAGAGGCCTTGGTTTGTCTTAAATTTACAAGTCCAAAAGGGTGGTCCACTTGCCATAGGGTAAGGCTATTCGACCTAAGGGTTTTCTTTCGGTGTGCAATGACTTTGCTAGGAAGAAAGTGTAGTAGACTTACCCTCCAACACAGGGAATAACCATTGAGGTGATCTGTTGGATGCACAACAAATCGAACCCGACCTAGGGCGACTATTGAGAGAGTGTCGTAGGGGATCTTACCTTAACTCAAGAGCAGTCAAAGTTAATTTCATTTTTATTTGATTTGATTTGAATTAATTTTGTGTATTATGTTTTGGACCTTGTTGGTGTGCGATGGACCCACTGAGAAGAGGCTATCGGCCTTGACCTATCTCAAATTTACATGTCCAAAGGGATAGTTTACAAGCCACAAGGAAGGACTACCCACCCAAGGGGTGCCTTTACTGTGCAACAACCGTAGGGGAGAGAGCGTAGCGACTTACATCTTCTAAAGCGGGAACAACCGCTTTGGGTGACTTATTGATGATGCAACAACTCAAACCCGACCTAAGGTGACTCCTGAGTGAATCCTGCTAGGGACTTATGTCACCAAGTGTAGTCGATAAATTTCATTTTAATTTGACGACCATGGGCATGATGGACCATACTAAGAAGGGGCTATGTTAGCTAGGCCTATCTCGCATTCATTGATCCAAAGGGGTAGTCTATCGGCCACAAGTTAGGACTATCTGACCTAAGGGGTGCCTTTCGGTGTACAACAGCTGTGCTAAGAAGAAAGCATAGTAGACTTACATCTTCCAAAGCAGGGACCAGCTGCTGGGGTGACCCATTGGTGTACAACAGATTGAACCCAACCTAAGGATGCCCGTCGATGTGCAGTGATCATTCTGGAAAGAATGCTTAGCAAACTTACATCTTCTAAAGCAAAGACAGCCGCCAGGGTGACCTGTTGGTGGCACAACAAGTCGAACTCTACCTAAGGGCAACTACTGAGAGAGTGTCGCCGGGGACTTATCTCAACTCAAAAATAGTCTGGCAATTCTTGTAAGGAGTTTTGCTGACACTACCCTAAAGATAGGATGCCTGCTTGGGAAAGGTGCTGCTGGGGGCATTCCCCGAATCCACAAGCGAATATATATTTTACTTGTTTGTTATCATGGACCCTATTGGTGTGCGATGGACCACACTGAGAAGGGGATATGTCAGCCTTGACCTATCTCAGATTTACTGGACCAAGGGAGAATCTGCACATCCGCGAAACATAATCTCCAACCACAGGGGTGGTTACTAGGAAATGGCAACTATCCAATCCAGGAGTAACCCGGGTAGTGTCTAAATGGGGTCACAAAGGACGTGATCTAAATAGAGTGCCCACAGGGGAGGTGCCACTAGGGGGGTTATCCTAGACCCTGTAAGTAAGAAATCTTGTAGGTATATGGTGGCCAACTCGAAAACGTGCACTTACATCCCAAGAGTGGGGCATCCACAAAGTGGGTCACTGTTAGCATAGCGAGAACCAACCAACTTAAGGTGCCCTTCGGTGTGCGATGATCAGTCTAGGAAGAAGGTGCGTAGACTTGCATCTCTTTAAAATGAAACAGATCATCGGGATAGTCTATCATCAGCTCGATGGATGCTTTTTGACTTAGTGTACAATGGCAGTGCTAAAAAAGAATGCGTAACAGACTTACATAATCCAAAGTGAGGGACAACCATTGGGGTGACCCATTGTTGGCACAACAGATCGACCTGACCTAAGGGTGACTACTAAGTAGGGAGTCACGAAGAATGATTGGACCCAGACTTGAAGTAGTCAGAAGGAAAAGAGCCGTTGGGGGACTTAACCTAAATCTTAAATATACTCAACCAAGTCAATTCATGATGGCTAGTTTAAGAAGAAGGTGTAGCAGACTTTCATCCTTTTAAACAAAACCATCATGATGGTAGCTTACTGACTGCGCAGCAAGGCCTACCATGTTAACAAGGCGTCGTCGGTGTGCAATGGTCAAGTAAGGAAGGAAAGCGCAGCTGACTTACATCCTCCAAAGCAAGAAGACCACTGGGTGACACACTAGCAGGGTGGCACATCAGCCTGACCTAGAGCAGCTAGTGAGTGAGTGTCGCTAGGGGTGTTATCCAAACTCAAAGTAGCCTGTTGACCTCACTTTTGGAGGGAGTTCTCAACTTCCTCATCATAGATCTAGGACCCTTATAGACACTAAGAGCTCCTTAGTCTTAAGACACTTCTAGTGATTAGGTGAACACTTAACCTAGAGACTTAGAAGGTTTAGCCATAGGAATAGGTTATGCCTTAGGGACTTAGGAAAAAATGCCTACCCTATGACCTAAACCCAACCCATGCTTTCCTTCTCAAATCAAATCTCAAAATCAAATATCAATTCAAACTCTAAATCATAAATCAAATTCCAAGTCAAATGATTCAATCCCCTGATCAAATCCAAATGCCAAAACCCTTCCTAAGCCCTTTGATTTTATCTTATGGACTTAGGCATAACCAAATTCAAATCAACCCCAATTTAATTGATTTTCTCAAATATCAATTTAATCTCAAATCATAAATCAATTCTAAACCAAACAAATCAACCTCAAATTAAACCCAAAACTAAATTTTCCTCGTAAGTCTTATGAACCACTCTCATAAGCTTAGTCAAATATCAATCCAAACAATTCCAAACTTAGATGATTTCTTTATAAATCAATTGTTCCTTCATTTACATTGACAAATATAAATGAAACCTACCCTCCAATGACCAAAAATAAATCAGACTAAATCAATTCCTCACTTAAGCTCTTTTGGCCAACATCCTTAGGTTTGGTCAAATTTGCTCCCAAATCACTCCAAACTCAAGTGATTTTCTCATAACTCATTTATATCTTCATTTATATTTTCAAATATAAATGAAATATAAATCCAAATAAAAACCAAACCCAAATAAAATAAAAAATCCAATCCAAGCCTTTTTTTTAGCTAATTTCTTGAACTTGGCTAAATGATACCCAAATCAATTCAAAACCCATGGATTTCTTTATGATTCAATCATTCTTTTAATCATTGTTCCAAATATAAACATAAATTAAAACCAAATCTAAGCTAACCCAAGTCAAACCCAAGTTAGCCCTTTTGACTTGAAATTGTCATATGAACCAAAATCCATATGGCTTCAAACCATTTGTAATTGAATTTATATTTCCATCTCAAACCCATTTATCAATACAACTAAACTTGAATCAATCCATGATCAATCCAATTGACCCATTTAAATCCACTAGAACCAAAGTGACCTAAAAGATCTTTTTGGGCCAAGTTATAATCCTACCCAATTTGGATTAAATTGTGCCCATCCAAACCTTATATCATGATCAACAATCATCCTAGGTTAATCAATCACCTTGAATTAGGTCAAACCAAGTCAACCTAGCCTGTTGACCAAGTCAACCTTTAGCCCAAATGAAACCTAAACTAGCCAAAACACACCATATGCCTATTTGACTGAAACCTTTGATTCAAACTAATTCATAATCAATGATTGAACATGACCAAACCCTCTATTGAGCCAAACCAATTCTAATTGGTCTTTTGACCCAAGTTGATCCAAATTGGCCTTAAAAGCCAAAATAGGTCAAATCACAATCTAACCCAAATTGATTGCAACTAATGGTTCAGTTTCATTCCAAATTGATTATTGGACTTGACCAAAGCCATTATTGCGCTCAATTTGACCAAGTCAACCTAACATAACCTAGCCCAAATTGACCTAAAAGGTCAAATAATCCAAAATCCAAATTAATTTCAAATTAAATCAAACCAAAACCTACAATCATTTTTAATTAGCCAATTGAACTTGACTCAACACCTAACCCAACCCAATTTGGTCAAATTGGTCAAATAGGTCAACTTGACTCATTTGACCTATATGAACCTAAATGAGCCATAATCAAATCCAAAGCAAATTGAACCAACCTAATGGCATGAATACACTCCAAATAGTCATGTGAACTTGACCCAACCCTTGGTTTGATCTAATTTAACCAATTTGTTAACTTGACCCAACCTAACCCAATTTGACCTAAATTGGTCAAATCAAGCAAAATCAAATCACTTGAAATTTGGGCTAACCCACTTTTGACCCATTTCAAATCTACTTAAATCAAACCCATAGGCAAATGACTACTTTGCCCTTGGATATAAGGCATCCCATGAGATAAGACATTTACACTTTTGGTCATTTCCTCCCCTTGGCCACTTGACACCCATTCATAGGTCCACTTAGGCACCAATGACCATGGTTGACGTGACCCAAGGGTGGTTGGATCGACCATGCAAAATGAGTCTTTGTTGAATGCAGTGGACCACTTGGATCTAATTTTATAAAGCTCAGACAGCCAAGCATGATCATGAAAATTGCCTTCTTCTAGCATGGCAGACCAAGCTTCTTCAAACTCTTCCTCTGAGTCACATTTGCTCATGCATGCATAAAATAGCCCTTGTACCCTCTTATTACTATTAAAGTAGTGAACCTTGGAAGGAGCTTTCTTCAAAATATGCTATTGGCACAACCTATGATGAGTATGCGGTAATATAATTTTGATAGCTCTCGCCATAGCCTGATCTTGATCAGTGAATATTGTTGTAGGATGTCTATCACTCATCAACCGAAGAAATGTCTGGAATAGCCATGAGAATGACTCAATCGACTCTTCTGATAAAAAGGCTACTCCAAATAACACATTTTCCCAGTGATGATTCACTCTAACAAGAGGGGCACAAACAAGATTATATTTATTGAGTCGATAGCTTGTATCAAAAATTATCACATCACCAAAATAGTCATATTCTATCCTAGACATGCCATTGCTCCAAAAAAAACTTACTAAGCAATCTGACTCATCAACTTATATATCCCATGCAAACATCCTATCTGCTGCTTGCCTTTTCTTGAATATCTGAATTAATGCATTACTGTCACCATTCGTAATCCTCGATCTTTTTTCTTTCTGAATAAAATTGAAAGTATCTCTTTTTGTGAATCCAATATTCTCTACGCCGCCAACTTCCTCACTTAGATAGCTGAATGCATCAATTGTTCTAATTCCGACCTCTGTCATTGTCTTCAACACGGAAGCCTTTTCATCGCTAATGCATCTGTGTGATCTGAGAACATGTGGGTCAGCAGGCTTTGCTAATGAATGATTTTGACTTTCTGTATATTTTTTAACCATCCAGCTCCCTTCCAAGTCAGGAGAATCTAATCATGGTGGACAAGGCCTTGTATCGTCGGAATTTTGCTAAGTCGTTTAGACTGGCAAATTTCTTCCGACCTACTTTTGCACATAAAAAATCTTTTGATTTCAATTTCTTGGAGTTTGGCCAATAACTAGAATGGTCCTTCCGAACACTGAAGCCAGTTTGATGTGCATAGTCACAGTACAGTGCATATGCCTCCGTTTCGTTATGAATAGTGGTGCCAAGGAGTTTCCACAAATTTAGGTCATTAGACATCGTAACTACGTCATCGCACTGCTCATTGACCGCATTCACTTGCCCAGACAGCTCCACATAAATGTGACATGTAAAATAGCTCCACAAATAAACATATTCCCTCCAAACATACCAAAGAAAGTGAAAAAAAATGAGCTAAATACTAAGAGTATAAAGAGTACAGATGCAAAAATCTCCAAGAAATTATCCAAACAGCCATCAAATTGCTTCCACTGAAATGTAATGAGCATAATCTGAACAACCAGATCAAAGAAATTGGAAAAAAATATTCACAAAATCATCTGTACTCTCAAGAGAGTACGGAGAGTACAGATGTAAAATAACACTAAAATACTAACCAAACAGCCTCCAAATTGTTCCTGATGGATTGTAATGAACATATTTTCTCCAAATAGGCCAAAGAAACAGGAAAAAATGACCAAAATGCCCTGTACTCTCATGAGAGTACAGAGAGTATAGATGCAAAAATCCTCCAGAAATCATCCAAACATCCCTCCAAATTGCTTCCAATGGGATGTAATGAACATATTTCCTCCAAACTGGCCAAAGAAACTAGAAAAAAAATGGTTAAATGCTCTCATGAGAGAGTATATATGCTAAATAACACTAAAGACTAACCAAGACCTCCAAATTATTCCTAATGGATAATAATGAACATATTTCTTCCAAACAGGCCAAAGAAACAGGAAAAAAATAACCAAAATGCTCTGTACTCTTATGAGAGTACAGAGAGTACAGATACAGAAATCTCCCAGAAACCATCCAAATATCCCTCCAAATTGCTTCCAATGGAATGTAATGAACATATTTCCTCCAAAGAGGCCAAAGAAATTGGAAAAAAGGCCAAAATCGTCTGTACAGATGCAAAATAATATTAAAAAACTAACCAAACAGCCTCCAAATTATTCCTAATGGATTATAATGAACATATTTCCTCCAAACAGGCCAAAGAAACTAAAAAATAATGACCAAAATGCTTTGTACTCCCATGAGAGTACAAAGAGTACATATGCAAATATCTCCCAGAAACCATCAAAACAACCAGCAAATTACTTCCACTGGAATGTAATGAACATAATCTCAACAACCAAGCCAAAGAAACTGGAAAAAATGTCCACAAAATCATCTGTACCCTCAAGAGAGTACATATGTGAAATAACACTAAAAAACTAACCAAATAGCCTCCAAATTATTCCTGATGGATTATAATGAATATATTTCCTCCAAACAGGTCAAAGAAACAGGAAAAAAATGACAAAAATGCTCTGCACTTTCATGAGAGTACATAGAGTACAAAGAGTACAGAGAGTATAGAGAGTACAGATATGAAATAACACTAAAGAAACAACCAAACAGCCTCCAAATTATTCCTGATGGATTTGTAATGAAGATATTTCCTCCAAACATTCTCATAGAAAATTGTTTCTAATGGAATGTAATGACCATATTCTCTCCATCCAGGCAAAATAAACTGCAAAAATATTCAAAAAATTATATGTACTCTCATAAGAGTACAGAGAGTACAGAAACAAAAATCTCTCAAAATAAGCAAAATCCTCTTGCAAAGAACTCCAAACAGTGTAGGAAATATACACTAAATAAAAGAATTTCAAAGAATAATACTAACAAACTGTAGAAAAATTGCACGTATACAACGGTTGAGAAAAATTATCGATGAATTTTTAGTTAATACATCCTCGGCTATTTTCTCAAGGTCATAACTTCCAAATTCGTTCTCCATCTTTATGGTTCTTTCGTAAAAAGAAAATGAGATTTTCTCTTTCTCTCTCTGAGCTCTGTTTGCAAGAAAAAAATACACCCCTAAACCCTAAATCTGGATATATATTTCTTTTAAATTCCTCCCGGCGCATTCCAACGATGCTTCTTCTCTTTGAACTAGCGGTCCGAAGGGCCAGATAAACCATCATCACGTCCATCCGCATGATCGTTAAGCTAAAATGGAAAAAAATCACCGGACACGCCGGGCCAGATTGAGTCCGTGACGAAACTACGCAGACTCTGACGTAATATTTTCTCCCATTTCGGTGCGATAGCTCGCATGCATGAAACCTCTCCATCGCCTCTCTCTCTCTCTCTCTCTCTCTCTCTCTCTCTCTCTCTCTCTCTCTCTCTCTCTCTCCGCATTGAAGGAGGAGTTCGAACAGAGCTTCTCATGAAGTTTATGGAAGCAAGGAGCAATGCGAGTAATGAGTACGCGTTGATGAACGGCGGTGGAAACCATGGAGGAGGTTTCAACGCATACTCCATCGGAGACATTGGGAGGAACAGAGCCTTATCCTTCGAGAGCATTTCATTGGGGAACGAATGCGCTCGGTTTGAAGAATAATCCACCGGTTTCTCACCCTTCAAACACCTAAAGCATTGATTGAAGGAAGAGGTCATGAGGTTCTATCACAAATTGCAAGCAACTTCGTGACCGATATTTCATGAAGTGCTTCGATCAACTCGTGCAAAAGATTCAAAACGAGATGGAAGGTACTTATAATGGATAAGCTTACATTGAAGGTCATATCATGTTTTGCAAGATGCCTAATATCGCCGATAAAAAGATTTCATTGGTTGAAGAAATTTACAAAAGAAGGCGAATGTCGAATGGGCGTTATTTACTTTATGCGACCAACTAGAGGGAATGTAGTCATGTTCCTATCGATATGTCAATTATTCTATAAACTCGAAAGAAAGATAATATAGCAGAGGAACAAAATCAGCGAGGTTTCAATCGCATTGAATAAACAACTTCATATGTCGCATAAAATTGTCTTAACTTCCGTGATGCAAAGATGAGAGCTCAAGCAAATAGAAGAAGACATGAATCCATTTCAATATGTGAAGGCAACTACTAAAGAACTTAAAGGATTGGTTGATAAATTGAAAGCCATTTATGAATCTAAAATTACAACATGTGGATGGTTCCGACCTGCTAGCTCTTGCTATTAAGACATTTGCATCAATTTTGAAATTGGTCGGTGAAATTTATAGAAGACAACCGGTGTCACTGATTGTGAATGTGTAAAAAAATTATATATATATATATATACTTTTATGCAGGTCTGAAGGCCTCGTCATGCTCATCAGAGCGTGACGAGATGAAATTCGGCTGTGGTGTCACAAGACACCGCTCGCTATACTCATCAGACACATTGAGTAATTGAAGGCCTCGTTATGCTCATCAGGGCATACCGAGTGATTGAAGGCCTCGTCATGCTCATTAGGGCATGATGAGATGAAATACGGCTGTGGTGTCGCAAGATACCGCTCGCTACGCTCATCAGGGCGTACCGAGTAAGCCAAAATAGTTCGATGTCCCCCGGGATGAATACTCGCCAAAATCTAAATTTGGAATATTTGCATATATATATTTGCTTTTATGCAGCTAATTAAAGACCTCATTATGCTCATCAGGGCATACTGAGTTTGAAGACCTCGTCATGCTCATCAGAGCGTGACGAGATGAAAATCGGCTGTGGTGTCTCAAGACACCACTCCACGCAGTAGGGCGCACCAGTAGCCAAAATACCCCGATTTCATACGGGGATGATGGAGGTTGTCAAATTGCTTAATTTCTAGATTTAGAAAAAAAGGGGGAAATCAAATTTAAATAAAAGAGGAGGAAATCAAATTTGAATAAAATAGGGAGACATCAAATTTGAATAAAAGAGAGAAATCAAATTTGAATAAAAGAAGGAGAAATCAAATTTGAATATAAGAGGGGAAAATCAAATTTGAATACAAGAGGGAGAAAATTAAATTAAAACAAAAGAGGGGGAAATCAAATTTGAATAAAAGAGGGGAAAAATGAAAGTTACTTTGAGGGGTAAATCTTTTTCTTAAAATGACAAATTAAATTATCTTTTGAACTTATAACTTCAAAACGCCTTCTTCTTCACCACGGATGCAACTCTTCTTAGAAAGCGATACTAAATCAAAATCTACAAAAATTATAGAGCTTTCTTTAATAAAAAATTAACAATTTCATCCTAATTATGATTTTCAAGATAATTTATAATTCATTAATTAGATGAAATTTTATAAATTCCTATACATAGAGATTTTAAGTGCAAATTTTAATGTTTGAAAAGACTGCGCAGACTAAATTGAGAAAAAAAAATGAATGAAAATATAATATCAATGTCGTAATTCAAACACAAAATTACCTAAAATCATTATACATCTGCATGAGCCCCGACACTATGCTGAATGCCTAAATTTAAGTTCGAGGTTCTGTGTTGCTTCCTTTAGTCTTAGGATTGGCAGGTTAACAAAACCTAAAAACTTATAATAAGAGTTACAAATCAGTGAAATATCTGATAAAATGATTCTCAGTGATAGTAGATCCTCTCATCGCTAAACAGAAGCAAGGATCTAAAACTCTTAAATATATTCCAAACAAATCAATTTTCAAATATCAATCTAAAATAATTAAAATAAAACTTTATCACTAAAAACTTAAACGAAACTCAATCAATCCACCTTCCGCAATAGTTTGTCGGGGGTGACAAATTAAGAAACTCTAGCTCACAAAAGAGCCAATGTCAACTCAAGTGTTCTATTATGTTCACTCTCAATCAATCTCTCGCCAATAAGGACGTGGCTGTCCGAATTACCAATGGCTCCACGATGAAGCGATACCGAGAGTCCTACGGGAAGTTTGGCCAATCCGCTCCATTATATTACAATCACGTAGCATGCTCCCAATCTCGCCCTTTGAGTTATGAATCATAGGGTATACCTGATAGGGCAAACAACCCTCTGTTAGCTAAGATAGACTTAAGATTATCTCCTTAGACAATATCACCCTAGGTCTGCAAGGATTTCTTGGACGACGTAACCCATGTGTTGTTGATGAGGATCCTTCTGTTAGGTTGGGTCAACTACCTCTTCTGACTAAGTAGACTAGGGAACGCGATTGCCCGGGATGACGAAATCATGGGATCTAGATCGGGAGCGTCATTATTCCCCCAACCATCCGGTTTAAGCTAAAATGATGAATTTTAAATTCTAAAACTCTACATGCTGCTATTATACGCTACGCATTAAGAGATCTAATGACTAGCCTTAATTGAAAATTCTCTCTCACATAGTGGGAGGGGTAATTAACTATAGGGGCTTGCGCCTATAGGAAACCTGGAACCAGATCTAAAGTCCTCGCAAAATGAAGATGAAATCTCTGGGTAGTGTCTTATCTACAATCCCATCTGCATTCTGAAAATTATACCAACATTTTAAACCACTCTTTTCATCAAAAGAGATCGGTGGTGAATTTTTGGAGCCCACAATTATGTAATTTATGAAAATCATTTTTGTTAGGCATTTGCTAGGTTTGGACAAATGGAAGACTGAATGCTCCTAATCATCGAGTAAAAATGGATGACATCAAGGAACGATATTCTGTGGTTTTCAGCACAATTCAATCTTTCATAGATGATAAAATAAAAGTTCAAGAGGAGTTGATTGATGAGAAGCATCCTTTACAGTTCAAAGCTTTCAACTATTTTGCTTACGTGGAGTTTAGTTTCTCAAATGAAAGTGAGAAATTAAATGATACCCTAAAATCCTATTGTGGTATTTAGCTTATAATTTTAATGTTGTCTTAAAATCCAATTGTCATGTTTTGAACAATAATGGTGACTATGTAAACAATATGTTGTTTCTTACTTTTGTGATCGTCTATTTCCACCATTTGTAATAAATGTTGTTAATGTTTTATCATATATATTTCTAATTTCCAAAAATCAAGAAAATATTCAGCAGGAATGAATATATGTATCGACGAGGAAGGCAAATTGGCTTAGACATATAGAAGCGAGTACTCAAGATAGAAATAAATCGAAGAATAGCCTTATCACTATATTTATAATCTGGAACAAAGAAAAATGCTCGACCCTCATCAATTGATCGGACCTACGGTCAACTCAGGGTTGGCAATTGCTCACCCTTAAATTTAAATTGTCTTTTTTCCTAAAGTCTGCAAGCTATTTCCCTTTAAAAAAAATTACAAATTTTGTTTACCACAACCTCCTATTGATATTGATAGTTCTCATTCTCAGCAATACATTATATAAGTTCACGTTCTCCAAATTATTTGGCTTGAATCTCCTACGTATAAAATGACTTTCATAAAATTTTTATTAAAACAAAAGACTTAAAAGTTACACTAAATAAACATATTATTAAAAATAACATAAAAAATAGAAATAAAAAATATATAACTAAATTGATCCCAAACAATCTCTAAGCATGTGACAAATACAATGGCGAGTGTATTATATATTACAACTCTATTAAAAGTTATGATTCATTTATGTATTTTATTAATCAAAATTATCAAAGAAGCCAAGTATTTAATTTCAAGTCATTTGTAAGGCTTTCTAGACCGAGTTTTGCTCGATCGAAAGGAATTTTTTATTATCCTAATATATATTGAGACAAACATCATTTTGAAGTAGTTTTTATGCTCTATTCATCCTTTATAAAAAATTTGTGTAATACAATACAACAATAACAACAATAACAAGCCTTCATCCCACTAAGTGGGGTCAGCTACATGAATCTTTCGTCTCCATTGTGTCCTATTATTTGACAAATTCTCATTTAATTCAAGTATACTAAGGTCATTTTTTATACATCTTAACCAAGACTTTTTAGGTCTACCTCTACCTTTCTTAACATAAGGAAAATCTAATGCATCTAATCTCCTAACCGGGTCATCGGACGATTGACGTTTTATGTGGCCAAACCATCTAAGGCGACTCTCTCTAATCTTATCTGCCACTAGAGCTACTCCAACTTTTTCCAAACATACTCATTTCACATTTTATCTCTAAGAGTAAAGCCACTCATCCACCTAAGCATCTTCATCTCAGTAACACTTAACTTAGTCTTATGCTTCTCTTTTATTGGCCAACATTCTGCACCATAAGTCATTGCAGGTCTCACCACCATCTTATAAAATTTTTCTTTTAGTTTAAGTGGCACTTTTCTATCACACAATAGGCCTGATGCATTCCTCCACTTCAACCATCCAACTTGAATTCTACTAATAACATCTCCATCTATTTCACCATCATTTTGAACAATAGAGCCTAATTATCTAAATTGCTCACTCTTATTAATGACTTGTTCACTTAATGTTACAACACTACCACTAGAACTTCTACCACTAAAATTACACTCCTTACTCGCTTTTAGATCTACTTAAATGAAAACCTTTAGACTCTAATGTTGACCTCCATAATTCAAGTTTCTCTTGGACTCCCTCTCTAGTCTTATCAACAAGAAGAATGTCATCAGCAAAAAGTATACACCAAAGTACATCTTCCTGTAAATGCTAGTAAGAACATCCATAACTAAAGCAAAGAGATAAGGGTTTAAAGTTGATCCTTGATGTAATCCAACTAAAATAGGAAAATATTTTGTCAATCCTCTTTATGTTTGGACACAAGTGATAGCTCTAGTATACATATCCTTAATTATTTGAATATAACCAATATTAACTCCTTTCTATTCTAGAGCTCTCCAAAGAACATCTCTTGAAACTTTATCATAAGCTTTTTCTAAATCAATAAATATCATATGTAGATCCTTCTTACTTTCTCTATACTTCTCCATCAAACCTCTTAACAAATGTATAGCATCCATAGTAGATCTACCTGGCATGAAACCAAACTAATTGTGAGAAATTTTTGTATCACATCGTAACCTATGCTCAATTACTCTCTCCCATAATTTTAATGTATGACACATTAACTTAAATCCTCTATAATTTGCACACTCTTATGCATCACCTTTATTCTTATATATTGGAACCAACAAACTCTTTCTCCACTCATCTGACATCTTTTTAGTCTTTAAAATAACATTAAAAAGATTTGTAAGCCAAGAAATTCCTTGATCTCCTAAACATTTCCACACTTCAATTGGAATATCATCAAGTCCTACTATTTTTCCACATTTCATTTTCTTTAAAGCTTCTCTAACTTCAGATTTACTAATATGACGATAAAAATAACATTATCTATTTATGTTAAGGGTATTAAGGTTGCTAAAATCAATTGTACTTTCAGATCCTTCATTGAAAAGTTTATCAAAATACTTCATCCACCTATTTTCAATATCCTTTTCTAAGAAAAATATTTTATTATTTTCATTCTTAATACACGTCACTTGAACTATGTCTTTACTTCTCCTATCTCTTTGGTTGGCTAACTTATACATACATCTTTCACCTTCTTTGGTATCTAATCTATTGTATAAATCACTAAAAGCTAAATTTTATACAATATATATTGCTTTCTTAGAATCTTTACAGGCCATTTTATAACTCTCCCAATTCTCCGAGTTTTTTCATCTAAACTAAGTTTTATAATAATCCTTCTTATTTCTTATCTTTTCTTGCACACTATGACTCCACCACCAACTATTTTTATTAAAAGAAGTTTTTTCTTTTGATTCTCCAAGCACATTTTTAGCAACTTGCTTATTTCACTTGCTACCTTTTCCCACATAACATTAGCTTCCTTATAAACATCCCAAATTCTAAGCTCTTGTAGTTTGCTCTTAAAGATATTTTTATTTGTGTTTTTTAAGTGTGTCCATCTAATTCTAGGATAATAATTTGATTTATTTTTTCTCTTATAATCTTTTATCCTAAAATCTAAAACTAACAATCGATGTTGGGTACTTAAACTTTCACTTGGATTGAATTTGCAATCTTTACAATCTAAACGATCTATTTTTCTTATCAGAAAATAATCAATCTGTGTTTTACTAAATCTATTTTATAAGTAATAATATTTTCATATCTTTTCTTAAATAAAGTATTAGCAACTACAAAATCATAAGCTAAGGAAAAATCTAATATAGTCCAATATTCTTCATTAGTCACTCTAAATACATAACCATCATGAATACTTTTAAAATCTTCTACCACTCTACCAACAAGTTCATTTAAATCTCCTCCAATAAATTTTTTTTCTTCAAGAGGTATCTTTTGTATTAATCCTTCTAAATCATTCCAAAATTTTTATTTTGAGCTTATATCCAAACCTACTTGAGGAGCGTAAAGACTTATAACATTGATAATCTTAGTATCAACAATCTTTAAAGCTATAATTCTATCTCCACATCTATTAATATTTGTAACATTATCCTTCAAACTTTTATCTATAATCACACCTACACCATTTCTAGTTCGACTTCTACCTGAATATCAAAGTTTAAAACATAAACTATCAATCTCTTTGGCCTTCTCCCCAACCCATTTAGTTTCTTGAACACATAAAATATTTGTCTTTCTATAAACCATAATATCTACTAATTCAATTAATTTACATGTAAGAGTACCTATATTCTAAGATCCTAACCTAATTCTAGTTTCATGGACTAACTTCTTTGCCTGCATCCGTCCATAATGTGGGAACCCTTGCTTATTTAACACTGCACCCGGGCGCCGATGCAGTGGCCCTTGCACATTTTTCACTGTATTCAAGCCATACAGCATGTCGCTTCCAGAGGACGCCCTAGCATTAACACAATGATTTAAAGAATTCATGTCATGATTATTTTGACAAGTTTTAGGCTGGCTATCGACTACCTAACGCAACCCTCCACTTTTTACATCCGGACTTGGGACCGGCAATTGTAGTGTTAATTTGTGTAATACAACCAGGAAAAAAATCTTTTGGTATAATTTTTTTTCTCCATGATTGTTTTTTGTTGTTCTTTAAGTTTAGATGATGAAATATTGAAATGATAACTCATTACAATTAAAAATAATAATATTCATATCATATGAATCTTTTATTGTTTATTTATCTAATACATATTTCTAAACAAAACTACTCATTTGAATTTATAATCATATCTATTAAATTTTCTTTAGTATTATAAAACAGATGTATGCTGACATGATATATATTGCCTTCTATGTTATAACCATATAGTGACACTTGGGAGTATTTGCATGTTCATGAGAAATGGTAAAAGGATGTATTTTGAATTAGTTCTTACCCTTTTAAATAATGATCTATAAAGATATTGATAGTTAATGTTTGCTTCAGGCACCTAACATTATTCACAATATACTTTATTTTTGTTCACTTTCAAGATATAGGTTTCATTTGTGCTTAACAAGAATAGAGTTTTGCTTGGATATGATATTTCGATCGATGATTTATTCAAATTAATTTTAGATGATTATATTATTTATATTTCTCTGAATGCATGCTTGTAGGTGATAATGTAGATTGTGTTAAATAGTGTGCTAGATGGGTCATATTGATTAGTGGAGAATGACTAGTTTGACTAGATCAAGTTTCTTGGACTCATTCTCTAAGATCAATGCACTAATCCAAGATAGAAATAAACCTACTAGTTTGACTAGATCAAGTTTCTTGGACTCATTCTCTAAGATAAATGCACTAATCCATTGAATGCATGTTATATATAAGAACTTGATAAATTACTATAAGGTTGTGAATATCGCACTACATGGGAAAAGAGAGGTTCAATGTTCAATAGTTCAATAGGGTTTAATTTGGTTGAACCTGATGGCGTAATAAATATTAAAATGATTAAATATAAATCTAATTAAATGATATAATAATTTAAATATATAATAATAAATAAATAAATATACTTAAATAATATTACTAATAATTATAAATTTAAAGATTGATATAAAGCTCACAAAATTATAGTTACAATGTGTTGTAAATTTAGATGAGTGTATTAAATATATCAAATAATTTATTATATAAGTTTTTGAAAATTAGTATAAAATATAATAGAAATATAATTTTTAAAAATTTATAGTTTGTATTAAAACTATATAATTTAAAATATAAAAATTATTTTAAAACTTTATAAAATATATTTAACATAAAAAATATAATATGTAAATATTATTATAAAAATATATTCTATAATAAAAAATTTAAAAATAAAAATTATTTTAAAAAACTTTATAAAATATAGCTAATATAGAAAATATATTATATAAAATATTATTATAAAAATATATTTTTAAATAACTTTTTTATATTCTAAAATATAATTTATAATAAGAATATAAAGTTAAAAATTCAAATATTATTCTTATATTCTTATATCTCGATGCCTTTTACTCTTCTCGAAATTAAAATATAGTTGCATGAAAAAAGAGCTAAAAAAGATAACCTTGTAAACTATTTGAGTGGTTGCATGATGATTATAATATAAATTAATTTAGTTATATTCATATTAATAAAATAAGATTTTAAAAATTTATAAATTGATTATAAAAATAACTACATTCAAATAATTCAAAATTACTATTAAAACTTAATATAAATTTAATAACAAATTTTAGTTATTTGATTAAATAATATAAAATAGTGATTAAGGGATAATTTATTGAACTGGCGGGTTTCATAAAATTAAGACTGGTTCAATGGTTGAACTGATCGATTCACGGTTGAACTGATTTGATCGGTTTTCACAAAGACTGTAAATACCAAGCTTGAATTATTTTTTTTCTTTTCTTATGATGTTGGTTTCATGAAGTAATTCATTGCCCTTATTTGTAATTTTAAATAAATGCATTATTTCGAAAAATAAAAAATAAAAATACCCTAAATGAAATAAGTTAAGGAATCTATTAGTTTAACATACAAGTAAAAATTAGATGTGGCATGTAATCACTAAAAATTTAACATAGTCTATTTATCTAAATAAACATGCCTTAAACACCCATCATGATGTTACTACAGTGGAAGTCCGGAAATAATGAAAAAAAAAAGGTAAAGAAAATGGTGAACACATAGATGGGAGAAGAAGATAACTGTAACGGTTAATGATGAAATGAAACGGGTTAGAATTCACAAAAGATATATTAAAAGTCATTCCGTTTTAGGGTAAAGTTCATGAAGAGGTTGCAAGAGACAAGAAGCAAGAGGAAGAGAGGTTTGCAGGAGAGTGGAAGCTCGATGGAGAAGTCGGATAGATCAAATTCAACCAAAACTTGATGGAGCCCTCGTAAAGGGTGGTGGATTTTGGTGAGGGTCTGTGGGAGAGACAAAGTCAAGATTGACATGCGCCCAAAGAGTGAAATACAAAATGGGGCTATAGGTTAGAGAGAAGAGGACAAAATCTTTGCAATGAAATCTTTCACATGTTATATAAATTCTCACGGAGATGATTAGTTCGAGCTTAAGACCAAACTAATAAAAATAAGTAAAATAATGCCCTATAATCTATTTATTAAATCGAACAACTTGAATTCCCTCTCATATTATCATTCTGATAATTATAGTTAGCATATCCGATTTGCATCATATGGAGCTTTTTTTATAATAATAATAAATGATAAATTATAAAGTATATAGCATAAATACGTAACATAAAATATTTTTTTTTATTGCTACTTCATACCTTAAAATATTTTTCAATTTTAATCACAAATTTAATGTTTGTAATTATATACTTATCTATATATCAGTAAATCACAATAATCATTTTACATAATCTAATAATCATATTAGTGGCAATATAAATGCAGACAACATAAATAGTAAAATAAAGCTAGATCGTATGTCTCATTATCTTGAGTAACATAATTATCATCATCATTATCTCCAGTAACTCTCCGATCACCTTTCTATTGAGGCTCCTTTAGCTTAGATTGTACAACTCCTAGACCTCCTATCATGTAATCGACTATACATAAGATTGGCTATCTTTCAATCTTTGCAAGATGGATGACTACCAATTTTATCCTTGGAACTACTTTTAAAGCCATGCATACTACGCTTGATCAATCCTCCTATGGTATCATCCATGCATCTGAGTCAAACTTATGCTATCTAGCACCTTTCACATCAAATTTTATAATCATAATTGTCTCATTATTTTTTTTTTTGGATCACTAATGTTGGATCGCCTCCCAAGTGCTATCACTCGACTTCTTCCAGATCATAGTCGTTAGTCTATCATTGTTTGATTATCATCATTGAATTACCACTCAACTGCAATCACTAGACTGTCACCTAATCGTCATTGTAAAATTGCCTCTCAACCGCCATCGTCGGACCTCCACTCAGCAACAGTCATCGAACCATCACATGATGATCATCATCAAACTGTCACCTAATTATCATCATTAGACCACTACTATCTGACCATTATTGCTAGGCTTCATCTATATCGCAATCTACCTACCATTGCATCAAACTACCATTGTAGACCATTTTTATTACTTGTTATAGCCACCGACCGACTGACATTGTTGGATTATCGTCCGACCACCTACTATGGACTAATGTTGGCCCACTGTCTCTAGACAATTGCTTATCTCGATCATCAACATCGCTGACTAACTTGTTAGACCATTATCACTAACCATATTATCATTAGGCCACCGCAAACGCACCGTAATTACTCAAGCTCCACTTCCCGACTATAATCTCCTAATTACCATCACCCAATTATGATCACTTGCTAATATCGATTGATCAAGCTACTTATTTACCACTATCACCTCGGAAGTCATATTTCCTAACTACTTTATTTTGTCCATTGTTATCCAACTACACTATTACATACTAACTTCAATATTCACAATTGTCAAGGACATTGACGCATGTCATCGCTTATATAATTGATGCATGCTATTAACACACCCCATTGCCTATAGGGCGATGCCACCACCGACTTACATCATCACTTATATTGGAGTTCATTCTCTATAATTTATACCTATTATATTGTATCAACATCTTCCGTGGCTGTGAGGAGGAACAACATTTGCAACTGTCAACATACACTAGTGGAATATTTTTCATCAAGGCTTGATTTTTCCTTATTATTGGATTTTCAACATAAAAACTTTAGTGTCTCTTTCAACACCTCCTATAATTATTTGTGACTGTCGAATCTTCATATAAAGTTAATACATTAAATATATTCTCTCTACTACTATAAATATTTTGGCATACAATAATAAACTATTTGATCACATTAGATAACTTACACCGCTCACCTTCCCTGCCAATATTTGAGAATATTAGAATTACATTTATGAAGCATATGATATATGATGCTATTTGGTAGCATATAGCATATCAATACGAATGACATGGTCAAAACGTATTCATTGCTGGCAAAGAAAAAAAAAAGGTAAAATAATGCTTTATAATTTATTTAATTACATTAGACTCACGTGATATATAATATGTGTGTCTATGTGGGAATCTTATATTTGTTATTACCAAGCATATGATATATTACCATATTTGGTAGTATATAACTCGTTCTTACATGTATGAAGACATGATCAATAATCATTCATATTATAAATCTTATTGGTATTCTTTTTCTTCATAAACTTATAATACTAGGTTATTTAGTTATCTACCTAAGATGTATTATTATTTTTAATCACTTTATAATAGTTTAATATAATTGCAATAATTCCTCAAATTTAATCATCCTTTAAATTACTTTTTTTTCTAATTATGATGACTTCTATTTTAAACACTTATTGATGTCACACTCACTTTAAATAATATTTTTTTAGTTCAAGGGACAATCATCGCCGCACGCATTAAGTAGTTCTATAAAAAGGCTAAATAAGTTAGATAAATTTTAAACGCATCTCCTACGTGGAATATTTAATAACTTGTATAAATTATCACTGAGCCATCTCTTAGCTCAGTTGGTGGGCGAATGTGTTTGAAAATCTCTTGAACTGAGTTTGAATCGTCTCCAGGGCAGAGGCGCCTATACTTAAGGTGGGGAAAGTAAGTGAGGACTCGATATGTGTGGGTGATGAATGTGACACTAGGCCCTCATGGGATTAATCATAACGACATCCCCACCCATAAGATGGGTGGGGTGTTGGGTGGATACCCATTGAAAAAAAAAAGCAATTCTACACAGCCAAAAAGAAGAAAAAAAAATAGGAAGTAGCACAAGCAGTACGAACTCATGGAGGTTTTGAGGTTGTTTAGGATAAAGTAGGTGCTGAGCTACGAAATAGTCTGTTTGGGCAGAGAAAATATTACGTGCGGAGTCCAGACGTAACTCTACGTCCTGTCTCCAATAGCAACGCAATACCTGTCCATTATAAAAAAAATGCATTTTTCACTTAACAGCGATGTCAATTGACGGAGCTTAACGACGTCATTTACATTACCCTACCAGCCCCCATTCAAACAAATGGGAGAAATGGCTTTCGAATGCGTGAGAGAAATTTAAAAGAAATATGTATATAGATTTAAGGCATAATATATATTTTTTTTAGACAAACCGAGCTTAGAGAGAAACATAAAATCTAATTTCATTTTTTGGGAAGAACCCTGAACCCTGAAGATGGAGAACAAATTCAGAAGTTATGTCCATGATGATATTGCGATCAACTTAGCGGATGATATATTAAATAAAAATACATCAGTAAATTTCCTAAATCATTTTATATGTACAATTTTTTTTAGGATTTATTAGTGATATTATTTGAAATTTTCTTTATTTAATGTATATTTCCTATACTGTCAAGAGTTCTTTGCAAGAAGATTTTGCTTATTTTAGGAACTGTTTTGCATGTGTACTCTCTGTATTCTTATGAGAGTACAACCCATTTTATCTTTTTTTTATCAGATTTTTGATCATGTTTGGATATAATATGATTAGTATACGGTATTACAAGTTGTTTGGAGGCTTATTGGTTAGTTTTTAGGGGCAGATTTGCATCTGTACTCTCTGTACTCTCATGAGAGTACAGATTTTTTTCAATTTGTCAGATTTTTTGGCATGTTTGGAGAGAATAAGTTAATTACATTCCAATAGAAGCAATTTAGAGGCTGATTAGTTGATTTTTAGGGGCAGATTTGTATTTGTATTATATGTACTCTCATGAGAGTACAGATTTTTTTTTTAATTTATATCAAATTTTTTGGCATGTTTGGAGAGATTAGAACCAATTTGGAGGCTGATTGGTTGATTTTTAGGGGTAGATTTTCATCTGTACTCTCTGTAGTCTCATGAAAGTACAAATTTTTTTTCAATTTCTATCGATTTTTGGCCGTTTGGAGAGAAGTTAATTACATTCCATTAAGCAATTTAGAGGTTGGTTTTAGGATTCAGATTACTTTATGTACTCTCATGATAGTACAATTTTTTTTTTAACTTCTAACATATTTTTTGGCATGTTTGGAAAGAATAAGTTAATTACATTATATTATAAGCAATTTGGAGGCTGATTGGTTCATTTTTAGGGGCAGATTTGCATCTGTACTCACTGTACTCTCATGAAAGTACATATTTTTTTTTTCAATTTCTATCAGATTTTTTGGCCTGTTTGGAGAGAATAAGTTAATTACATTCCATTAGAAGCAATTTGGAGGCTGATTGGTTGCATTTTAGGGGCAGATTTGAATCTGTACTCTCTGTACTCTCATGAGAGAACAAATCCATTTTTTTAATTTTTGTTAGATTTTTTGGCATGTTTAGAGAGAATAAGTTAATTATATTCTATTAGAAATAATTTGAAGGCGGATTGGTTGATTTTTAGGGGCGGATTGGTTGATTTGTATCTATACTCTCTGTACTCTCATGAGAGTACATTTTTTTTTTCAATTTCTGTCAGATTTTTTGACATGTTTGGAGAGAATAAGTTAATTACATTCCATTGGAAGCAATTTGGAGGCTAATTTTTTAGTTTTTATGGGCAGATTTGTAATGTACTCTCTGTACTCTCATGAGAATACAGATTTTTTTTCAATTTATGTCTGATTTTTGGCATGTTTGGAAAAAATAAGTTAATTACATTCCATTAGAGGTAATTTGGAGGCTGATTGGTTGATTTTATATCAGATCTCTGTACTCTCATGAAAGTACAATTTTTTTTTTTCAATTTCTCTCAAATTTTTTGGCATGTTTGGAGAGAATAAGTTAATTACATTCCATAAGAAGTAATTTGGAAGATGATTGGTTGATTTTTAGGGGCAGATTTGTATCTGTACTTTCTGTACTCTCTGTACTCTCATAAGAGTAAAGATTTTTTTTTTTTAAATTTCTATCATATTTTTTGGTATATTTGGAGAGAATAAGTTAATTAAATTCTATTAGAAGCAATTTGTAGGCTTATTGGTTGATTTTTAGGGGCAGATTTGCATCTGTACTCTCATTAAAGTACATATTTTTTTTTCAATTTTTCTCAGATTTTTTGGCATGTTTCGAGAGAATAAGTTAATTACATTCCATTAGAAGCAATTTGGAGGCTGATTAGTTAGATTTTAGGGGCAGATTTGTATTTGTACTCTTATGAGAGTACATTTTTTTTTCAATTTCTGTCAGATTTTTTGGCATGTTTGGAGAGAATAAGTTTATTACATTTTCTTAGAAGCAATTTGGAGGCTTTTTGGTTAGTTTTTAGGGGCAGATTTGCATCTGTACTCTCATGAGAATACATTTTTTTTTCAATTTGTCAGATTTTTTGGCATGTTTGGAGAGAATAAGTTAATTACATTCCAATAGAAGTAATTTAGAGGCTGATTAGTTGGTTTTTATGGGCAAATTTGTATGTGTACTCTCTGTACTTTCATGAGAGTACAGATTTTTTTTCAAATATGTCAGAGTTTTTGGCATCTTTGGAGAGAATAAGTAAATTACATTCCATTAGAAGCAATTTGGAGGCTGATTGATTGGTTTTAGGGGTAGATTTGTATCTGTACTCTCATGAAAAAAAAAATTTTCAATTTCTGTCAGATTTTTTGGCATGTTTGGAGAGAATGAGTTAATTATATTCTAAAGAAGGTTGATTGGTTAGTTAAGATTGTATCTAATTCTGTACTCTCAAAAGTATAATCTTTTTCAATTTTTGTCAAATTTTTTGGTATGTTTGGAGAGAATAAGTTAATTACATTCCATAAGATGCAATTTGGAGGCTGATTGGTTGATTTGGAGGCGATTTGTATTCTGACTCAGACTCATGAGAGTACGTAATTTTTTCAATTTCTATTTTTTGGCATGTTTGGAGAGAATAAGTTGATTAAATTCTATTAGAAGTAATTTGGCGATTAATTGATTTTTTAGATTTGCATTCACTCATTCTCTCATGAGAGTACAAATTTTTTTTTTCAATTTTTGTCAGATTTTTTGGCATGTTTGGAGAGGATAAGTTAATTACATTCCATTAGAAGCAATTTGGAGGCTGATTTAGTTAATTACATTCCATTAGAAGAAATTTGTATAAGTTAAGGAGGATTTTGATTTAGCTTACTTTAGTTTTGATCATTTGAATGTCTATTTCATTTATATTTATGAAGATGATTGAAGATATGATTGATCCATGAGAGGATCAATTGAGTTTGATTTGGTTTGAATGAGATGTTGGCTAAGCTCATGATAGTGGATCACATGGCTTAGATAAGATTTTGATTTAGTTTGATTTAGTTTGATTTAGTTTTGATCATTTGAATGTAGATTTGATTTATATTTAGGAAGATGATTGAAAATATAAATGATTTATGAAAAAATCAATTGATTTTGGATTGATTTGGATGGGATTTAGATTTTTTATTGAATGTTTGAATTGAATTTGAGGTTTGGTTTTGAATGGGTGAACATGAATTTAGGCTATAGGATAGGTGGATTGTCTTTATCTATTAGGCATAGCCTATTCATATGAATAACTCTTTTAAGTCTCTAGGTTTAGGTTAACTGTTCACCTAATCACTAAAAGTGTCTGATAACTAAGAAAGTCTTAGTGTCTAGAAGACTCCTAAGTCTAAAATGAGGAGATTGATAACACACTCTAAAAGTGACGTCAACAAAAGGACCCACAATATGTATGGTGTAACCGCACACGCGTATTAGCGTTGAGACGATCAACAATGTCCAAAATATTGCAAGCACTAATAGAAATGATCTATACCTAAACCCAAAAAGGTACATAGAATCACGATCTTAGTGCAATGCAACTCAACTCATGCCATGGGCATAAGAGGAGGTAAAGGGTTTGATGAGAATTTCATGTCAAGGGCATGAAGAGAGATCCGCTAAGGGATCACACATGCATTGGATATGACATGTGGGAGATTTATGCTAAGAGGAATAAAGGAGGAATCCACCAGAGATTGAGTACATGAACCTTCTTCTAGGGAAGCATGTTCGAGTTATCCACTGGGGATAAGAATTGAGTTTGATTTTGAATATGATTGTGGGAAGAAGATCTGCTGGGGATGAGAATCTATAATCCACCATGAATTAAGATAAATTAATTTTAATTTATTTTATCTTAGTGTGAAGGCAAATCCACTAGGGATATCGGCTCGAATATGCTAGGGATTGGGTATGTGAACCTTCCACTAAGGAAGTAGGTTCATGCTATCCATTGGGGATAAGAATTTGATTTCAAATATGATTTGTTTGGGGATGTATCCGCTGGGGATAAAAGTTTGGTTTGTCTGATATGTTTAATTTGACTCCATTAGGGAGGCTGATTTTGAATTTAGTTTGTTATGGACCATGTCGGTGTGTAATGGGCCACACTAAAAAGGAGCCACAGAGGCCTTGGTTTGTCTTAGATTTACAAGTCCAAAAGAGTGGTCCACTTGCCATAGCGTAAGGCTATTCGACCTAAGGGTTTTCTTTCAGTGTGCAATGACTTTGCTAGGAAGAAAGTGTAGTAGACTTACATCCTCCAACACAGGGAATAACCATTGAGGTGATCTGTTGGATGCACAACAAATCGAACACGGCCTAGGGTGACTATTGAGAGAGTGTCGTAGGGGATCTTACCTCAACTCAAGAGCAGTCAAAATTAATTTCATTTTTATTTGATTTGATTTGATTTAATTTTATGTATTATGTTTTGGACCTTGTTGGTGTGCGATGGACCCACTGAGAAGAGGCTATCGGCCTTGACCTATCTCAAATTTACATGTCCAAAGGGATAGTTTACATGCCACAAGGTAGGACTATCCAATCTAAGGGGTGCCTTTTGCTGTGCAACAACTATGCTAGGGAGAGAGCGTAGCAGACTTACATCTTCTAAAGCGGGGAACAACCGTTTGGGTGACTTATTGATGATGCAACAACTCAAACCCGACCTAAGGTGACTACTGAGTGAATGCTGCTAGGGACTTATGTCAGCTCAAGTGTAGTCAGGATAAATTTCATTTTAATTTGATGGACCATGTCGGTGTGCGATGGACCATACTAAGAAGGGGCTATGTTAGCCTAGGCCTATCTCAGATTCATTGATCCAAAGGGGTAGTCTATCGGCCACAAGTTAGGACTATCCGACCTAAGGGGTGCCTTTCGGTGTACAACAGTTGTGCTAAGAAGAAGCATAGTAGACTTACATCTTCCAAAGCAGGGACCACGGGGTGACCCATGGTGTACGTGATTGGGCAGACCTAAGGATGCCCTTCGATGTGCAGTGATCATTCTGGAAAGAATGCGTAGCAAACTTACATCTTCTAAAGCAAAGGCGCCTTGAGGTGACTGGTACACAACAAGTCGAACTCGACCTAAGGGCATCGGCGAAAATGCGGGACTTATCTCAACTCAAAAATAGTCAGGCAATTCTTGTAGGGAGTTTTGCTGACACTACCCTAAAGATAGGATGCCTGCTTGGGAAAGGTGCTACTGGGGGGCATTCCCCAAATCCACAAGCGAATATATATTTTACTTGTTTGTTATCATGGACCCTGTTGGTGTGCGATGGACCACACTGAGAAGGGGATATGTCTTGACTATCTCGATTCTTGGACCAAGGGAGAATCTGCACATCCGCGAAACATAATCTCCAACCACAGGGGTGGTTACTAGGAAATGGCGACTATCCAATCCAGGAGTAACCCGGGTAGTGTCTAAATGGGGTCACAAAGGACGTGATCTAAATAGAGTGCCCACAGGGGAGGTGCCACTAGGGGGGTTATCTTGGACCCTGTAAGTAAGAAATCTTGTATGTATATGGTGGCCAACTCAAGGAGAAAATGTAGCAGACTTACATCTGCCAAGAGTGGGGCATCCACAAAGTGGGTCACTGTTAGCATAGCGAGAACCAACCAACTTAAGGTGCCCTTCGGTGTGCGATGATCAGTCTAGGAAGAAGGTGCGTAGACTTGCATCTTTTTAAAATGAAACAGATCATCAGGATAGTCTATCATCGGCTCGACGGATGTTTTTTGACTTAGTGTACAATGGCAGTGCTAAAAAAGAATGCGTAGCAGACTTACATAATCCAAAGTGAGGGACAACCATTGGGGTGACCCATTGTTGGCACAACAGATCGACCTGACCTAAGGGTGACTACTAAGTAGGGAGTCACAAAGAATGATTGGACCCAGACTTGAAGTAGTCAGAAGGAAAAGAGTCGTTGGGGGACTTAACCTAAATCTTAAATATACTCAACCAAGTCAATTCATGATGGCTAGTTTAAGAAGGTGTAGCAGACTTTCATCCTTTTAAACAAAACCATCATGATGGTAGCTTACTGACTGCGCAGCAAGGCCTACCATGTTAACAAGGTGTCGTCGGTGTGCAATGGTCAAGTAAGGAAGGAAAGCGTAGCTGGCTTACATCCTCCAAAGTAAGAAGACCACTGGGTAACACACTAGCAGGGTGGCACATCAGCCTGACCTAGAGTAGCTAGTGAGTGAGTGTCGCTAGGGGTATTATCCAAACTCAAAGTAGCCTATTGACCTTACTTTTGGAGTGAGTTCTCAACTTCCTAATCATAGATCTAGGACCCTTATAGACACTAAGAGCTCCTTAGTCTTAAGACACTTCTAGTGATTAGGTGAACACTTAACCTAAGCCTAGAGACTTAGAAGGTTTAGCCATAGGAATAGGTTATGCCTTAGAGGCTTAGGAAAAAATGCCTACCCTATGACCTAAACCCAACCCATGCTTTCCTTCTCAAATCAAATCTCAAAATCAAATATCAATTCAAACTCTAAATCATAAATCAAATTCCAAGTCAAATGATTCGATCAAATCCAAATGCAAAACCCTTCCTAAGCCCTTTGATTTTATCTTATGGACTTAGGCATAACCAAATTCAAATCAATTTAATAGATTTTCTCAAATATCAATTTAATCTCATATCATAAATCAATTCTAAACCAAACAAATCAACCTCAAATTAAACCCAAAACTAAATTTTCCTCGTAAGTCTTATGAACCACTCTCATAAGCTTAGTCAAATATCAATCCAAACAATCCCAAACTTAGATGATTTCTTTATAAATCAATTGTTCCTTCATTTATATTGACAAATATAAATGAAACCACCCCTCCAATAACCAAAAATAAATCAGACTAAATCAATTCCTCACTTAAGCTCTTTTGGCCAACATCCTTAGGTTTGGTCAAATTTGCTCCCAAATCACTCCAAACTCAAGTGATTTTCTCATAACTCATTTATATCTTCATTTATATTTTCAAATATAAATGAAATATAAATCCAAATAGCGAAAACCAAACCCAAATAAAATAAAAAATCCAATCCAAGCCTTTTTTTTTTAGCTAATTTCTTGAACTTGGCTAAATGATACCCAAATCAATTCAAAACCCATGGATTTCTTCATGATTCAATCATTCTTTTAATCATTGTTCCAAATATAAACATAAGCTAAATTAAAAAACAAATCTAAGCTAACCCAAGTCAAACCCAAGTTAGCCCTTTTGACTTGAAATTGTCATATGAACCAAAATCCATATGGCTTCAAACCATTTGCAATTGAATTTATATTTCCATCTCAAACCAATTTATCAATACAACTAAACTTGAATCAATCCAATTGACCCATTTAAATCCACTAGAACCAAAGTGACCTAAAAGATCTTTTTGGGCCAAGTTATAATCCAACCCAATTTGGATTAAATTGTGCCCATCCAAACCTTATATCATGATCAACAATCATCCTAGGTTAATCAATCATCTTGAATTAGGTCAAACCAAGTCAACCTAGCCTGTTGACCAAGTCAACCTTTAGCCCAAATGAAACCTAAACACACCATATGCCAAATTGACTGAAACCTTTGATTCAAACTAATTCATAATCAATGATTGAACATGACCAAACCCTCCATTGAGCCAAACCAAGTCTAATTGGTCTTTTGACCCAAGTTGATCCAAATTGGCCTTAAAAGCCAAAATAGGTCAAATCACAATCTAACCCAAATTGATTGCAACTAATGGTTCAGTTTCATTCCAAATTGATTATTGGACTTGACCAAAGCCATTATTGAGCTCAATTTGACCAAGTCAACCTAACCTAACCTAGCCCAAATTGACCTAAAAGGTCAAATAATCCAAAATCTAAATTAATTTCAAATTAAATCAAACCAAAACCTACAATCATCTTTAATTCGCCAATTGAACTTGACTCAACACCTAACCCAACCCAATTTGGTCAAATTGGTCAAATAGGTCAACTTGACTCATTTGACCTATATGAACCTAAATGAGCCATAATCAAATCTAAAGCAAATTGAACCAACCTAATGGCATGAATACACTCCAAATAGTCATGTGAACTTGACCCAACCCTTGGTTTGATCTAATTTAACCAATTTGTCAACTTGACCCAACCTAACCCAATTTGACCTAAATAGGTCAAATCAAGCAAAATCAAATCAAATAAACTCCAAACCACTTGAAATTTGAGCTAACCCACTTTTGACCCATTTCAAATCTGCCTAAATCAAACCCATAGGCAAATGACCACTTTGCCCTTGGATATAAGGCATCCCATGAGATAAGACATTTACACTTTTGGTCATTTCCTCCCCTTGGCCACTTGACACCCATTCATAGGTCCACTTAGGCACCAATGACCATGGTTGACGTGACCCAAGGGTGGTTGGGTCGACCATGCAGAATTAGTCTTTGCTAAATGCAGTGGACCACTTGGATCTAATTTTATAAAGCTCAGATAGCCAAGCATGATCATGCAAATTGCCTTCTTCTAGCATGGTAGACCAAGCTTCTTCAAACTCTTCCTCTGTGTCACATTTTCTCATGCATGCATAAATAGCCCTTGTACCCTCTTATTACTATTAAAGTAGTGAACCTTGGAAGGAGCTTTCTTCGAAATATGCTATTGGCACAACCTATGATGAGTATGCGGTAATACAATTTTGATAGCTCTCGCCATAGCCTGATCTTGATCAGTGAATATTGTTGTAGGATGTCTATCACTCATCAACCGAAGAAATGTCTGGAATAGCCATGAGAATGACTCAATCGACTCTTTTGATAAAAAGGCTACTCCAAATAAAACATTTTGCCAGAGATGATTCACTCCAACAAGAGGGGCACAAACAAGATTATATTTATTGAGTCGATAGCTTGTATCAAAAATTATCACATCACCAAAATAGTCATATTCTATCCTAGACATGCCATTCCTCCAAAAAAAACTTACTAAGCAATCTGACTCATCAACTTATACATCCCATGCAAACATCCCATCCGCTGCTTGCCTTTCCTTGAATAGCTGTATTAATGCATTACTGTCACCATTCGTAATCCTCGATCTTTTTTCTTTCTGAATAAAATTGTAAGTATCTCTTTTTGTGAATCCAATATTCTCTACACCGCCAACTTCCTCACTTAGATAGCTGAATGCATCAATTGCTCTAATTCCAACCTCTGTCATTGTCTTCAACACAGAAGCCTTTTTATTGCTAATGCATCTGTGATCACGAGAAGATGTGTGGTGCTTTATAGAATGATTTTGACTTTCTATATATTTTTTAACCATCCAGTTCCCTTCCTAGTCAACAGAGAATCTAATCATGGCCGGACAAGCAGTCCTTGTATCAGTTTTCCGGAATTTTGTTAAGCCGTTTAGACTGGCAAATTTCTTCCGACCTACTTTTGCACATAAAAAAAATCTTTTGATTTCAATTTCTTGGAGTTTGGCCAATAACTAGAATGGTCCTTCCAAACACTGAAGCCAGTTTGATGTGCATAGTCACAGTACAGTGCATACGCCTCCGTTTCGTTATGAACAGTGGTGCCAAGGAGTTTCCCCAAATTTAGGTCATTAGACATCACAACTTCGTCATCGCACTGCTCATTGATCGCATTCACTTTCCCAGACAGCTCCACATAAATATGACTTGTAAAATAGCTCCACAAATAAACATATTCTCTCCAAACATACCAAAGAAAGTGAAAAAAATGAGCTAAATACTGAGAGTATAAAGAGTACAGATGCAAAAATCCCCGAAAAACTATCCAAATAGCCATCAAATTGCTTCCACTGGAATGTAACGAGCATAATCTGAACAACCAGATCAAAGAAACTGGAAAAAAATATTCACAAAATCATCTGTACTCTCAAGAGAGTACAGAGAGTACAAATGTTAAATAACACTAAAATACTAACCAAAGCGACCTCCAAATTGTTCACGATGGATTGTAATGAACATATTTCCTCCAAAGCAGCCAAAAGCGAGGAAAAAATGACCAAAATGCTCGTACTCTCAGTCTGAGAGAGTACAGAATCAAAATCCTCCAGAAATCATCCAAACATCCCTCCAAATTGCTTCCAATGAAATGTAATGAACATATTTCCACCAAACTGGCCAAAGAAACTGGAAAAAATGGCCAAAATGCTCTGTACTCTCATGAGAGTACAGAGAGTATATATGCTAAATAACACTAAAAAACTAACCAAACAGCCTCCAAATTATTCCTAATGGATAGTAATGAACATATTTCTTCCAAACAGGCCAAAGAAATAGGAAAAAACTAACCAAAATGCTCTGTACTCTTATGAGAATGCAGGAGAGTCTGATCTGAAATCTCCCAGAAACCATCCAAACATCCCTCCAAATTGCTTCCAATGGAATGTAATGAACATATTTCCTCCAAAGAGGCCAAAGAAATTGGAAAAAAGGCCAAAATCGTCTGTACAGATGCAAAATAACATTAAAAAACTAACCAAACAGCCTCCAAATTATTCCTAATGGATTATAATGAACATATTTCCTCCAAACAGGCCAAAAAAACTAAAAAATAATGACCAAAATGCTTTGTACTCCCATGAGAGTACAAAGAGTACATATGCAAATATCCCCCAGAAACCATCAAAACAACCAGCAAATTACTTCCACTGGAATGTAATGAACATAATCTCAATAACTGCCAAAGAAAGCTGGAAAAATGTCCACAAAATCATCACTCTCAAGAGAGTACATATGTGAAATAACACTAAAAAACTAACCAAATAGCCTCCAAATTATTCCTGATGGATTGTAATGAACATATTTTCTCCAAAGCAGTCAAAGCAGGAAAAAATGACAAAATGCTCACTCTCTCATGAGAGTACATAGAAATGAGAGTACGAGTATAGAGTCTGATCTGAAATAACACTAAAGAAACAACCAAACAGCCTCCAAATTATTCCTAATGGATTTGTAATGAAGATATTTCCTCCAAACATTCTCATAGAAATTGGAAAAAATACCCAAAATACTTTGTACTGTACTCTCGTGAGAGTACAGAGAGTACACATGCAAAACTCTCCTAAAAATCAATCTAAACAGCCTCCAAGTTGCTTCTAATGGAATGTCATGAATATATTCTCTCCAGGCAGACCAAAAACTCATGAAAAATAATATTAAATTGGTCAATACTCTCATAAGATTATAGAGAGTATACCCATGCAAAGCAGATTCTCAAAATAAGCAAAGTCCTCTTGCAAAGAACTCCAAACAGTTTAGGAAATATACACTAAATAAAAAAATTTCAAGGAATAACACAAACAAATCATAAAAAAATTATACATATACAACGGTTGAGAAAAATTACCGATGAATTTTTATTTAATACATCCTCAGCTATTTTCTCAAGGCCATAACTTCCAAATTCGTTCTCCATCTTCATGGTTCTTTCACAAAAAGGAAATGAGATTTTCTATTTCTTTCTCTAAGCTCGGTTTGCAAGAAAAAAATACACCATAAACCTTAATTATATATATATATATATATATATATATATATATATATATATATATATATATCTTCTAAATTCCTCCGCATTCGATGCTTCTTCTCCCATTGTTTGAGCAGACAGTCGGTCGGGCGAGATAAGCGCTCGATTAATGGCTCTACCTTGCTTACGAGGATGAGCTAATTTTCATTGCAGGCATTACATAGTTTGATATATACTCTATAAAGTACTCTACATTTTATGAAATGCTTTTTATTACATGCATTACAAAATTTGATAAGCCCGTATGTTCTTATTAACAAAATTAATAGAAGTCGAAGAAAAAAAATTTCTGTAATGAAGATTATATTAGTACTGATGATATTAGTTTAGTAATTACTTATAAATTTATCTATAATATTAATTTATTTTAGATGATACTTTCAGATTGTGACATTATGAATGTGCCTGAGTATAATGGTTTATTACTAGCGTCCGATTTGACATACCAAGCATCATTCAATCGTAATTATTAGATATTTCATAATACAAATTATTGTAATTAATAAATTTTAGATAATATAAATTTTAACTTCACTTTTTTCAGTTGATCCAAATTTAAAATATGATATAATTTGAATATCAAAATTAAGCATATTTTCTCCAAACAAGTAAAGAAATCATCATAGAAACATAAACAATATTATATCAAGTTACCCATGAGGAGAGAGGAGAGAGAGAGAGAAAAAAAAAAGTATACAAAGAGTATAGAGAGTACAAAGAGTATGAGTAGAGTATAGATAGTCAGAGGGGCGCCTTCTTGCTCGGTAAGGCTACTTTTGCTTTGTATTTTTACCTTCAAGATGCTCTTTAAGGGCTTCCTCACTAAGTCTTGACCTCAGATAACGTTCCCTACATGTAAGACCTCCCCTCTGTTTGGCATCTCTATTATCACTGCAACTTCATTAGGGGTGATGCTCTTTAACGCTTCTTTTGCTTTCTGTAAGGCTTCTTTTGCTTTGTGTTTTTTACCTTCAAGATGCTCTTTAAGGGCTTCCTCACTGGAAGTGCTGACCTCACAGATAACACATTCCCTCTATGCCATAAGACCTTCTCCCCTCTATTTGGCATCCCTATTATCACTGCAACTTCATCGGGAGTGAAAGGAATGCATTGCCCACCCAGAAAGAAAGCCTGCTTCTCTATGTCCTAGCAAGATAGGATTGAGGTAATAGCAATTGAGTCTTGCTAAATTCTGTGGAGTCTAATGAATTGATGCTGATGAAGCCTCTGTAAAATATGAATGACTTCATTACTAAAGAGTGCTGCAGTATTATCAAACACCATAGAGCGGTGGTAAGACTGCATCTCAAAGTTATCCTTTTCCCAGACATGATAAACTTTAAAATGAAAAGTCAGTAAATGACAGTACAGATGTAAATCAACCATAAAAACCAACCAAGTCATCCTACAAAATTGCTACTAATGGATTGTAATGAACATATTTCCTACAAACAGGCCAAATAAACTACAAAAATATTGGCAAAATCATTTGTACTCTCATGAGAGTACAGTGCAAAAATCCCCTAGAAACTATCCAAACAGCTACCAAATTGCTTCCAACGGAATGTGCTGAACCTAATCTCAACAACCACGCCAAAGAAATTGGAAAAAAATGGCCAAAAACCAACTGTACTATTATGAGAGTATAGAGAATACAGATGCAAGAAAACACTAATAAATCAACCAAACAGCCTGCAAATTATGCCTAATGAACATATTTCCTCTAAACAGGCCAAAGAAATAGGAAAAAAATGGCCAAAATACTCTGTACTCTCAGGAGAGTACAGAGAGTACAGAGAGTACATAGAGTACAAAGAGTACAGAGAGTACAAAGAGTACAGATGTAATGAAAATAATCTCAACAATCTTAGTGCATTCCTGGCGGCTCCCGTGTTTTCCTTGCTTCCGACTGTAATCAACCATTGTTCTTCCGTGATTTGGTATCGATCTCTCCCGCTCTAGTAATGTAAAACCTCTCTTGGGATGGCAAAATGGCTTTTCCGCTTGCTCGACAAAAGCACCCGACGCTTCGATCCGGTATCCTTACCTACGGCCATTAAATCTTTCAAGGATGCTCTCTGTAAATCGTTCTCTACCGGTTAAACTAATGTCTACTGATTTTCATGGTATGCCTGCAATAATGTGTTCGGATTCTGATGTGGAAATTCTTGCTAAGCCATTTGAATGCTCGTTGGTGGGTAAATTCAACTTGAAACGCCCAAATTTAGAAAATATCCGCTCTTTTTTTCATAGTCTGAAGCTCACGGACACTTTTTCTGTGGGATTGATCGATCTGAGGCATGTGCTAATTCAATTATCAAATGATTTGGATTATTCAAGAGTTTTTTTGCCGTCGTTCTTATTTCGCTTTTAAGCGCCAAATGCGACTTCTTAAGTGGACACCTAGTTTTGATATTAAAGAGGAATCACCAATTGTTCCTATTTGGCTCGCTTTGCCAATATGCGCGCCACTTTGTTATCGGGTTTTGTTCTTTGTGGGGCTATCTTTGGACGGCCTCTTTAAATTGATCAAGCTAAGGCCGTAAGATCCCGGCCCTCGGTAGCTCGGATACTTGTTGAAGTTGATATAACTAACAAACATCCAAAAGAAATCTGGATTGGATCTGAAAAAATGGGTTATAATCAAAAGGTTGAATTTGAAAACTTTCCCTCTTTACCAAAATTCATGGGCATGAACACAGTTGTTTTATCTTACATCCGCATCTCAAAAAAAAACAATCTTCCTATTCCTACTATTTCGATGACTAAGGAACAACCAACTAAAATGACATATGTGCCAAAAGCTAACCAAAATAATCATCCTCCACAAAATCACTCTTTACCTAGAACGGCTGAATTGCAAAGGAGGCTAATCAGTGTTATGACATTGATGACACGCTTGGTTTTGGGAACTTAGAAAATATGCCTACTACTATTCCCATTGGTAACATGCAGGCCCTTACAACTAATGACCCAAAATAAAGAAATTCTGATGAAATTAGGCTTGGGAACATCACCTCGACTGTAAATCTTAGTTTGGATCAGCAACAAAATAAAATAAAATAAACTATTAATCTAGAAAAAGAAGATGAAACTATTCCTACATCCCCTAACACTTTGAATGGCCAAAATGATAGCATAACTAATCGGTCATTCTCGATATGGAAGAAGGGAAATTACCATCACGATTGCTTAATAATGAAACTTTGGATCACACTAACTACTCTTTTTTTTTTGACGGAGATATCTTGGACAAATGAGACCCTTTCAAACTGTATAAACAAAAAAAAATCATTCAAATCCAAAAACAACTCTAAAAATGCAACCGTAATCACAAGATCTTCATCAACCCTACACCAACAATAATTTCCTTTCTCCTCATTCTCATCCAATCAATTTTTCCATTCCAACTATTATGATTAATTTCATCATTTGGAACATTCGTGGTATTGGGACTACTCTAGTTCGCAATCACGTTAGAAGCCTCTGTCGCATTCATAATATATCTCTCCTTACTATCACCGAACCACTTATCCACTCTTCTAAGATAGTGGCTACCGCTAGAACACTAGGTTTCCCTAATTTTTCTCACAACATTAATAACAAAATTTGGTTGTTTTGGAATAATTCTATCAGCATCAATATCCTTGACAACCAATTGATTAATGCCGATTAACGTGGGTGTTTTCACCGTGTGCTCTTTTTTATGCATCTTGTAATGGTAGGAACATTCTATGGAATAACTTAAGATGTTTAGCTTCCTCTGTCACTCAACCTTGGATGGTTGGTGGAGATTTCAACACCATCCTCTCTACTTAGAAAGAAGGGAGGGTCATCTCTAATATTAATTCTATGGAAGATTTCGCTAATATGATTGCGTAACCATAGGGTTCTCGTGTTCCAACTACGTGGAACAATTCTAGACTTTGGCAACGTCTCGATCATCCTTGTTAACCACCTTTGGATTGATCAATGGCCTAATACCTCGTAGAACACTTAAGTAGAACCGCGATCCGCTCCTCTTCGATCCGTGAAAACACTCCTTACTTCAATACCCGCACCAGTCCCCTTTCATTCCCAAAATATGTGGTTGCAACATAATGACTTTATGTCAGTTGTTTACTAAGGGACCCTATTCACCCGATAACTCCATTAAAGGCATGATCCGTTTTGGCTTAAACTTAAAAGATTAAAACAAACTCACGGTGGAATAAACATCATTTTAAAACATTTTTGCAAACCTTAAAACTATGGAAGATCTTGTTTGCTCTCTTGAAGAAGCGTTTTGACACATAAAATGATGAACTCAACGGAGAGATAACTTGATTAAATATCAAAACATGGAGGAAACTTATTGGCGGCAAAAAGCTGCTACTAAACATATTGCAGATGGCGACAGAAATACAAAATATTTCCACGCTCTTTTCAACAAAAGAAAAGTTATAAACTCGATTAAGAAAATTAAAAACAATAATGATATTAAAGACTCGGTTATCCATCATTTCCAAAATTTGTTAAACAACAACATTAACATGGAACCTATTGCTAACCCTCATCTGATTCCCTCAAAAATTACTTCTGATCAAAACATCTCTCTTTGTAGGTGTCCGACGGATTCTGAAATTAGTAATGTTCTCCAAAGCATGAATTCAAATTCGATTGCTGGCCCGGATGGTTACACTACTATATTCTTCCAACAGTGTTGGTCCATTATTAAGTCTGATTTAATTGAAGCCGTTATTGACTTTTTCAATGGCAACCCCCTTCCTAGATTCTTTTCTAGCACCTCCATAATACTTATCCCTAAAAACAACCATCCGGAAACATGGAATGACTTTAGACCGATTAGTTTATGCACCTTTTTAACTAATATCCAAAATAATAAACCGTATCAACCCTCGTTAACATTATCTCCCGAATCAAAGGTTTCATTAAAGGAGAACCATAGGCGATAATATCCTTTTAGCACAAGAAATGATTCATGATATTGATGTTCCTATTAGAGGCGGTAACATTGCTTTCAAACTGGACATTTCTAAAGCCTTTGACAATCTCTCTTGGGAATTCCTCGTTTCTATACTCCAACTTTTCGGATTCTCAAACGAATTTATTCATATCATTAAAAACTATATCACTAATGTTCGGTTCTCGGTTATCGTTAATGGAGAATCGACTGGTTTCTTCACTTCTAAACACGGCTTACGCCAAGAGATCCATTATATCGCCATTACTTTTATTATACGTAGATTATTTATCCAAAAGCTGACGATCTTTTCTATAATAAGCCAAGTATGATTTACAAAACTCAAGGTGGATTTCCCATTACTCATCTTTGCTTTCGTGATTTTATCATTTTCTGCAATGCTTCTATACCGTCAAAACCATTATGAAATTCTTTAAAAAATTTGGCAAAAGCGGTCTCCTCCTTAACAAAATAAATGTTGCTTCATAACCGCTAATAAAATCAACAATAATAGGATTAATCGGATAACGAGGATCACTAACTTTCATCAACATCATCTTAGATCAATTATCTAGGTACTCCTCTTTTCAAAGGACATAAACGATCTTACCTTTTTGACGATTTAATCCACAAAATATCCAACCGTATCTCCTCTTGGGAATATCATTTTCTATCCTTTGGAGGGAGGTTAACTCTGATTAAGAGTACCCTTAATTCGATGCCTCTTTATCTTATTCAAACTATCGTTCCAACCAATTTTTGTATTAATAGAATTGAGAGGCTAATTAATAAATTTTTTTGGGGGTCTAATACCTCTTCCTCAAAAATACCCTGGTCCTCTTGGCACAAAATCTGGCATCTCGAGGAAGGTGGTGCTAAATCTATCAAAGACACCATCAATGCATTCTCTTATAAACTTTGGTGGAATTTTAGAAGCAACAATAGCCTTTGGGCTAACTTCATGACAAACAAATATTGCCTATCTAAGCACCCATTGAAGCTCTTATAAAACTAACGCTTCTCCTATTTGGAAAAGACTTTGTAATATCAAATGGAGAATCTTTAATTTTTTGGGGCATTAACTCTGGCAACTCTTTCTTCTGGCAAGATAACTGGCTTGGAAATAACTCTTTTGATGAATTAATTTCCTCATGTTCTATTGATACCATCAAAGTCAAATCTTTCGGAATAATAATAAATGGAACTTTTCGGGCTCATTGATTATATCCCTTCATCTTTTAGACAAACTCAATAACATAAACATTACATCCAATAAAAGACCGATTCTTTTAAACTCTCTCACAATGGAATTCGCTTTAAAAATGTTTGTCTTATGATCAAAGAACCTGATTATTCCAAAGTGTATGCTCGACTTTGGCATAATAATATTCCCACCTCATATTCCATACTCACTTGGCGTATCTTAAAAAGCTTTGTCCCTATTGATTCCTTGATGTGGGGTAAAGGTTTTTATCTCCCATCAAAATGTCATTGTTGCTCCCATATTGAAAATGTAAATCACCAATTCGTGAGTGGAGCGATTGCATCTAAACTTTGGATTTGGTACGATAATCTTTTCTCCATTGACAAATATAATGGCTCGCTTTCTATTTATCAACTCCTCGAGATATATTTGAAAGCAATATAAAAGGTCATATTAAAATTGTTACTGCGATCATTATTCTCTGGTTCATTTGGATGGATAGAAATGATGCTAAGCATAACGATATTTCTATGAATCATTCCAAAATAATTGCCAAAACTAAATTCAAAATCTGTGATCTATTTAAAGCCAACCTTATTAAATATAAACACTTAAAAGGGTGTAAATTTGTCTCTAAATTGGGTTTGCATTTGCATACAAACACCTCTAATCAAGCCAAAATACTTTATTGGGCCAAACCACATGATAACGTTATCAAAATTAACACCGATGGAGATCCCCTAATACTTACGGTTGTGGTGGCATCTTTAGAAATTTCAAGGGTGATGTTCTCATGGCCTTTGCTAATCTATTATTACTAACTCAGTTCCTTTTTTCTTTGAACTTATGGCGGTGTATAATGCTCTTAACATTGCATTACGAAGGTTGGCTTAATATCTGGCTTGAAGTGGATGCCTTACTACTAATTGATCTCCTGCAATCCAAAAAAAATGGCAATGTGGAATTATATTATTTAATCAAGCAAACTAAAATTCTACTCAATCAATTTTGTTATAAAATCACTCATATATGGAGGGAAGGAAATGCTTGTGCTAATTACCTTGCTAACTTAGGAACTAGATTGAATTAGCCCACTAATTTTGATAACCATTCTATTCCTAAACACTTACAAGGATTGGTTAACCTGGACAAGATGGGTTTGCCTTACATTAGATCATGACATTTTCGGCAAACTTTGCATCTTGTCTTCATATTTTTTCAATCTTTGAAGCACCCTATGCTTTATGTTATTGTTGATCTATTGGTCCCCATTAAGCATTGTTGCCTCTTTTCATTCAGAAGATCTGCTGGGTTGTTGGCCCTGGCTGTGAATATCTCAATTTATGGAAACTGTTTGTGTTTGATGTTATCGTCTGCTGACAGGGGAATATCTATATTGTTCCCTGGGTTAATTTTGATCTGGATTACCTGTATGGCAGCCCTATCTGCTACTTGGAAATGCTACTCTAAATGATTTTTCTGGATAATTTTTTGGGTTGTTTGTTACAACTGGATGCATTGCGTTAGGCCTTGCAGCCTTTTTTCACTGTGAAAGATTTTTGGATTATTTTATTTACTTTCATCATGCATTGGCTTTCTTTGTTTCTAATCCCACATTTGGAAAAGTTTCCTTTGGCTGTGAGTAATTGTTATCCGGTTTACTGCTTGTGGATGCAATTCTTCTTTGGTGATTATGGTGCTTATATTGTCCTTTTATCTGGATCGATTTCTGATATGAATTATCTGGAAAATTTTTCTGGCTTTTGCTGAGCTAGATCTAAGCGATTTTCCGAAACTTATGGTCGCTATTCCTACTAAGCGAATGTTCATATGGGAATTGCAGCTCATCTTGGGTTTATACTTTGGTTAGTTGTTACATTTGGCTGCACATATTACCTTGCGCATTTTGTCACTTAGCATGATTCTTTGGGTTGAGTTGGGCTTTCATTTTTTTATGGTAAATCTGCTTAGCTAGATCTATACATTTTTTTGAAACTTGTGGCTCTCTTCTTGAATATTCATATGGGAATTCTTTGCTCTAAGTGCATTATTTGGGTTTATACTTTGGTTCGTTGTTACATTTGGCTGCTGCATATATTACCTTGCTGCATTTTGTCGCTTCACGTGATTGCTGGGTTAAATTGGGCTTTCATTTCTTTAATATGTTGGTTATCTTTGCCTTCTCTTTCGGTTGGAAAGCCGTCTGGCCGTGAATATATCTTCCCTGTTCTTTGCTTGTGGTTGTGATCCCATCGGTGATTATGATATTCTCCGGATTACTAAGCGTTCTCTCTTATTCGTTCATGACTGAATTACCTATATGGCACCCGAATCTTCTTATTGGTATTCTTTGCTCTAAATGCAATTCTTGGATGCGTATTTTGGATGTTAGTATTTCATACCCTGTCTTTGAAATACAATGCTTTACCTGCGCTATCCCAAGGTCATTTATAAAGGAGGGTTTCACGGGACTTTTTTACGATATATTCTATTGGGATGGTGTTAATCTCGAGATGAGCTTGATTAGGATTGCAGGTTATAAAGCTCACTTGTCTATCAACAACTGGATGTTGCCTTCTCTCAGGTTTGTTGGCTATGATGGCGGTGACGATCTCACTTCCTATTGGTCGGTAGTAGCTCCTGTGATGTAACCCTTCTGCTGAAGTTCGGATGCTCATACTTGCATCTGCCCCATCAGGATGTGATTGAGCCTGAGCCTTTTCTATCACATTTCCTTAATATCATTCTCACTTTACGGTGTTTTCCTCCACTTATTGTCGGCATTACCTTACTATATCTTTTGTTGCTCTCTTATTGTTTTGCGTTTGCTCAGTTACTATTTTACTTTTAATTGTTTCGCTTTCTTTGGATTTTGGATGTATTTAGATTGGGATTTTCTCCTTAGGTTGATTGTAGCTCTTTGAGCGAGTTACAGGTGTAATCCCTTTTAAGGATCTTGTAACCTTATTTTTGTGGCAATAAAATACCCCCGTATCATGGGGTTTTCTTTAAAAAAAATAAAAAAATAAATAAATAAATAAATAAATAAAATCTCAATCTCAGAAAGCGAAGAAATGAAAAAAAATCTCATCACTGAGAGATGCAAAATAACACTAAAAAAATAATTAAACAGCCTCCAAATTATTCGTGATGGATTGTAATGAACATATTTACTCCAAACAGTCCAAATAAAATTGTTTCTAATGGAATGTAATGATCATATTCTCTCCATCCAGACAAAATAAATTGCAAAAATATTCAAAAAATTATATGTAGTCTCATAAGAGTACAGTGAGTACAGAAACAAAAATCTCTCAAAATAAGCAAAGTCCTCTTGCAAAGAACTCCAAATAGTGTAGGAAATATACACTAAATAAAAGAATTTCAAGGAATAATACTAACAAACCATAGAAAAATTGCACGTATACAACGATTGAGAAAAATTATCGATGAATTTTTAGTTAATACATCCTCAGCTATTTTCTCAAGGTCATAACTTCCAAATTCGTTCTCCATCTTTATGGTTCTTTCGTAAAAAGGAAATGAGATTTTCTCTTTCTCTCTCTGAGCTCGGTTTGCAAGAAAAAAATACACCCCTAAACCCTAAATCTAGATATATATATTTCTTTTAAATTCCTCCCATTCCAAGATGCTTCTTCTCCCTATTTGAAAGGTGGCGACGGGATAACGTGTAGTCCATCCATCTAGTTACTGTCGTTAAGCTAAAATGGAAAAGCTACTGGACATCGTCGGGCGGTGGAGTCGCCTGAAAACTACGTCGGACTTGGGACAATATTTTCTCCCATTTTTGCGATAGCTTCTCCTCTTCAAACGCATGCATGAAACCTCACGCCATGCGTTCTCTCTCATCCCTCTCTCTCTCTCTCTCTCTCTCTCTCTCTCTCTCTCTCTCTCAGAACACCGCATTGAAGCCGAGGAGTTCACCGAGCTTCTCATGAAGTTTATGGAAGCAAGGAGCAATGCGAGTAATGAGTAGTGCGTTGATGAGCGGTGGAAACCATGGAGGAGGTTTCAACGCGCCTCCATGAGACATTGGGAGGAAAGAGCACTTATCCTTCGAGCAAGAGCATTTCATTGGGAGCAGCCATGGTTCTGCGGTTTGAAGAATAATCCAGTTTCTCACCCTTCAAACACCTAAAAGCATTCAAATTGAGCAGAAGAGGTCATGAGGTTCTATCACAACAAGCAACTCGTGACCGTATATTGCATGAAGTGCTTTCAACTCGTGCAAAAGATTCAAAATGAGATGGAAGGTACTTATAATGGATAAGCTTACATTGAAGGTCATATCATGTTTTTGCAAGATGCCTAATATCGCCGATAAAAGATTTCATTGGTTGAAGAAATTTACAAAAGAAGGCGTGATAATGTGATGGGCGTTATTTACTTTATGCACAACTAGAGGGAATGTAGTCATGTTCCTATCGATATGAATTATTCGTAAACTCGGCAAAGATAATATAGTAGAGAGGAACAAAATCATTGTCGAGGTTTCAATGCTTGAATAAACAACTTCATATGTCTTTGCATAAAATTGTCTTAACTTTATGATGCGACACGAGAAGCAAATAGAAGAAGAGATGAATCCATTTCAATATGTGAAGGCGGTGTACTAAAGAACTTAAAGGATTGGTTGATAAATTGAAAGCCATTTATGAATCTAAAATTACAACATGTGGATGGTTCCGACCTGCTAGCTCTTGCTATTAAGACATTTGCATCAATTTTGAAATTTATAGAAGACAACCGGTGTCACTGATTGTGAATGTGTAAAAAAATTATATATATATATATATATATATATATATATATATATATACTTTATGCAGGTCTGAAGGCCTCGTCATGCTCATCAGAGCGTGATGAGATGAAATTCGGCTGTGGTGTCACAAGACACCGCTCGCTATACTCATTTGACGTATCGAGTAATTGAAGGCCTCGTTATGCTCATCAGGGCGTACCGAGTGATTGAAGGCCTCGTCATGCTCATTAGGGCATGATGAGATGAAATACTACGTGGTGTCGCGAAGATACTTTCGCGCTCATCGATGTCAGGATCTTTGCAGTTGCTTCGATTTAGTCTTAGGATTGTTGGGTTAACAAAACCTAAAACTTATAATAAGAGTTACAAATCGTGAAATATCGATAAAATGATTACTGGTGATAGTAGATCTAATCCTCTGCGATTAAGCAGAGTTGAGATCTAAAACTCTTAAATATATTCCAAACAAATCAATTTTCAAATATCAATCTAAAATAATTAAAATGAAACTTTATCACTAAAAACTTAAACGAAACTCAATCTATCCACCTTCCGCAACAGTTTGTCGGGGGTGACAAATTAAGAAACTCTAGCTCACAAAAGAGCCAATGTCAACTCAAGTGTTCTATTATGTTCACTCTCAATCAATCTCTCGCCAATAAGGACGTGGCCCGTGTCCTCTGAATTACGTGGCTTGGCCAATAGGCTCCACAGATGAAGCAGTTTTACCAGAGTCCTCTGATCGGGTAGTTTGGCCAATCCAGCTCCATTATATTACGATCACGACCGTAGCCCGTATGCTCCCCAATGGCTCTGCCCTTTGAGTTATGAATCATAGGGTATACCTGATAGAGCAAACAACCTTCTGTTAGCTAAGATAGACTTAAGATTGTCTCCTTAGATAACATCACCCAAGGTCTACAAGGATTTCTTGGACGACGTAACCCATGTTGATGAGGATCCTTACATTGGTTGGGTCGACTACCTCTTCACTAAGTATAGGAGCAGCGATTGCGGGATGGAAATCATGGGATCTAGATCGGGAGCGTCATTATTCCCCCAACCATCCGGTTTAAGCTAAAATGATGAATTTTAAATTCTAAAACTCTACATCTTTCTTATATCCCATTAAGAGATATAATGACTAATTGAAAGTTCTCTCTCACATAGTGGGAGGGTAATTAACTATAGGGGCTTGCTTTATAGGAAACACAGAACAGATCTAAAGTCCCTGAAATGAAGATGAAATCTGGGTAGTGTCTTATCTCTACATCTCAGATCGAAAATTATACCAACATTTTAAACCACTCTTTTCATCAAAATAGATCGGTGGTGAATTTTTGGAGCCCACAATTATGTAATTTATGAAAATCATTTTTGTTAGGCATTTGCTAGGTTTGGACAAATGGAAGACGAATGCTCCTAATCATCGGTAAAATAGATGACATCAAAGAACGATACTCTGTAGTTTTCAGCACAATTCAATCTTTCATAGATGATAAAATAAAAGTTCAAGAGGAGTTAATTGATGAGAAGCATCCTTTACAGTTCAAAGCTTTCAACTATTATGCTTACGTGGAGTTTGGTTTCTCAAATGAAAGTGAGAAATTAAATGATACCCTAAAATCCTATTGTGGTATTTAGCTTATAATTTTAATGTTGTCTTAAAATCCAATTGTCATGCTTTCAACAATAATGGTGACTATGTAAACAATATGTTGTTTCTTACTTTTGTGATCATCTATTTCCACCATTTGTAATAAATGTTGTTAATGTTTTATCATATATATTTCTAATTTCCAAAAATCAAGAAAATATTCAGCAGGAATGAATATATGTATCAGACGAGGAAGGCAAATTGGCTTAGACATAGGTTAGAAGCGAGTACTCAAGATAGAAATAAATCGAAGAATATGCCTTATCACTATATTTATAATCGGAACAAAGAAAAAATGCTCGGACCCTCATCAATTGGGGACGGACCTCATCAACTCGGTTGGCAATTGCTCACCCTTAAATTTAAATTGTCTTTTTCCTAAAGTCCAAGCTATTTCCTTTAAAAAAAATTACAAATTTTGTTTACCACAACCTCCTATTGATATTGATAGTTCTCATTCTCGGCAATACATATATAAGTTCACGTTCTCCAAATTATTTGGCTTGAATCTCCTATAAAATGACTTTCATAAAATTTTTATTAAAACAAAAGACTTAAAAGTTACACTAAATAAACATATTATTAAAAATAACATAAAAATAGAAATAAAAATATATAACTAAATTGATCCCGCGGTCTAAGCATGTGACAAATACAATGGCGAGTGTATTATATATTACAACTCTATTAAAAGTTATGATTCATTTATGTATTTTATTAATCAAAATTATCAAAAGTATTTAATTTCAAGTCATTTGTAAGGATTTCTAGACTGAGTTTTGCTCGATCGAAAGGAATTTTTTATTATCCTAATATATATTAAGACAAACATCATTTTGAATTAGTTTTTATGCTCTATTCCTCCTTTATAAAAAATTTGTGTAATACAATACAACAATAACAACAATAACAAGCCTTCATCCCACTAAGTGGGGTCAGCTACATGAATCTTTCGTCTCCATTGTGTCCTATTATTTGACAAATTCTCATTTAATTCAAGTATACTAAGGTCATTTTTTATACATCTTAACCAAGTCTTTTTAGGTCTACCTCTACCTTTCTTAACATAAGGCAAATCTAATGCATCTAATCTCCTAACTAGGTCATCGGATGATTGACTTTTTATGTGGCCAAACCATCTAAGGCGACTCTCTCTAATCTTATCTGCCACTAGAGCTACTCCAACTTTTTCCGAACATACTCATTTTACATTTTATCTCTAAGAGTAAAGCCACTCATCCACCTAAGCATCCTCATCTCTGTAACACTTAACTTAGTCTTATGCTTCTCTTTTATTGGCCAACATTCTGCACCATAAGTCATTGCAGGTCTCACCACCATCTTATAAAATTTTTCTTTAAGTTTAAGTGGAACTTTTCTATCACACAATAGGCTTGATGCATTCCTCCACTTCAACCATCCAACTTGAATTCTACTAATAACATCTCCATCTATTTCACCATCATTTTGAACAATAGAGCCTAAATATCTAAATAGCTCACTCTTATTAATGACTTGTTCACTTAATGTTACAACACTACCACTAGAACTTCTACCACTAAAATTACACTCCATATACTCAGTTTTAGATCTACTTAAACGAAAACCTTTAGACTCTAATGTTGACCTCCATAATTCAAGTTTCTCTTGGACTCCCTCTAGTCTTATCAACAAGAAGAATGTCATCAGCAAAAAGTATACACCAAGGTACATCTTCCTGTAAATGCCTAGTAAGAACATCCATAACTAAAGCAAAGAGATAAGGGTTTAAAGTTGATCCTTGATGTAATCCAGCTGAAATAGAAAAAAATTTTGTCATCCTCCTTGTGTTTGGACACAAGTGATAGCTCTAGTATACATATCCTTAATTATTTGAATATAACCAATATTAACTCCTTTCTATTCTAGAGCTCTCCAAAGAACATCTCTTGAAACTTTATCATAAGCTTTCTCTAAATCAATAAATATCATATGTAGATCCTCCTTACTTTCTCTATACTTCTCCATCAAACCTCTTAACAAATGTATAGCATCCATAGTAGATCTACCTGGCATGAAACCAAACTGATTGTGAGAAATTTTGTATCACATCGTAACCTATGCTCAATTATTCTCTCCCATAATTTTAATGTATGACACATTAACTTAATTCCTCTATAATTTGCACACTCTTATGCATCACCTTTATTCTTATATATTGGAACCAACAAACTCTTTCTCCACTCATCTGACATCTTTTTAGTCTTTAAAATAACATTAAAAAGATTTGTAAGCCAAGAAATTCCTTGATCTCCTAAACATTTCCACACTTCAATTGGAATATCATCAGGTCCTACTATTTTTTCACATTTCATTTTCTTTAAAGCTTCTCTAACTTCAGATTTACTAAAATGATGATAAAAATAACATTCTCTATTTATGTTAAGGGTATTAAGGTTGCTAAAATCAATTGTACTTTCAGATCCTTCATTGAAAAGTTTATCAAAATACTTCATCCACCTATTTTCAATATCCTTTTCTAAGAAAAATACTTTATTATTTTCATCCTTAATACACGTCACTTGAACCATGTCTTTACTTCTCCTATCTCTTTGGTTGGCTAACTTATACATACATCTTTCACCTTCTTTGGTATCTAATCTATTATATAAATCACTAAAAGCTAAATTTTATACAATATATATTGCTTTCTTAGAATCTTTATAGGCCATTTTATAACTCTCCCAATTCTCCGAGTTTTTACATATAAACTAAGTTTTATAATAATCCTTCTTATTTCTTATCTTTTCTTGCACACTATGACTCCACCACCAACTATTTTTTATTAAAAGAAGTTTTTTCTTTTGATTATCCAAGCACAGTTTTAGCAACTTGCTTATTTCACTTGCTACCTTTTCCCACATAACATTAGCTTCCTTATAAACATCCCAAATTCTAAGCTTTTGTAGTTTGCTCTTAAAAATATTTTTATTTGTGTTTTTTAAGTGTGTTCATCTAATTCTAGGATAATAATTTGATTTATTTTTCCTCTTATAATCTTTTATCTTAAAATCTAAAACTAACAATCGATGTTGGGTACTTAAACTTTCACTTGGAATGACTTTACAATCTTTACAATCTAAACGATCTATTTTTCTTATCAGAAAATAATCAATCTGTGTTTTACTAAATCTATTTTATAAGTAATAATATGTTCATCTCTTTTCTTAAATAAAGTATTAGCAACTACAAAATCATAAGCTAAGGCAAAATCTAATATAGTCCAACATTCTTCATTAGTCACTCTAAATCCATAACCATCATGAATACTTTTAAAATCTTCTACCACTCTACCAACAAGTTCATTTAAATCTCCTCCAATATATTTTTTTCTTTAAGAGGTATCTTTTGTATTAATCCTTCTAAATCATTCCAAAATTTTTATTTTGAGCTTATATCCAAACCTACTTGAGGAGCATAAAGACTTATAACATTGATAATCTTAGTATCAACAATAATCTTTAAAGCTATAATTCTATCTCCACATCTATTAATATTTATAACATTATCCTTCAAACTTTTATCTATAATCACACCTACACCATTTCTAGTTCGACTTCTACCTGAATATCAAAGTTTAAAACATAAACTATCAATCTCTTTGGCCTTCTCCCCAACCCATTTAGTTTCTTGAACACATAAAATATTTGTCTTTCTATGAACCATAATATCTACTAATTCAATTAATTTACATGTAAGAGTACCTATATTCCAAGATCCGAACCTAATTCTAGTTTCATGGACTAACTTCTTTGCCCGCATCCGTCCATAATGTGGGAACCCTTGCTTATTTAACACTGCACCCGGAATGCAGCGGCCCTTGCATATTTTCACTATATTCAAGCCATACAGCTTCGGAGGGCGCCTAGCATTAACACAATGATTTAAAGGATTCATGTCATGATTATTTTGACAAGTTTTAGGCTGGCTGTCGACTACCTAACGCAACCCTCCACTTTTTTACATCCGGACTTGGGACCGGCAATTGTAGTGTTAATTTGTGTAATACAATCAGGAAAATAAATCTTTTGCTATAATTTTTTTTTCTCAATGATTTTTTTTGTTGTTCTTTAAGTTTAGATGATGAAATATTGAAATGATAACTCATTATAATTAAAAATAATAATATTCATATCATATGAATCTTTTATTGTTTATTTATCTAATACATATTTCTAAACAAAACTACTCATTTGAATTTATAATCATATCTATTAAATTTTCTTTAGTATTATACAACGGATGTATCGACATGATATATATTGCCTTCTATGATATAACCATATAGTGACACTTGGGAGTATTTGCATGTTCATGAGAAATGGTAAAAGGATGTATTTTGAATTAGTTCTTACCCTTTTAAATAATGATCTATAAAGATATTGATAGTTAATGTTTGCTTGGCACATTATTATTCATATACTTTATTTTTGTTCACTTTCAAGATATAGGTTTCATTTGTGCTTAACAAGAATAGAGTTTTGCTTGGATATGATATTTCGATCGATGATTTATTCAAATTAATTTTAGAAGATTATATTATTTATATTTCTCTGAATGCATGCTTGTTGGTGATAATGTAGATTGTGTTAAATAGTGTGCTAGATGGGTCATATTGATTAGTGGAGAATGACTAGTTTGACTAGATCAAGTTTCTTGGACTCATTCTCTAAGATCAATGCACTAATCCAAGATAGAAATAAACCTACTAGTTTGACTAGATCAAGTTTCTTGGACTCATTCTCTAAGATCAATGCACTAATCCATTGAATGCATGTTATACATAAGAACTTGATAAATTACTATAAGGTTGTGAATATCGCAGGACATAGATCGGAAAGAGAGGTTCAATGTTCAATAGTTCACTAGGGTTTAATGGGTGGTTGGAGCATGTAATAAATATTAAAATGATTAAATATAAATCTAATTAAATGATATAATAATTTAAATATATAATAAATAAATAAATAAATATACTTAAATAATATTACTAATAATTATAAATTTAAAGATTGATATAAAGCTCACAAAATTATAATTACTATGTGTTGTAAATTTAGATGAGTGTATTAAATATATCAAATAATTTATTATATAAGTTTTTGAAAATTAGTATAAAATATAATAGAAATATAATTTTAAAAATTTATAGTTTGTATTAAAACTATATAATTTAAAATATAAAAATTATTTTAAAAACTTTATAAAATATATTTAACATAAAAAATATAATATGTAAATATTATTATAAAAATATATTCTATAATAAAAATTTAAAAAAAAATTATTTTAAAAAACTTTATAAAATATAATTAACATAAAAAATATAGTATATAAAATATTATTATAAAAAAATCTATTTTTAAATAACTTTTTATATTCTAAAATATAATTTATAATAAGAATATAAAGTTAAAAATTCAAATATTATTCTTATATTCTTATATCTCGATGCCTTTTACTATTCTCAAAATAAAAATATAGTTGCATGAAAAAAGAGCTAAAAAAGATAATCTTGTAAACTATTTGAGTGGTTGCATGATGGTTATAATATAAATTAATTTAGTTATATTCATATTAATAAAATAAGATTTTAAAAATTTATAAATTGATTATAAAAATAACTACATTCAAATAATTCAAAATTACTATTAAAACTTAATATAAATTTAATTACAAATTTTAGTTATTTGATTAAATAATATAAAATAGTGATTAAGGGATAATTTATTGAACTGGCGGGTTTCATAAATTAGGACTGGTTCAATGGTCGAACTGATCGATTCACGGTTGAACTGATTTGATCGGTTTTCACAGCACTGTAAATCAGTCAAGCTTGAATTATTTTTTTTCTTTTCTTATGATGTTGGTTTCATGAAGTAATTCATTGCCCTTATTTGTAATTTTAAATAAATGCATTATTTCAAAAAATAAAAAAATAAAAATACCCTAAATGAAATAAGTTAAGGAATCTATTAGTTTAACATACAAGTAAAAATTAGATGTGGCATGTAATCACTAAAAATTTAACATAGTCTATTTATCTAAATAAACATGCCTTAAACACCCATCATGATGTCACTACAGTGGAAGTCCGGAAATAATGGAAAAAAAAAAGGTAAAGAAAATGGTGAACACATAGAAGGGAGAAGAAGATAACTGTAACGGTTAATGATGAAATGAAACGGGTTAGAATTCACAAAAGATATATTAAAAAGTCATTCCGTTTTAGGGTAAAGTTCATGAAGAGGTTGCAAGAGACAAGAAGCAAGAGGAAAAGAGGTTTGCAGGAGAGTGGAAGCTCGATGGAGAAGTTGGATAGATCAAATTCAACCAAAACTTGATGGAGCCCTCGTAAAGGGTGGTGGATTTTGGTTAGGGTCTGTGGGAGAGACAAAGTCAAGATTGACATGCGCCCAAAGAGTGAAATACAAAATGGGGCTATAGGTTAGAGAGAAGAGGACAAAATCTTTGCAATGAAATCTTTCACAAGTTATATAAATTCTCACGGAGATGATTAGTTCGAGCTTAAGACCAAACTAATAAAAATAAGTAAAATAATGCCCTATAATCTATTTATTAAATCGAACAACTTGAATTCCCTCTCATATTATCATTCTGATAATTATAGTTAGCATATCCGATTTGCATCATATGGAGCTTTTTTTATAATAATAATAAATGATAAATTATAAAGTATATAGCATAAATACGTAACATAAAATATTTTTTTTATTGCTACTTCATACCTTAAAATATTTTTCAATTTTAATCACAAATTTAATGTTAGTAATTATATACTTATCTATATATCAGTAAATCACAATAATCATTTTACATAATCTAACAATCATATTAGTGGCAATATAAATGCAAACAACATAAATAATAAAATAAAGCTAGATCGTATGTCTCATTATCTTGAGTAACATAATTATCATCATCATTATCTCCAGTAACTCTCCGATCACCTTTCTATTGAAGCTCCTTTAGCTTAGATTGTACAACTCCTAGACCTTCTATCATGTAATCGACTATACATAAGATTGGCTATCTTTCAATCTTTGCAAGATGGATGACGACCAATTCTATCCTTGGAACTACTTTTAAAGCCATGCATACTACGCTTGATCAATCCTCCTATGGTATCATCCATGCATCTGAGTCAAACTTATGCTATCTAGCACGTTTCACATCAAATTTTATAATCATAATTGTCTCATTATTTTTTTTTTGGATCACTAATGTTGGATCGCCTCCCAAGTGCTATCACTCGACTTCTTCCAGATCATAGTCGTTAGACTATCATTGTTTGATTGTCATCATTGAATTACCACTCAACCGCAATCACTAGGCTACCTAATCGTCATTGTAAAATTGCCTCTCAACCGCCATCTCCACTCCACCGTCCATCGAACCATCACATGATGATCATCATCAAACTGTCACCTAATTATCATCATTAGACCACTACTATCTGACCATTATTGCTAGGCTTCATCTATATCGCAATCTACCTACCACTGCATTAAACTACCATTGTAGACCATTTTTTTGTTATAGCCACCGACCGACTGACATTGTTGGATTATCGTACCACCTACTATGGACTAATGTTGGCCTTGTCTCTAGACAATTGCTTATCACGCCATCCAACTATCGCTGACTAACTTGTTAGACCATTATCACTAACCATATTATCATTAGGCCACGCAAACGATCGACCGCAATTACTCAAGCTCCACTTCCCTATAATCTCCCCCTCCATCACCCAATTATGATCACTTGACTAATATCAATTGACTGCTACTTATTTACCACCATCACCTGATAATAGTCATATTGCCTAACTACATTATTTTGTCCATTGTTATCCAACTACACTATTACATACTAACTTCAATATTCACAATTGTCAAGGACATTGACGCATGTCATCGCTTATATAATTGATGCATGCTATTAAAACACCCCATTCCCTATAGGGCGATGCTACCACCGACTTACATCATCACTTATATTGGAGTTCATTCTCTATAATTTATACCTATTATGTTGTATCAACATCTTCCGTGGCTGTGAGGAGGAACAACATTTGCAACTGTCAACATACACTAGTGGAATATTTTTCATCAAGGCATGATTTTTCCTTATTGTTGGATTTTCAACATAAAAACTTTAGTGTCTCTTTCAACACCTCGTATAATTATTTGTGACTGTCGAATCTTCATATAAAGTTAATACATTAAATATATTATCTCTACTACTATAAATATTTTGGCATACAATAATAAACTATTTGATCACATTAGATAACTTACATCACCTTCCCGCCAATATTTGAGAATATTAGAATTACATTTATGAAGCATATGATATATGATGCTATTTGGTAGCATATAGCATATCAATACGAATGACATGGTCAAAACGTATTCATTGCTGGAAAAGAAAAAAAAAAGGTAAAATAATGCTTTATAATTTATTTAATTACATTAGACTCATGTGATATATAATATGTGTGTCTATGTGGGAATCTTATATTTGTTATTACCAAGCATATGATATATAACCATATTTGGTAGTATATAACTCGTTCTTACATGTATGAAGACATGATCAATAATCATTCATATTATAAATCTTATTGGTATTCTTTTCTTCATAAACTTATAATACTAGGTTATTTAGTTATCTACCTAAGATGTATTATTATTTTTAATCACTTTATAATAGTTTAATATAATTGCAATAATTCCTCAAATTTAATCATCCTTTAAATTACTTTTTTTTCTAATTATGATGACTTCTATTTTAAACACTTATTGATGTCACACTCACTTTAAATAATATTTTTTAGTTCAAGGGACAATCATCACGCGCATTAAGTAGTTCTATAAAAAGGCTAAATAAGTTAGATAAATTCTAAACGCAGCTCCTACGTGGAATATTTAATAACTTGTATAAATTATCACTGAGCCGTCTCTTAGCTCAGTTGGTGGGCGAATGTGATTGAAAACCTCTCGAACCGAGTTTGAATCGTCTCCAGGGCAGAGGCGCCTATACTTAAGGTGGGGAAAGTAAGTGAGGACTCGATATGTGTGGGTGATGAATGTGACACTATTAATCATGGGATTAATCCTCCCCACCCAAGATGGGTGGGGTGTTGGGTGGATACCCATTGAAAAAAAGAAGAAGCAATTCTACACAGCCAAAAAGAAGAAAAAAAATAGAGGAAGTAGCACAAGCAGTATGAACTCATGGAGGTTTTGAGGTTGTTTAGGATAAAGTAGGTACAGAGCTATGAAATTGTCTGTTTGGGCAGAGAAAATATTACGTGCGGAGTCCAGACATAGCTCTTCCGTCTCCAATAAGCAATGCATCCATTCACTTCGTGATGTCAATTGTGAACTTAACGGCGTCATTTACATTACCCGCCCACCAGCCCCATTCAAACAATGGAGAAATGGCTTTCAAATGCGCGAGAGAAATTTAAAAGAAATATGTATATAGATTTAAGGCATAATATATATTTTTTTCAGACAAACCGAGCTCAGAGAGAAACAGAAAATCTAATTTCATTTTTTGGGAAGAACCCTGAAGATGGAGAATGAATTCAGAAGTTATATCTTTGATGATATTGCGATCAAATTAGCGGATGATATGTTAAATAAAAATACATCAGTAAATTTCCTAAATCATTTTATATGTACAATTTTTTTTAGGATTTATTAGTGATATTATTTGAAATTTTTTTTATTTAATGTATATTTCTATATCTTGAGAGTTCTTTGCAAGAAGATTTTGCTTATTTGAGGCATTTGTGTACTCTCAGTCTTATGAGAGTACAACCCATTTTATCTTTTTTTATCAGATTTTTGATCATGTTTGGATATAATATGATTAGTATACAGTATTACAAGTTGTTTGGAGGCTTATTGGTTAGTTTTTAGAGGCAGATTTGCATCAGTACTCTCTGTACTCTCATGAGAGTACAGATTTCTTTTTCAATTTGTCAGATTTTTTGGCATATTTGGAGAGAATAAGTTAATTACATTCCAATAGAAGCAATTTGGAGGTCGATTAGTTGATTTTACAGTATTTGTATCTATGTTTCTCATGAGAGTATGATTTTTTTTTAATTTATATCAAAATTTTTGGCATGTTTGGAGAGATTAGAAGCAATTTGGAGGCTGATTGGTTGGTTTTTAGGGGTAGATTGCATCTCTGCCTCTCATGAAAGTACAAATTTTTTTCAATTTCAGATTTTTGGCTGTTTGGAGAGAATGAGTTAATTACATTTCCATTAGAGAATTTGATTGGTTGGTTTTGAGAGCTTTGTATCTGTACTTTATGTACTCTCATGATAGTAGAAATTTTTTTTTAACTTCTAACATATTTTTTGGCATGTTTAGAGAGAATAAGTTAATTACATTATATTAGAAGCAATTTGGAGGTTGATTGGTTCATTTTTAGGGGCAGATTTGCATCTGTACTCTCTGTACTCTCATGAAAGTACATATTTTTTTTTTCAATTTCTATCAGATTTTCTTGGCCTGTTTGGAGAGAATAAGTTAATTACATTCCATTAGAAGCAATTTGGAGGCGATTGGTTTGCATTTTAGCGATTTGAATCAGCTCTCTCATGAGAGAACAAATCCATTTTTTTAATTTTTGTTAGATTTTTTGGCATGTTTAGAGAGAATAAGTTAATTATATTCTATTAGAAGTAATTTAGAGGCGGATTGGTTGATTTTTAGGGGCAGATTTGTATCTATACTCTCTGTACTCTCATGAGAGTACATTTTTTTTTCAATTTCTGTCAGATTTTTTGGCATGTTTGGAGAGAATAAGTTAATTACATTCCATTAGAAGCAATTTGGAGGCTGATTTGTTAGTTTTTATGGGCAGATTTGTACTGTACTCTCTGTACTCTCATAAGAATACAAATTTTTTTTCAATTTATGTCTGATTTTTTGGCATGTTTGGAGAAAATAAGTTAATTACATTTCATTAGAGGCAATTTGGAGGCTGATTGGTTGGTTTTTAGAGACAGATTTGTATCTGTACTCTCTGTACTCTCATGAAAGTACAAATTTTTTTTTTCAATTTCTCTCAAATTTTTTGGCATGTTTGGAGAGAATAAGTTAATTACATTCCATAAGAAGTAATTTGGAAGCTGATTGATTGATTTTTAGGGGCAGATTTGTATCTGTACTTTCTGTACTCTTTGTACTCTCATGAGAGTAAAGATTTTTTTTTAAATTTCTGTCATATTTTTTGGTATATTTGGAGAGAATAAGTTAATTAAATTCTATTAGAAGCAATTTGGAGGCTTATTGGTTGATTTTTAGGAGTAGATTTGCATCTGTACTCTCATGAAAGTACATATTTTTTTCAATTTTCTCATTTTTGGCATGTTTGAGAGAATAAGTTAATTACATTCCATTAGAAGTAATTTGGAGGCTGATTAGTTAGATTTTAGGGGCAGATTTGTATTTGTACTCTCATGAGAGTACATTTTTTTTCAATTTATGTCAGATTTTTTGGCATGTTTGAAGAGAATAAGTTTATTACATTTTCTTAGAAGCAATTTGAAAGCTTTTTGGTTAGTTTTTAGGTGCAGATTTGCATCTGTAGTCTTTGTACTCTCATGAGAGTACAGATTTTTTGGCATGTTTAGAGAGAATAAGTTAATTACATTCTAATAGAAGCAATTTAAAGGCTGATTAGTTGATTTTTAGGGGCAAATTTAAATTTGTACTCTATGTACTCTCATGAGAGTACATAATTTTTTTTCAATTGATGTCAGATTTTTTGGCATATTTAGAGAGAATGTGTTAATTACATTCCATTAGAAGTAATTCGGAGGCTGATTGGTTGATTTTTAGGGGTAGATTTGCATCTGTACTCTCTGTACTCTCATGAAAGTACAATTTTTTTTTTAATTTCTCTCATATTTTGTGGCCTGTTTGGAGAGAATGAATTAATTACATTCCATTAGAAGTAATTTAGAGGCTAATTGGTTGCTTTTTAGAGGCAGATTTGTATTTGTACTTTCTGTACTCTCATGAGAGTATAAATTTTTTTTTAACTTCTGACAAATTTTTTGGCATGTTTGGAGAGAATAAGTTAATTGCATTCTATTAGAAGTAATTTGGAGGTTGTTAGTTTTAGGCTGATTCACTCTCATGAAATTTTTTTTTCAATTTTTCAGTTTTGTTTGGAGAGATAAGTTAATTACATTCCATTAGAAGCAATTTGAAGGCTGATTGGTCGATTTTTAGGGGCAGATTTGAATCTGTACTCTTTGTACTCTCATGAGAGAACAAATTCTTTTTTTCAATTTTTGTTAGATTTTTTGGCATGTTTAGAGAGAATAAGTTAATTATATTCTATTAGAAGTAATTTGGAGGCGAATTGGTTGATTTTTAGAGGCATATTTGCATTTGTACTCTCTGTACTTTCATGAGAGTACATTTTTTTTTTCAATTTCTGTCAGATTTTTTAGCATGTTTGGAGAGAATAAGTTAATTACATTTCATTAGAAGCAATTTAGAGGCAGATTGGTTGGTTTTTAGGGGTAGATTTGTATCTGTACTCTCTGTACTCTCATGAGAGTACGTAATTTTTTTTTTCCATTTATGTCTAATTTTTTGGCATGTTTGGAGAAAGTAAGTTAATTACATTCCATTAGAAGCAATTTGGAGGCTGATTGGTTGGTTTTTAAGGACAGATTTGTATTTGTACTCTCTGAACTCTCATGAAAGTACAGATTTTTTTTTCCATTCTTGTCAAATTTTTTGGCATGTTTGGAGAGAATAAGTTAATTACATTCCATAAGAAGCAATTTGGAGGCTGATTGGTTGATTTTTAGGGGCTGATTTGTATCTGTACTCTCTGTACTCTCATGAGAGTACATTTTTTTTTTCAATTTCTATCATATTTTTTTGGCATGTTTGGAGAGAATAAGTTAATTACATTAAATTAGGAGCAAATTGGAGGCTTATTGGTTAGTTTTTAGGAGAAGATTTGTATCTGTACAATCTTTACTCTCATAAGAGTACATATTTTTTTTTCAATTTATGTTTGATTTTTTGGCATGTTTGGAGAAAGTAAGTTAATTACATTCAATTAGAAGTAATTTGGAGACTGATTGGTTGGTTTTTAAGGACAGATTTATATCTGTACTCTTTGTACTCTCATGAAAGTATAGATTTTTTTTTCAATTTCTGTCAAATTTTTTGGCATGTTTGGAGAGAATAAGTTAATTACATTCCATAAGAAGCAATTTGGAGGCTGATTGGTTGATTTTAGAGCGGTTGTATCGTACTCTCAGACTCTGTACTCTCATGAGAGTACATATTTTTTTTCAATTTCTATCATATTTTTTGGCATGTATGGAGAGAATAAGTTAATTAAATTCTATTAGAAGCAATTTGGAGGCTGATTGGTTGATTTTTAGGGGCAGATTTGCATCTGTACTCTCTATACTCTCATGAGAGTACATATTTTTTTTTTTCAATTTTTGTCAAATTTTTTTGGCATGTTTAGAGATAAAAAGTTAATTACATTCAATTAGAAGCAATTTGGAGGCTGATTGGTTGATTTTTAGGGGTAGATTTGCATCTATACTCTCTATACTCTCATGAAAGTATAATTTTTTTCAGTTTTTATCAAATTTTTTGGTCTGTTTGGAGAGAATGAGTTAATTACATTCAGTTAGAAGTAATTTAGAGGCTGATTGGTTGGTTTTTAGAGGCAGATTTGTATCTGCTTCACTCTCATCAGTACAAATTTTTTAACTTTAATATTTTTTGGCATATTTGGAGAGAATAAGTTAATTACATTCTATTAGAAGTAATTTGGAGGCTGATTGGTTGGTTTTTAGAGGCAGATTTGCATCTTTACTCTATGTACTCTCATGAAAGTACAGATTTTTTTTTCAATTTTTATCAGATTTTTTGGCCTGTTTGGAGAGAATAAGTTAATTACATTCCATTAGAAGCAATTTAGAGGCTGATTGGTTGATTTTTAGGGGCAGATTTGAATCTGTACTCTTTGTACTCTAATGAGAGAATAAATTCTTTTTTAAATTTTTGTTAGATTTTTTAGCATGTTTAGAGAGAATAAGTTAATTATATTCTATTAGAACTAATTTAGAGGCGGATTGGTTGATTTTAGAGGCGATTTGCATTACTCTGTACTCTCGAGAGATCTGATTTTTTCTATTTTTGTCAGATTTTTTGGCATGTTTGGAGACAATAAGTTAATTACATTCCCTTAGAAGCAATTTGGAGGAAAATTGGTTGGTTTTTAGAGGCAAATTTATATCTGTACTCTCTGTACTCTCATGAGAGTACAGATTATTTTTTTTTTAATTTATGTCTGATTTTTTGGCATGTTTGGAGAAATTAAGTTAATTACATTCCATTAGAAGCAATTTGGAGGCTGATTGGTTGATTTTTAAGGACAGATTTGCATCTGTACTCTCTATACTCTCATGAAAATACATATTTTTTTTTCAATTTCTGTCAAATTTTTTGGCATGTTTGGAGAGAATAAGTTAATTACATTCTATAAGAAGTAATTTGGAGGCTGATTGGTTGGTTTTTAGGTGCAGATTTGTATATGTACTCTCTATTCTCTCATGAGAGTACAATTTTTTTTTTCAATTTCTATCATTTTTTTTGGCATGTTTGGAGAGAATAAGTTAATTACATTCAATTAGAAGTAATTTGGAGGCTGATTGGTTGATTTTTAGGGGCAGATTTATATCGGTACTCTCTGTACTCTCAGAGTACATATTTTTTTTTTTCAATTTATGTCTGATTTTCTGGCATGTTTGGAGAAAGTAAGTTAATTATATTTTGTTAGAAGTAATTTAGAGGCTGGTTGGTTGGTTTTTAAGGACAGATTTGCATCTGTACTCTTTGTACTCTCATGAAAGTATAGATTTTTCTTTCAATTTCTTTCAAATTTTTTGGCATGTTTGGAGAGAACAAGTTAATTACATTCCATAAGAACCAATTTGGAGGCTGATTGATTAGTTTGGGCAGATTTGTATCTGTACTCTTTGTACTCTCTGTACTCTCATGAGAGTACATATTTTTTTTTTCAATTTCTATCATATTTTTAGGCATGTTTGGAGAGAATAAGTTAATTAAATTTTTTAGAAGCAATTTGGAGGCTGATTGGTTAATTTTTAGGGGCAAATTTACATCTGTACTCTCTGTACGATTATGAAAGTATAGATTTTTTTTCAATTTCTATTAGATGTTTTGGCCTATTTGGAGAGAATAAGTTAATTACATTCCATTAGAAGTAATTTGGAGGCTGATTAGTTGAATTTTAGGGGCAGATTTGCATCTATACTCTCATGAGAGTATATATATTTTTTTTCAATTTTTGTGAGATTTTTTGACCTGTTTGGAGGGAATAAGTTTATTACATTTTATTAGAAGCAATTTAGAGGCTGTTGGTTGGTTTTTAGGGGCAGATTTGTATCTGTAGTCTCTATACTCTCATGAGAGTACATATTTTTTTCAATTTTTGTGAGATGTTTTTGGTATTTTTGGAGAGAATAAGTTTATTACATTCCATTAGAAGCAATTTGGAGGCTGATTGATTAGTTTTTAGGAACAGATTTGTATCTGTACTCCCTGTACTCTCATGAGAGTACATATTTTTTTTTCAATTTTTGTCACATTATTTAGCCTATTTGGAAAGAATATGTTTATTACATTCCATTAGAAGTAATTTGGAGATTGATTGGTTGGTTTTTAATGGAGATTATCATCTATACTCTCTGTACTCTAATGAGAGTACAGATTATTTCTTCAATTTCTGTCAAATTTTTTGACTTGTTTGGAGAAAATAAGTTAATTACATTCCATTAGAAGTAATTTGGAGGCTGATTGGTTGGTTTTTAGGGGTAGATTTGCATCTATACTCTCTGTACTCTCATGAGAGTACATATTTTTTTTCAATTTCTGTCACATTTTTTAGCCTTTTTGGAAAGAATATGTTTATTACATTCTATTAGAAATAGTTTGGAGGCTGATAAGTTGATTTTTATGTGAGATTTGTATCTGTACTCTCTATACTCTCATGAGAGTACATATTATTTTTTCAATTTCTGTCATATTTTTTTGTTTTTTTGGAAATAATCAACACTAGACACTCCTGGTGGGGCATATTAAGCTAGGGGCTTGGTATTTTTATGATTTATTGCCAAACCCAAGTCATAAGGTCAGCCTTCTTGAGATTGTAAGGACTGTTCTCATTTCAGTTTGTCTGTTTTTCATATTTTGTGCCTACTTATTGACTGTATTTCTTACTATATAGATCAAATTATTTGTCGAAGATGTTGGCCAGTCTTTCGAGAGTGATCCCACAAAACGGTTATTCGAAATAATGAGTTGGCTACCAGTCCAACAAAATAGTGTTGACTGCGGGATGTTTGTTTGCAAATACTTGGAGGCGAATCAAACCTCCATGGACTGTGGCACCACCGATTGGCAAAAGAAGATGAATTGCTTGTAGAAGTTACGTTATCTTAGATGAGTATGAAATAATTGATTTGATAACATGTACAATCGAAGTTTGATATGTTGGAAATCAATTGCTTTGGAAATGTATATGTCTGGTGTGTTTGTAGATGCCATTACAAGCTACTATTTTTGCTTTTTGAAGCTTTCTGGAGATAACATGTCTAGTAGATGTCATGTTTAGTAGATAACAATTGTGGAGCTTTAGGACCCCTTTTTCAACTATTTCTTCAATTGTTTTTCCTTATATAGGCCTGCTTGGGAAGAATGTGTTTACTACAACCCATTTGGAGCAATTTGGAGGCTGTTGGGTTGCTTTTTTGAGCTGTTTTGCATCTGTATTTTTTGTACTCTCATGAGAGTGCAAACCAATTTCAGAATTTCTTCCACTTCTGTTAGCCTGTTTGGAAAGGAGATATTAACTATATTCAATTACAGGTTTATTGGAGCCTTACTATTAGCTTGTTTGAGTTGTTTTTCAATTGTACTCTATGTACTCTCCTGAGATGACAGATTATTTCTTCAGTTTTTTTTCCTTATTCTGGCCTGCTTGGGAAGAATGTGTTTACTACAACCCATTTGGAGTAATTTGGATGTGGGTTACTTTTGAGTTATTTTGCATATGTACTATCTGTACTCTCATGAGAGTACATACCAATTTTAGAATTTCTTCCACTTCTGTTAGCCAGTTTGGAAAGGAAATATTAACTATATTTAGTTACAGGTTTATTGGAGCCTTAATATTAGCTTATTTGAGCTATTTTTCAATTGTACTCTCTGTACTCTCCTGAAAGTACATATTATTTCTTCAATTTTTTTCATTATTCTGGCCTGCTTGGGAAGAATGTGTTTACTACAACCCATTTGGAGCAATTTGGAGGTTGTTGGGTTACTTTTTTTGAGCTGTTTTGTATCTATACTCTCTGTACTCTCATGAGAGTACAAACCAATTTCATTAATTTTTTCCACTTTTGTTAGCCTATTTGGAAAAGAAATATTTATTATATTCAATTACATATTGATTGGAGCCTTAATAATAGCTTTTTTGAGCTATTGTACTCTCATGAGAGTCTGATTATTTCCTTAATTTTTCACTTATTCGCGCTTGAGAAGAATGTGTTTACTACAACTTAAGCAATTTGGAGGCTATTGGGTTACTTTTTTTATTTATTTTGCATCTGTTCTCATGAGAGTCAATTAATTTCCCAATTTTTTCCACTTTTGTTAATCTGTTTGGAAAGGAAATATTTATTATATTCAATTACATGTTGATTGGAGCCTTAATATTAGCTTTTTTGAGCTATTTTTTAATTGTACTCTTTATACACTCTTGAGAGTACAAATTATTTTCTTATTTTTTTCACTTATTCTGGCCTGCTTGGGAAGAATGTGTTTTTTTATAGGTTTATTAACTTAAATTTATTACAAAATGTGCTTAATAATTTTGAATAAATAATGCGCACACAATGAAAATTTATTTAAAAAACTCATTATGGAATGTTAGACAGCCATTCGATTAACTTTAATTAACTTGAATTGCTCTATTTTAGGCTTCATGATAGGGATTACTTTTATTTATTTTTCTTGTAAGTCATTTTATTTAATAAGTTTTAAAAACATTTGCTTTTTTCTTTTAAAATAAAAAATATTATTTATAAAAATATTCAACATCATCACTGAACATTAATGTGAGTTCAATTGATGCTGATTCAACATCATCACTTACATAATTAAGCCTGCATCATCATCTACCTAAAAATTGAAACAAAGGAACTACAAATTACCCAAATTTATTGTAGAAGAATGTGTAAGAATGAAGGATTAACACATTTTATTTTCATTTGACATATCACACATTGTTATAAACCCTTCAAAAAATATTAGACATGTAGCATTAAAAAGAAATTTGAAAAATAATGATTTGATATATTTAAAGATCATTTTTCATGAAAAAACACCCAAATTGATTGAAATAATGCTTTCATCTCTATATTGAAAGCTTGAATTGACAAATGCTCACTCATGATGTAGCTATGTACTCTCATGAGAGTACAAAGAGTACGGATGCAAATCTCCCCTAAAAACTAACCAATCAATCTCCAAAAAGCTTCTAATGGAATGTAATAAACTCATTCTATCCAAACAAGCCAAAAAATTTGACAGAAATTGAAGAAATAATATGTATTCTCATGAGAGTACAGAGAGTACAGATGATAATCTCCCCTAAAACCTAACCAATCAACCTCCAAATTACTTCTAATGGAATGTAATAAATATATTCTTTCCAAATAGGCTAAAAAATGTGACAGAAATTAAAAAAAAATCTGTACTCTCATGAGAGTACAGAGAATACAGATGCAAATCTGCCCCTAAATCTAACCAATCAGCCTCCAAATTGCTTCTAACGGAATATAATAAACTTATTCTCTCCAAAAAGGCCAAAAAATCTGACAAAAATTGAAAAAAAAAATGTACTCTCGTGAGAGTACAGAGAGTACAAATACAAATCTGCCCTTAAAAACAACCAATCAGCGTCCAAATTGCTTCTAAAAAAATATAATAAACTTATTCTCTCCAAATAGGCCAAAAAATCTGACAGAAATTGAAAAAAAATTTGTACTCTCATGAGAGTACAGATGCAAATCTGCCTCTAAAATCTAACTAATTAGCCTTCAAATTGCTTCTAATGGAATGTAATTAACTTATTCTCTCCAAACATGCCAAAAAAATACAATTGAAAAAAAATACTTTCATGAGAGTAGAGAGTGCGATGCAACCGCCTAAAATCAACCAATCGCACAAATTGCTTCTAATAGAATTTAATTAACTTAATATCTCCAAACATGCCAAAAAAATGACAGAAATTGAAAAAAAAATCTGTACTTTCATGAGAGTATAAAGAGTACAGAGAGTACAGATAGAAATATGCCCCTAAAAATCAACCAATCAGCCTCCAAATTGCTTCCTATGGAATGTAATTAACTTATTCTCTCCAAACATGCCAAAAATTTGACAGAAATTGAAAAAAATCTGTACTTTCATGAGAGTACAGAGAGTATAGATGCAAATTTGTCCCTAAAAATCAACCAATCAGCCTCCAAATTGCTTCTAATGGAATGTAATTAACTTATTTTCTCCAAACATGCCAAAAAATCAGACATAGATTGGAAAAAATCAGACTCTCATACGTGAGAGTACAAATACAAATCTGCCCCTAAAAACTAACTAATCAACCTCCAAATTGCTTCTAATTGGATGTAATTAACTTATTATCTTCAAACATGCCAAAAAAATCTGACAAAAATTGAAAAAAAAATATGTACTCTCATTAGAGTACAAAGAGTATAGACGTAAATCTGCCCCTAAAAATCAACCAATCAGCCTCCAAATTACTTCTAATAGAATTTAACTAACTTATTCTCTCCAAACATGTCAAAAAATATGACAAAAATTGAAAAAAAAAATCTGTACTCTCATGAGTGTACAAAGAGTACAGAGAGTACAAATACAAATCTACCCCTAAAAACTAACCAATCAGCCTCCAAATTGCTTCTTATGGAATGTAATTAACCTATTCTCTCCAAACATGCCAAAAAATTTGACAGAAATTAAAAAAAAATCTATACTTTCATGAGAGTACAGAGAGTATAGATATAAATATGTCACTAAAAACTAACTAATCAGCCTCCAAATTACTTCTAATGGAATGTAATTAACTTATTTTCTCCAAACATGCCAAAAATCAAACATAAATTGAAAAAAATCTGTACTCTCATGAGAGTACAGAGAGTACAGATACAAATCTGTTCCTAAAAACCAACCAATCAGCCTCCGAATTACTTCCAATGGAATGTAATTAACTTTTTCTCTCCAAACATGCCAAACAAATCTGACAAAAATTGAAAAAAATATGTACTCTCATGAGAATACAGACAGTACAGATGCAAATCTGCCTCTAAAAATTAACCAACCAGCCTCCAAATTGCTTCTAATAGAATTTAATTAACTTATTCTCCCCAAACATGCCAAAATTTATGACAGAAATTGAAAAAAAATCTGTACTTTCATTAGAGTACAGAGATTACATATACAAATCTGCCCCTAAAAATCAACCAATCAGTTTCCAAATTATTTCTTATGGAATGTAATTAACTTATTCTCTCCAAACATGCCAAAAAATTTGACAGAAATTGAAAATAAAATCTGTACTTTCATGAGAGTATAGAGAGTATAGATAAAAATATGCCCCTAAAAATTAACCAATCAACCTCTAAATTGCTTCTAATGGAATGTAATTAACTCATTCTCTCCAAACAGGCCAAAAAATTTGACAGAAATTGAAAAAAAGTTTGTACTTTCATGAGAGTACAGTGAGTACAGATGCAAATCTACCCCTAAAAACCAACCAATCTGCCTCCAAATTGCTTCTAATGGAATGTAATTAACTTATCCTCTCTAAACATGCCAAAAATTCTGAAAAAAATTGAAAAAAAAAATATGTACTCTCATGAGAGTACAGAGAGTACAGATGCAAATCTGCTCCTAAAAATCAATTAATCAGCCTCCAAATTACTTCTAATAGAATTTAATCAACTTATTCTCTCCAAACATGCCAAAAAATATGATAGAAATTGAAAAAAATTCTGTACTCTCATGAGAGTACATAGAGTACAGATACAAATCTGCCCCTACAAATCAACCAATCAGCCTCCAAATTGCATCTTATGGAATGTAATTAACTTATTCTCTCCAAACATACCAAAAAATTTGACAAAAATTGAAAAAAGATTCTGTACTTTCATGAGAGTACAGAGAGTACAGATACAAATCTGCCCCTAAAAACTAACCAATCAACCTCTAAATTACTTCTAATGGAATATAATTAACTCATTCTCTCCAAACAGGCCAAAAAATTTGACAGAAATTGAAAATTTTTTTTTTCATGAGAGTACAGAGAGTACAGATACAAATCTACTCCTAAAACCAACCAATCAGCCTCCAAATTGCTTCTAATGGAATGTAATTTACTTATTCTCTCCAAAGATGCCAAAAACTCTGACATATTTGAAAAAAAATCTGTACTCTCATGAAAGTACAGAGAGTACACATACAAATTTGCCCCTAAAAATCAATTAATCAGCCTCTAAATTGCTTCTATTGGAATATAATTAACTTATTCTCTCCAAACATGCCAAAAAATCTGACAAATTGAAAAAAAATGTACTCTCATGAGAGTACAGATGCAAATATGCCCCTAAAAACTAATCAAAAAGCCTCCAAACAACTTGTAATACCATATACTAATCATATTATATACAAACATGATCAAAAATCTGATAAAAAAAGATAAAATGGGTTGTACTCTCATGAGAATACAGATAGTATATATGCAAAAGAGTTCCTAAAACAAGCAAAGTCCTCCTGCAAAGAACTCTTAACAGTGTAGGAAATATACATTAAATAAAAGATTTTCAAAGAATATCACTAATAAATCTTTAAAAAAAATTGTACATATAAAATGGTTTAGAAAATTTACCGATGTATTTTTATTTAATATATCATCCCTTGATTTGATCGCAATATCATTAAGGACATAACTTCTGAATTCGTTCTCCATCTTCAGGGTTCTTCCCAAAAAATGAAATTAGATTTTCTGTTTCTCTCTGAGCTCGGTTTGTCTGGAAAAAAAAAAACATTATGCCCTAAATCTATATACATATTTCTTTTAAATTTCTCCCGCACATTCGAAAGCCATTTCTCCCGCACATTCGAAAGCCATTTCTCCCGCTGTTTGAATAGGACGGGCCGGGCCGGTGCCGAGGTAATGTAAATGACGTCGTTAAGCACCGTCAATTGACATCATTGTTAAGTGAAAAAATATATATTTTTTATAATGCGGTGTGTTATTACGCTCACTGCATAATATTTTCTGCTTTGGGCAGGCCATTTCGAGCTCTTCGTCATGCAGAAAGTTGGAAAATTACCTGATAATATAACCTTGTTATACCAAGATTAGTCTTTTCAGAGGCCAGGCTATCTTTCTTAGCTCTCCAAATCACATAGCCTAACTTGCTTGCCTCTGTTCAACAATATGTCAATATTGTTTGGCATCAAGGAAATGTTTCTTTCTAATAATCTTATTCTGTTGCAACTACAATATTTTATTATTATTATTATTATTGTTGTTATTATTATTATTATTATTATAGAATTCCTTATAAGAAAGAATTTCTTTTAATTTATTCTGAAGTTCATTTAGTCTAATATCATAATTTCCATAGTTTTTTTATGATTATTTTGGGTGGGTTGGTTGGTTATTTGCATTTTCATTTTTTATTTATTTATACTTCATGTTGCTTGAAGTATTAATTTTATCTTTAAGTTTTTATTTTCTTGAAAAAACTTCTCATCTCATGTTTGATTTTACTTATTTTCCTCTTTAGCAACACAGTATGGAAGTATAAAGATCATTCATGAGAAGATTCTTGAAACTTTGGGCTTAGAGGATCATTATGATTCACATATCAACTCTCTGGCATATTCAATATGATTTTTCTATTCATCGTACTCCTGAAGGACAAAGTCTATTGTTCCAAAACTTTTTTTCTAACAACGTTAATTAGTGTTGTACGCTTTTTTGTCATGACATTAAGCTAAAGGGGATATTATTATTATTATTATTCATATCCAAACAATTAAAATTGATTTTAAATTTCCTTATCATAATTAGATGTAGTGATTCCGTTATTTTAATCTGTCCTTAAATCATTTTTTTTGTCTGATTCCGATGACATTCATTTATTTTACACTGTATTTCAATAAATTTTTTATTTTATTTCGAGAGTCTTGAATTCATCAAATATCAACAACCAACCTATGACTTTATAAAATCTATTTTAAAACTGAACAGCTTGAATTGTATTTAGTTGTAACCAATATTGAACGTAGACCTTAAAAATGACGAATAACTTAGAGAGAACCTCCTGAAGGCATCTCCTGAATGGAATCTTTAACACATTATATAAATTCCCATTGAGTTGAAGGAGCTCGACACATCCAAAAAGAAAGGGGGGTAAAAAAAAAAAGCAAAGTAATAAGCAAAGATGGGATCCCTCGGTGGTTTCAGCAATAAAAAGCTTGAGCTACCAACAGTAGATTTGGGTGACATAGACATGCTTGGAATTAATAGAAAGGCCTGGGCAGAAACTCGAGAGGCAGTGGCACAAGCTCTACAAACTCATGGAGCATTTGAGGTTATTTATGATAAGGTTAATACCGATACTTAAATAATGCTTGGCGTCCTGAGCTCTTTGACATGCAGACAATGGAAAAATTAAGTGATAACACAGCTTTGCCATTTCATGGTTGGTTTTTACAGAAGCCAGGCTTTCCTTTCTTAGCTCTTCAAATCACTGAACCTTATTCCCTAAGTGCAGTTCAAAAATATGCCAATACCATTTGGCCACAGGGAAATGATTCTTTCTGGTAATCATGCATTCTACTGTCATTAATTTTATAAATCGTTATACTCTATTTATATTATTTTTAAGGAAATTATTTTACGAAGGTCCTGATCTTAATATATGTTTAATTTGGTTTTTTTTTAAATCTTTTTAGCAACATAGTATGGAAATATGCAGTGCATATGCAAGAGCTCATTCAAATCATCCATAGGTTGATCCTTGAAAGCTTGGACTTAAAAGATCATTATGATTCACATATTAAATCTCTAGCATATTCAATAAGGTTAACAGGTTATAATAAAGATCTATCTTGTGAGAGAGCTGGTATTGTTAAGCCTCCTCATAAAGACCCAAATTATGTGAGCATTATTTGCCAGCACAAGGTGTATGGACTTGAGGTTGAGACTTTAGAAGGTGAATGGATACGAACAACACCATTGCCTAATTCATTTACTGTGTTACTAGGTGAAGCATTCAATGTAAGTAATAATTTCCCAATAATAAATATGTTTATTAGATATTTTAAATATTGAGAATTTAATGAAAATCTTTTATTTGATTCTAGGCTTGGACAAATGGAAGATTGAAAGCTCCCAATCATCAAGTAAAAATGGATGAAATCAAGGAACGATACTCTGTGATTTTCAGCACAATCCCAAGTTTCACAAACGATATAATAAAAGTTCCCGAGGAGTTAATTGATGAGAAACATCTTTTACAATTTAAAGCTTTCAACTATTATGATTACGTGAAGTTTCGCTTCTCGAATGAAAGTGAGAAATTAACTGATACCCTAAAATGTTATTGTGGTGTTTAGCATGTAATATTAATGTTATTTTGAAATCCTATTATTATGTTATGTAATAATGACTATTATGTCTGCTCATTACTTTTTGTAATCATCTATTTCTATTTTATGCAATGAATATTGTTAATAGTTTATTGTATATATTTTTCTTGGTGAAAAATCTCCTAGTTGAAGCACGAATCTTGATGCATATATTATTGAACATCATTTAGAATCAAAATCTTAATCTTTCAAACTCTCTTTTGATCATCATAGAGCTGATATAAAATACCTTGATTAAATCGAAAGCAATCTGATTCTGAGTTCAGACTAGCCTAGATCAAGTACTTAGAATATAATTGAAAACTTTGGGATATCAGTCGGATCCTTAAAATATATGAGATGATCAAAAGGATCTTTTTGAGGTGTCTGATGGAGTGGTTTTGATTTTGCCTGTATTTACAGAAATACACTCCTATATTCTATAAATAGCCTCTAATTCTTCACATGGGGAACAAAAAAAGAGAGAGAGCTCATACTGAAGAATTCAGTATAAGCTACCGCCTGATCATCGCTTGACCGGCCATCACTATTGGTCACCGCCACCGCCACCACACGCCACGCCGCACCACCATCACACATCGCCACCGCCCGCCATCACCGCTGATCACCACTACCGCCACCGCTGGCCACTATCGCCACCGCCACCGAATTATCATTAGACCACCGCAGCTACCACTATTGCTTCATCACCGCTCACCGTTGGTCACAACCGCCATCGCCGCCGCCACCACAACCGGTTGTCACGCCTAAGGTTGGACGATGGCGCCACCACTCTTTTCAACTATCTATGTGTGTGTTAGATTTCCATACAAAGCTAAGGCATTAAGGTTTATTCTACCACTATAAATTTTCTGACATGCAACAAATCATATTATCAAGTTTAATATTTGAGTGGAAATTAAGAAAAAAAATAGATACGACATAAAACTAATTTTATTAATAGCATTATTCTGGGCACTAAACATTATCATTAAAACATTACTTTATCTTCAAATTACATAAATATTATTTTACACAGTCAAAAGATAATAGTAATAAATCTCCTATAAACAAACTATCAAAGCTGGACAAATTATTGTATTTAGGCTTAATCATTATTGTAACCAATGATTAGAAGTTTGGATAAGTTAGAGAGATTCTAATAGCATCTTTTGAAAGAGTATTTAACAAATTATATAAATTTTCTCTGACATGAATTAATAGCTTAACATGAAGAAGAAGTAGGCAAGTAATTTGGCAAAGATGAGTGAGCTTGAATTGTCAAAGGCTAATTTTAATGGCTTAGACAAGTTTAAGCTTAACAAAAGTATGGCCTGTGCAGAAGCTGGATAAGAGATAGCACAAGCAATATGAACTTATGGAGGCTTTGTGGTTGTTTATGATAAGGTTAATACTGAGCTATAAAATGGCCTACTTGGGAGAATTAAGTGATAACACAGCTTTGCTTTTGATGGTTGGTTTTAACATAAGCCGGTCTTCCTTTCCTATAGCACCCTAAATCACTGAGGCTTTTTTTTTTCCAAAGTATAGTTCAAGAATATGCCCATGCTATTCGACCATAAGGAAATCATTCTTTCATGTAAGTATTCTACTATCAGTAGATTTTTTTTAAAGCATCATTATTTATTTATTATTTTTATTTATATTAATTTGCAAAAGTTCTTATTATGTGCGAGAATACTAATGATTGCAAAATAATATATTAGTGTTTTAACTTTGTATTAAGGTCCAATTCACGTATAAATTTAAAAAAAATCTGAAAAGTTAAATTTTATGTGAGAAATCTCAAAAAGGGAAAATTATAATGTTTGACAAATTGAAAAAAATGCTTATATATTATGGTGTTTATTTTCGGAATGTGTGGGGGGATACCATGCAGATCGAAAGAAGTACTTATTGAAGTGATCGAGTACAACATTGGGGTATGGTGTACTATCTCGAAAGATAGAGGCATCACCCTTCAATGAACCTAATCATCTAACAAGGACTCCTAAGGCATGATAGGTATTCGAATATACCAGAGATTTTTTCCCTGTTTTATATAGATGAATAAAGCAGAATTTATTTTAAACCGTGTTCTAAAGTTCCCTATGGAGGCAAGCCTCCATAGTTAATTATATCCTAAAGAAGGTGAATTTCTTAGGAATACTCTCGATTAAAGTAGACAATTAGGATCTCCAAAGATTTCAAGATTAGACTATCAAAGGATTGGATATATTTGGAAAATCAATCGGGATAAGTCAAGTAGAGAGAATTATTTTGGAAGCCAAAGGAGATGAGTAGGGAATGCTCATGATATTAGAAAGACTAGTGAGCATTCCAATATATCATATGATTGGGCTTTATGTATTTGAAATTGAAGAGAATTCTATGTTAGAGTTGAATTTTACTAGATTGCTTGGACTTATAAACCAACAACACAAGGTTGTGGAGATGCCTAAGAGGTGAGGATTTATACTTGTAGCTCGAAAGAAATAGCTACCTCGGATCCTAAATCTAGGGAGCTTTAGTAAGAGCTAAAGCAAGTCCTAAATCTAAGTGAAGATGGGCATAAGGTTTACCTCCACAAGAGAGGGTAAACTTCCCGACTACTGGACTTATAACTGCCTAGAGTGGCCGCCAGTTAACTCTTCCTACGTATTAAAACCATGTGGTTCAGTCATATAAATTTGCAAGATAGTTGGGCTATTATTATTTAGAAAGAGACTAAAGTCCTTAAAACCACTCCCTAAGAGACTAAAATATGAATGGTATGAGCAATGACTTAATCTACAAATGCAAAAAAACTTTTCATATTTTATTTTATTTTTGACACTTCATTTTGACAAAGGCTTTGGGATTTTGATGCTTATGTGCATGATGAAATAAATTTGTTGGCTAAATCAGCGAGAAATTGGTGTTTTCCACTACAATGGATGCCCTCACAGGTCAAGCATTCCCCTATCGTGTAATGATGAAAACCCATTATTTTCAAGAATGAAATAATATGATATGGATGTTGTGAAACATTCAACCATTCAGCTAAAGGATTGTTAAACCTTTTAATTATCTTATTTAATGCTTAGGATTTATGGTGAGGTTATGAATCATTTAAAGTTTAGCTATGAGTTGTAATTGGATAGAAAATGTATTTTTATCCTAAGAGCCTAATCGTATCCATGCCATATATTAAAGCATCATTCATTTAAGAAACTATTAAAAGAATGATATCTCTAATACACAAATTAAACATAACATCAAAAATTTTATAAAACTAATGCAAAAGAATAAGAGGTCGGTGCGGTCAGGTACCATTGTACAACCCGAAAAAAAAAAGATTGATAGCTGAGCTCTACCCTTATACAACCCAGACTTACAAAATAATATTTACAATTATAATGAATGAATGTTATTTGGGGTCTTCATTCTTCATTCATCATGTCTTCATCTTCTCATCTTTATTTGATTTGATTTACTCCACTTCAAAGGCATCATATGGCCTCAGGACAAAATCTTATCCTTATCCCCATAACATGAATCATAATTTGTAATGCAAAAGTACATTGAAAATAAGAAAAATAAATCTAACTACACCTATAAAATAAGTGTTAGCTAAACATACATTCAACCGAAGCAGTTATATTTATAATTTGGACTTAGCACCCTAGACATAGGAAATGAAGCTCAACTGTCCTAACTTTGATTATGCTTAGGGGGTTTAAGTAACCTGCAAAGAGAGCATTTATATTTATTTTAAGCACCCCTCAAGCATAATCTCTTGCATAAAATATGATTAGGATAATATTGGCTAAACATGCAGTCTACAAAACATACACCCTAACAATCAATCTAAAACAATGCATCACAAAATAAAATATGCATCATACCTTGCACCGCTCTAACATAAAGTTAGAAGTGGTGACTTAATTCTAATATGTGTGTTAAGGCTTGTGTGGTATGTCCTTACTAAGCATTAGTGTTATAATTTTCTAAATATGAAAGACTTAATTTAACATAAAGGGTTGATTTCACTTGAAGTTATTTAATTGATTTGATAATTTTAATTTGTGTTTTCTTTTATTTCATATGATTACACTTAGCATCTAAGTGTCGTAAAGAGAAGAAAGAGGAATGCCCTCTTTCATCCCTACCTTAAGCCACTTCCTAAAGCATATTATTTTGATTTAGTTCTCTTTAGTAAATGGCTTATTAAATGATTTGATTAATCCTAAGTTTAAGTTCACTCTAAATAATCATATTCAATATGAAGGGCTTCTTAAGATTAATCTATTTGAATTACTTTCAAATGACATATATCAATCATTTCTTCCCATCACATATACCAAGCACATGAATTTTATCCTAAATATATTCATACATGCAACATATTTTTGGCACACTTACATGATGAATGTATACATATGTATATATTTAAAGTTTATATTTTTATTTGATTGAATTATTTAATCATACTAATTTAAAACTCTATCACAATTCTTATACAAAATACATAGAGATAGAATTAAATAGCTACATGTCATTTTTAACCAGGGAAGTGAGGTAATTAAATGATCTCCTTGGGGCTAGCTAAAGCCTCATGTTCCTAGGATGTCCAAACTATATACCCATTCGCATTCAAACATATGTAAATTTGCATAATTGAACATATGAAAGAGAGTTCTAAATCACATGACAAATTAATTCAATCACTTAGTCAAATATGAATGCATGATTTCTTGATAAAAGAGAATGGATTTTAATTCCATAATTAAGTAAACATACACATGTATAAGAAACATAAGCTAGTACATGTTATTGTTAACCATGGAAGTGAGGTAATCAAATGACCTCCTTGGGGCTACTTAAAGCCTCGTATTCCTAGGATGTCTAGACTAACACTTGCTTTTCTTGGATACATATGGATGTATAGATAAATAAAGGAAGGAAAACTATGCAAAAATTGTATTTTTTTTATTTGATTGAAACATTTATACATGTGGAGTAAAGTTCTATCCAAATTCTAAGTAGGAACTCATGAAAAAGAAATAAATTTAGCAAGTGTCACTATTAACTAGGAAAGTGAGGTAATCAAATGACCCTCTTGGGGCTAATTAAAGCCTCGTATTCCCGGGAAGTCCAGATTATATACTTATTAACATTCAAATACGTGTGAAACTACATATGAGTTAGGGAAAAGAAAGCTTTACTTCATATATCTAAGCTATAAGCTCATGCAAACCTATATGTATCCATAACTACTATCACTCTAATCAATGCAATTGATTTATAAATGTTTGAAAAAATAATTTGAATTTATTAGTGATAATATTCACACATATTTTAAATTAATCCAACACATGCAAGCTTGCATAAAGGAAAACCATTTGATTTGATTTGACTTTGAAAAGATGAATGCATGATTTCAAATGACATACAATATTTAACCTGATTGAAAAATAATAAATAAGTATAATCATATGATTTCATTTAATTAAATTAATTCCTAAGGGCAATCATATCAAATAAAATCATTTAAGATAAACCAAAGCTTCTTTAATGTCATTTTTAATTTCATGTTTTGATTTTATTTAACGATGTGAGAAGAGGTTTGCTAATTCTAATCCATTCCCATATTTGTTACTTAATTTAGTTCAATGAAAAGTAATTAAGTTGATTTTTGGGGGTTGATTAGGTTGTAATATGCATTAAATTCATCAATTAATCCTTTCCTATGTTGCCTTAGCATAATTATCCCAATAATTATGAGCCAATATGATACACACATACATTGGAAATAGAATTAGCAATGATCCTAAGAAAGAAAAATGGCCTACTACAATTGGCTCATAATTAATGGTTAATTAAGTTAAAAAACTTAATTTACTTTTATAATTCCCCACACATGTGGGTGAATTATAATTCCCTTAAATATCTTTAAGTTATTGAACACCTAAAGATCTACCCTAGATTTTATTAGTTAAGTTTCGATATGATTATGATTTCAATTTAATTAATCAAGTAAATTTAATTTGTTAATTAAGCCTTAATGAATTTGCTTAATGAAATGAGCTTAGAGAAATAAATTCGGAGGCCTCAATCCCATTCCATAGGCTCATTCCTGTTGGATAGTGATTAACCACTTAATTAACTGACATTTTACTATTCATATAATTAATTATTAATTAATTAACCTAAGAGGGTAATTAAAGCTAAATTAGTCAATTTTCCTAATTAATCAAGCAATAAATCTCAAAAAAATTATGAGAGGTAGAGGTCATCCCACTAAATTAGGCCACAAAGTTTGAGAAAGTAATTAATGAGTAATTAAGCTAATTAACTTTTTAATTAAACCTTAATTAAACTCTAATTACTATTTAAAATAAATAAAGAATATTTTTAATAAATTTTCCTCTAAAACACCTTTAAAATGAGTATTTATTTATATTTTTATGATTTTTTTATAATTAGTTATGATTTTAAGATATTTCAACCATTAAAACACATTAATTAAGCCTAATTAGCCGTTAATCCGGTCAACACCACATGGTGAGCCGACGCGACATGCTTTTCACGTGGCACCGTGGGTTTGGCTATTTAAGTTATTACCATCAATACTGACTTAGTTGGCGGCGGGATGCATTTTCTCGTGCGCCATGCCATCCAAGATCAGACGGTCACGATTAATCCTATGGTGCCAAAGGATTAAGATGGATAATTCTATTAGATTTAATCACAACGGTCCATTCCAATCACGCAGGATGAACGGTGCATGATTCCTCATCTATTGATCTATGGAAGATGGACACCGTTTGCCTTCCTTCGATCAATTCGAGCTCACCCAAGCTCAGATCGATCTCAAATCGATCCCAAACCTTCGTAAGAAGAATCCGAAGGAATCCAACAGCCAAGATCATGCGAGATGAAAGTTTTCTTCAAAAAGCTCCAACACATTTTTACTCTAAGCTCGGTTTCAATGGAATACCTCACCGAAGCTCAAGATCAGTGCCAAATCTGATTGAGGAAGCTTCGTCTAGTAGAGACAAGGCCCTGTTGATCAACATGCTCCAATTTGAGGTGGATAGCTCAGCAGGCCAATGCACGAGACATAGGTGGTCATTGTTGATTGTAGTCCACCCTTCAGCCACTGGGAAGCTCAGAAAGTGATTCATTCTTGCTCGACTACCTCCAAGGATGGTATGTGCAAAGTTAATTTCACTTTGATCAAGCTTTGAGAGAATGAGATCCAATGGGAGGCTCCCCTATTTTGGCTTGAAGAAATCTGTGAGTGGGGAACGAGGAATGGGCTTGGGAGCTTGGGGAAGATCTCTGGTGGCTCGTCTTGGGTAGTTAGGGCTTTGAGGAATGCAAGTACGTGGGATTGAGTAGAAATGAGGGGGGTATCCCCCCTTTCCTTGGATCGGATGACTTGGACTAAAGGGTTAAGTCCATAGGATAAAAATCCAATCCAATCTAACCTAGAGCTCTGAGGAATGCAAGTGAACCAATTGGGTTTAGTTGGCTTGATTTTGGGCTGATTTTGATTTAGTTGAGTTTATATATGGATTTGAGATTTACATATAAATTTAATTACAATTGGTTTGGGTTCAAATGGATTTTGGTTCATTTGAATATTTCAAGTCAAATGGGCTAAGTTGAGTTTGAATTGGGTTGATTTTGATTTGGCTTGATCACTATAGATTTCATTTATATTTTTGATGGTGATTGAAGGTATAATTGATTCATGAGAAAATTAATTAATTTTTGGTTGAATTTGAATGGAATTTGGCTAAGTCCATGGAGTTGGCTTAAAAGATTTAGATTTGGATTTCAATTTAGTTTGATTTAATTTTGATGACTTAAGTGTCTATTTCATTTATATTTATGATGATGATTGAGGATATAATTGGTTCATGAGAAAATCAATTGATTTTGGGTTGAATTTGAATGGAATTTGGCTAAGTTAATGATGTTGGCATAAAGGGTTTAGATTTGGATTTTGATGATTAAGTGTCTATTTCATTTATATTTGTGATGATGATTGAGGATATAATTGATTCATGAGAAAATCAATTGATTTTGGGTTGAATTTGAATGGAATTTGGCTAAGTTCATGATGTTAGCTTAAAGGGTTTTAAGGAGGATTTTGATTTAGCTTGATTTAGTTTTAATCATTTGAATGTCTATTTCATTTATATTTATGAAGATGATTGAAGATATGATTGATCCATGAGAGGATCAATTGACTTTGATTTGATTTGAATGAGATGTTGGCTAAGCTCATGAAAGTGGATCACATGGCTTAGATAGGATTTTGATTTAGTTTGATTTAGTTTTGATCATTTGAATATAGATTTGATTTATATTTAGGAAGATGATTGAAAATATAAATGATTTATAAAAAAATCAATTGATTTTGGATTGATTTGGATGGGATTTTGGCTAAGTCTATGGAATTGATTCATAGGACTTAAGAAGGATTTTGGGTTTGATTTCAAATTTTTGCAAAGTGGGCTTGGGTTTGAATTTGATTGTAAGATTGGTAGGATGATTGAAGTTTTGAACTGATATTTGAGAAAATCAATTAAATTTGGATTAATTTGAATTTGGCTAAGGCTAAGTCCATAGGATAAAAATCATAAGGCTTAGGTTGATTTGATTTGATTTGGTTTACAATTGGTTATAGATTTCAATCATTTGATTTGTATTTGATTTAGGTTTGGTATTGAATGTTTGAATTGAATTTGAGGTTTGGTTTTGAATGGGTGAACATGGATTTAGGCTATAGGATAGGTGGATTGTCTTTATCTATTAGGCATAGCCTATGCATATGACTAACTCTTCTAAGTCTCTAAGTTTAGGTTAACTGTTCACCTAATCACTAAAAGTGTCTAATAACTAGAAAAGTCTTAGTGTCTAGAAGACTCCTGAGTCTAAGATGAGGAGATTGATGACTCACTCCAAAAGTGACGTCAACAAAAGGACCCACAATATGTGTGGTGTAACTGACAAGGTATACTGCACGTATTGCGTTGACCGAGACGATCAACAATGTCAAAAATATTGCAAGCACTAATAGAAATGATCTATACCTAAACCCAAAAAGGTACATAGAATCACGATCTTAGTGCAATGCAACTCAACTCATGCCATGGGCATAAGAGGAGGTTTGGTTTGATGAGAATTTCATGTCAAGGACATGAAGAGAGTTGCACTAAGGGATCACACATGCATTGGATATAACATATGGGAGATTTATGCTAAGAGGAATAAAGGAGGAATCCACCAGGGGTTGAGTACATGAACCTTCTTCTAGGGAAGCATGTTCGAGTTATCCACTGGGGATAAGAATTGAGTTTGATTTTGAATATGATTTGTGGGAAGAAGATCTGTTGGGGATGAGAATCTATAATCCTCCATGAATTAAGATCAAATTAATTTTAATTTATTTTATCTTACTGTGGAGGCATATCCACTAGGAATATCGGCTCTAATACACTAGGGATTGGGTATGTGAACCTTCCACTAAGGAAGCAAGTTCATGTTATTCGTTGGGGATAAGAATTTGATTTCAAATATGATTTGTTTGGGGATGTATCCGCTGGGGATAAAAGTTTGGTTTGTCTGATATGTTTAATTTGACTCCATTAGGGAGGTTGGTTTTGAATTTAGTTTGTTATGGACCATGTCGGCGTGTAATGGACCACACTAAAAAGGATCCATGGAGGCCTTGGCTTGTCTTAGATTTACAAGTCCAAAAGGGTGGTCCACTTTCCATAGGGTAGGGCTATTCGACCTAAGGGTTTTCTTTCGATGTGTAATAACTTTGCTAGGAAGAAAGTGTAGTAGACTTACATCCTCCAACATAGGGAATAGTCGTTGAGGTGATCTGTTGGATGCGCAACAAATCAAACCCGACCTAGGGCGACTATTGAGAGAGTGTCGTAGGGGATCTTACCTCAACTCAAGAGCAGTCAAAATTAATTTTATTTTAATTTGATTTGATTTGATTTAATTTTGTGTATTATGTTCTGGACCTTGTTGGTGTGCGATGGACCCACTGAGAAGAGGCTATCAACCTTGACCTATCTCAAATTTACATGTCCAAAGGGATAGTCTACAAGTCACATGGTAGGACTATCCGATCTTAGGGGTGCCTTTCGCTGTGCAACAACTGTGCTAGGGAGAGAGCGTAGTAGACTTACATCTTCTAAAATGGGGAACAACAATTGGGGTGATTTGTTGATGGTGCAACAACTCAAACTCGACCTAAGGCGACTACTTAGTGAATGCCGCTAGGGACTTATGTCAGCTCAAGAGTAGTCAAGATAAATTTCATTTTAATTTGATGGATCATGTCAGTGTGTGATGGACCATACTAAGAAGGGGCTATGTTAGCCTAGGCCTATCTTAGATTTATCGATCCAAAGGGGTAGTCTATCGGCCACAAGTTAGGACTATTCGACCTAAGGGGTGCCTTTCGATGTGCAATAGTTGTGCTAAGAAGAAAGCATAATAGACTTACATCTTCAAAAGCAGGGACCAGCCACTGGGGTGACCCATTGGTGTACAACAGATCGAACCTGACCTAGGGATGCCCGTCGATATGCAGCAATCATTCTGGAAAGAATGCGCAGCAGAGTTACATCTTCTAAAGCAAAGACAACCACCAGGGTGACATGTTGGTGGCACAATAAGTCGAACCCGACCTAAGGGCAACTACTGAGAGAGTGCCGCCGGGGACTTATCTCAACTCAAAAGTAGTCAGATGATTCTTGTAGGGAGTTTTGCTGACACTACCTTAAAAATAGGATGCCTTCTTGGGAAAGGTGCTGCTAGGGGTGTTCCCCGAATCCATAAGCGAATATATATTTTACTTGTTTGTTATCATGGACCCTGTTGGTGTGCGATAGACCACACTGAGAAGGGGATATGTCAGCCTTGAACATATAAGTTATACTCAATATCAATATCCAGTTGATATTGATGGTATTCGTGAACCTGTTTCTGAGTCTCTACTTTATGGAAATAATATTATATCATGTGCCATTATTCACCTTACGTAGTTATAGGTTTGCATTTTTACATAATATGGGAAGCAGCATCTGTTGATGAGTGGTTATACAATGGCATTCCTTATGAACTAATTGTTCTACACTTTTTTACTTGGTGTAGCTTGTTACATGAGTCGTGAGTGGGAACTTAGTTTCCGTCTCGGTATGCGCTCTTGGATTGTTGTTGCATATTCAGAAGTTTTTTCGAGAAGAGATGGGAGTAATGCATGAACGTATGTATTCGTGGGGTTCACGAATATCGCATCAGGCAAATGCATTACTCCATGGAAATGAAAGAATCCGTGAATGATAGCTGTTAATACGATTCTTTCATTTCAATATAAAGAAGAGGCTTCGGTGTATAGAGAGGACCTCACTGTTTCAAAAGTTATCATAGAAACGAGGGAATCCACTATTCTATTGATGTAAGTATAATATTGTAACTCTTTTTTTTTTTTAAATAATGAGACAATTATGATTATAAAATTTGATGTAAAAGGTGCTAGATAGCATAAGTTTGACTCAGATGCATTGATGATACCATAGGAGGATTGATCAAGGGTAGTATGTATGGCTTTAAAAATAGTTCCAAGGATAAAATTGGTACTCATCCATCTTGCAAAGATTGAAAGATTGCCAATCTTATGTATAGTCGAGGAGTTCTACAATCTAAGCTAAACGAGCTTCAATAGAAAGGTGATCGGAGAGTTACTGAAGATAATGATGATGATAATTATGTTACTAATACGATCTAGCTTTATTTTATTATTTATGATTATTAGATTATGTAAAATGATTATTGTGATTTACTGATATATAGATAAGTATATAATTACAAACATTAAATTTGTTATTAAAATTGAAAAATATTTTAAGGTATGAAGTAGCAATAAAAAAAATATTTATGTTACGTATTTATGCTATATACTTTATAATTTATCATTTATTATTATTATTATAAAAAAGCTCCATATGATGCAAATCGGATATGCTAACTACAATTATCAGAATGATAATATGATGATTAAGATCATAAAAGGATTATTACACAAGAAAATACATCTAGTCAGCATACTTCAGCTTTATAAATTCAAAGAAAATTCGATAAATATGATTATAAATCCAAATTAGTAATTTTGTTTAGAAATATGTATTAGATATATCAATAATAAAAAAATTTATATGATACCGATATTATTTCTTCAATTTTAAGGAGTTATCTTTTCAATATTTTATGACTTAAAATATAAAATTATTTTAGCGTGAAGATTATCTAAAGGGAAAAATAAAAAAAGACATATTGTTTAAATTAATTAGTAAAAAATAAAATTATAAATATTTTTTTTTTAAAAAAAAGTAAAAATGCTCACTTAGAGGCTATTTTTTTTTTTCATTCTACGTGGCAACTATGCCGGCGGAATTGTCCTCCTAGAGGGCATTTTCAGAAAAAATTTATAAGTTAATTTAAATGTTTTAAAGTTATATCATATAATACATAAATAATTAATTAAAATTATATTATAAAAAATATATAAATAATTAATTACATCACTAACTTGAACTAAATTGAACAAAATCTAAAACTCAACTTTTTCTTATTAATACAAGTTTTGAAGACTCAAGCTATCCCTTGCAATTAAATAGGTTATAAAGAATCATTTTACTTATAGTCTTTGTGTGCTATGAATGTCTATTGATCGTGTCTATATACTACAAATGAGATTATATAGCTTAAACTTGATAATTAGTGATAAATATATATAAACATACATACGAGAGGGATTCAAGATATCTGATGTAATTAAATAGTTAATAAAGTATTATTTTAGTTATAATTTCAATGTGCACTGAATAATCATTGATCGATCATGTCAATTATATCGATACAAAATATCTATGTAGCTATATCATATCCTTCTTAATTGCAATTATATGATTCCCAAATACAAACACACAAAGCATAGATATTCATGCTATCCGATGTAATTAAATAAGTCATTTGAGATTACTTGGTCATATTACTGATTAAAAATTCTTTTTCACTAAAATTTAAGCACACTAATATACATTATATTTATTAGAATTTATATTTTTGTTTTAAATCCTAAAGACCTAAATAATATTTTATATATATATATATATATATATATATATATACATATATATATATATATACATATATATATATATATATATATACATATATATATATATATATATATATATATATATACATATATATATATATATATATATATATATATATATATATATATATATATATATATTATAATCTTTTAATTATATTCAGAGGTATAAGGAGAGGGAATTCAAGTTGTTCGATTTAATAAATAGATTATAGGGCATTATTTTACTTATTTTTATTAGTTTGGTCTTAAGCTCGAACTAATCATCGCCGTGAGAATTTATATAACTTGTGGAAGATTTCATTGCAAAGATTTTGTCCTCTTCTCTCAAACCTATAGCCCCATTTTGTATTTCACTCTTTGGGCGCATGTCAATCTTGACTTTGTCTCTTCCACAGACCCTCACCAAAATCCAACACCATTTACGAGGGCTCCATCAAGCTTTGGTTGAATTTGATCAATCCGACTTCTCCATCGAGCTTCCACTGTCCTGCAAACCTCTCTTCCTCTTGCTTCTTGTCTCTTGCAACCTCTTCATGAACTTTACCCTAAAACGGATTGAATTTTTAATCTATCTTTTGTGAATTCTAGCCCGCTTCATTTCATCATTAACCGTTAGAGGAAAATTTATTTAAAATATTCTTTATTGATTTTAAATAGTAATTAGAGCTTAATTAAGGTTTAATTGAAATGTTAATTAGCTTAATTACTCATTAATTACTTAAGTGATTAATCTCAAACTTTGTGGCCTAATTTAGTGGGATGACCTCTACCTCTCATAAAGATTTATTGCTTGATTAATTAGGAAAATTGACTAATTTAGCTTTAATTACCCTCTTAGGTTAATTAATTATATGAATAATAAAATATCAGTTAATTAAGTGGTTAATCACTATCCAACAGTGAATGAGCCCATGGAATGGGATTGAGGCCTCCTCCAGAATTTATTTCCCTAAGCTCATTTCATTAAGGCTTAATTAACTAATTAAATTTGCTTGATTAATTAAATTGAAATCATAATCATATCAAAACTTAACTAATAAAGTCTGGGGTAGATCTTTAGGTGTTCAATAACTTAAAGATATTTAAGAGAATTATAATTAACCCACATGTGTGGGGGAATTATAAGAGTACTTAATTAAGTTTTTTAACTTAATTAACCATTAATTATGAGCCAATTGTAGTAGGCCATTTTTCTTTCTTAGGATCATTGCTAATTCTATTTCCAATGTATGTGTGTATCATATTGGCTCATAATTATTGAGATAATTATGCTAAGACAACATAGGAAAGGATTAATTGATGAATTTAATGCATATTACAACCTAATCAACCCAAAAAATCAATTTAATTACTTTTCATTGAACTAAATTAAGTAACAAATATGGGAATGGATTAGAATTAGCAAACCTCATCTCACATCGTTAAATCAAATCAAACATAAAATTAAAAATGACATTAAAGAAGCTTTGGTTTATCTTAAATGATTTTATTTGATATGATTGCCCTTAGAAATTAATTTAATTAAATGAAATCATATGTTTATACTTATTTATTATTTTTCAATCATGTTAAATATTGTATATCATTTGAAATCATGCATTCATCTTTTCAAAGTCAAATCAAATCAAATGGTTTTCCTTTATGCAAGCTTGCATGTGTTGGATTAATTTACAATATGTGTGGATATTATCACTAATAAATTCAAATTATTTTTTAAAAAATTTATAAATCAATTGCATTGATTAGAGTGATAGTAGTTATGAATACATATAGGTTTGCATGAGCTTATAGCTTAGATATATGAAGTAAAGCTTTCTTTTCCCTAACTCATATGTAGTTTCACACGTATTTGAATGTTAATAAGTATATAATCTGGACTTCCCGGGAATACGAGGCTTTAATTAGCCACAAGAGGGTCATTTGATTACCTCACTTTCCTAGTTAATAGTGACACATGCTAATTTGATTTCTTTTACATGAGTTCCTACATTAGAATTTGGACAGAACTTTACTCCACATGTATAAATGTTTCAATCAAATAAAAAAAATACAATTTTTGCATAGTTTTCCTTCCTTTATTTATGTATACATCCATATGTATCCAAGAAAAGCAAGTGTTAGTTTAGACATCCTAGGAATACGAGGCTTTAAGTAGCCCCAAGGAGGTCATTTGATTACCTCACTTCCATGGTTAGCAATGACATGTACTAGCTTATGTTTCTTATACATGTGTATGTTTACTTAATTATGGAATTAAAAGCCATTCTCTTTTATCAAGAATATATGCATTCATAATTGACTAAGTGATTGAATTAATTAGTCATGTGATTTAGAACTCTCTTTCATATGTTCAAGTATGCAAATTTACATATGTTTGAATGTGAATGGGTATATAGTTTGGACATCCTAGGAATATGAGGCTTTAGCTAGCCCCAATGAGATCATTTGATTACCTCACTTCCCTAGTTAACAATGACATGTACCTATTTAATTCTATCTCTATGTATTTTTGTATAAGAATTGTGATAGAGTTTTAAATTAGTATGATTAAATAATTCAATCAAATAAAAATATAAACTTTAAATATATACATATGTATACATTCATCATGTAAGTGTGCCAAAAATATGTTGCATGTATGGATATACTTAGGATAAAATTCATGTGCTTGGTATATGTGATGGGAAGAAATGATTGATATATGTCATTTGAAAGTAATTCAAATAGATTAATCTTAAGAAGCCCTTCATATTGAATATGATTATTTAGAGTGAACTTAAACTTAGGATTAATCAAATCATTTAATAAGCCATTTACTAAAGAGAACTAAATCAAAATAATATGCTTTAGAAAGTGGCTTAAGGTAGGGATGAAAGAGGGCAATCCTCTTTCTTCTCTTTACGACACTTAGATGCTAAGTGTAATCATATGAAATAAAAGAAAACATAAATTAAAATTCTCAAATCAATTAAATAACTTCAAGTGAAATCAATCCTTTATGTTAAATTAAGTCTTTCATATTTAGAAAATTATAACACTAATGCTTAGTAAGGACATACTATGCAAGCCTTAACATACATATTAGAATTAAGTCACCACTTCTAACTTTATGTTAGAGCGGTGCAAGGTATGAAGCATATTTTATTTTGTGATGCATTATTTTAGACAGGTTGTTAGGGTGTATGTTTCGTAGACTGCATGTTTAGCCAATATTAGCCTAATCATATTTTATGCAAGAGATTATGCTTGAGGGGTGCTTAAAATAAATATAAATACTCTCTTTGCAGGTTACTTAAGCCCCTAAGCATAATCCAAGTTAGGACAGTTGAGCTTCGTTTCTTACGTCTAGGGTGCTAAGTCTAAATTATAAATATAACTGTTTGGGTTGTATGTATGTTTAGCTAACACTTATTTTATAGGTGTAGTTAGATTTATTTTTCTTATTTCCAATGTATTTTTGCATTACAAATTATGATTCATGTTATGGGGGATAAGGATAAGCATTGGCTAAAAGACTTTGTCCTAGGAGGCCATATGATGCCTTTGAAGTAGAGTAAATCAAATCAAATAAAGATGAGAAGATGAAGACATGATGAATGAAGAATGAAGACCAAACCCCTCCCCAATAACATTCATTCATTATAATTGTAATTATTTTATAATTGTAATTATTATTTTGTAAGTCTGGGTTGTATCAGGGTAGAGCTCGACTATCAATCTTTTTTTTCGGGTTTTTTTTCGGGTTGTACGATGGTACCTGACCGCACCGACCTCTTATTCTTTTGCGTTAGTTTCATAAAATGTTTGAAGTTATGTTTAATTTGTGCATTAGAGATATCATTCTTTTATAGTTTCTTAAATGAATGATGCTTTAATATATGGCACAGGATAAAAATAAATTTTCTTTCCAATTACAACTTATAGCTAAACTTTAAATAATTCATAACCTCACCATAAAGCCTAAGCATTAAATAGGATAATTAAAATAGTTAACAATCCTTTAGCTGAATGGTTGAATGTTTCACAACATGCATATCATATTATTTCATTCTTGAAAATAATGGGTTTTCATCATTACACGATAGGGGAATGTTTGACCTGTGAGGGCATCCCTTGTAGTGGAAAACACCAATTTCTCGCTGATTTAGCCAACAAATTTATTTCATCATGCACAAAAGCATCAAAATCCCAAAGCCTTTGTCAAAATGAAGTGTTAAAAATAAAATAAAATATGAAAAGTTTTTTGCATTTGTAGATTAAGTCATTGCTCATACCATTCATATTTTAGTCTCTTAGGGAGTGGTTTTAAGGACTTTAGTCTATTTCTAAATAATAACAGTCCAACTATCTTGCAAATTTATATGACCGAACCACATGGTTTTAAAACGTAAGAAGAGTTAGCTGGTGGCCACTCCAGACAGTTATAAGTCCAGTAGTCGGGAAGTTTACCCTCTCTTGTGGAGGTAAACCTTATGCCCGTCTTCGTTTAGATTTAGGATGTGCTTTAGCTCTTATTATAGCTCCCTAGATTCAGGATCCGAGGTAGCTATTTCTTTCGAGCTACAAGTATAATTCCTCACCTCTTAGGCATCTCCACAACCTTGTGTTGTTGGTTTATAAGTCCTAGCAATCTAGTAAAATTCAACTTTAACATAGAATTCTCTTCAAGTTCAAATACATAAAGCCCAATCATATGATATATTGGAATGCTCACTAGTCTTTCTAGTATCATGAGCATTCCCTACTCATCTCCTTTGGCTTCCAAAATAATTCTCTCTACTTGACTTATCCCGATTGATTTTCCAAATATATCCAATCCTTTGATAGTCTAATCTTGAAATCTTTGGAGACCCTAAATGTCTACTTTAATCGAGAGTATTCCTAAGAAATTCACCTTCTTTAGGATATAATTAACTATGGAGGCTTGCCTCCATAGGGAACTTTAGAACATGGTTTAAAATAAACCCTGCTTTATTCATCTATATAAAACAGGGAAAAAATCTCCGGTATATTCGAAGACCCATCATGCCTTTGGAGTCCTTATTAGATGATTAGGTTCACTGAAGGGTGATGCCTCTATCTTTCGAGATAGTACACCATACCCTAATGTTGTACCCGATCACTTCAATAAGTACTCCTTTCGATCTGCGTGGTATCCCCCCACACATTCCGAAAATAAACACCACAATATGTAAGCATCTTTTCAATTTGTCAAACATTATAATTTTCCCTTTTTGAGATTTCTCACATAAAATTTAACTTTTCAGATTTTTTTTTAATTTATTGAATTGGACCTTAATACAAAGTTAACACACTAATATATTATTTTTCCATCATTAGTATTCTCGCATAATAAGAACTTTTGCAAATTAATATAAATAAAAATAATAAATAAATAATGATGCTTTAAAAAAATCTCTGATAGTAGAATACTTACATGAAAGAATGATTTCCTTATGGTCGAATAGCATGGGCATATTCTTGAAATATACTTTGGAAAAAAAGCCTCAGTGATTTAGGGTGCTATAAGAAAGGAAGACCGGCTTATGTTAAAACCAACCATCAAAAGCAAAGCTGTGTTATCACTTAATTCTCCCAAGTGGGCCATTTTGTAGCTCAGTATTAACCTTATCATAAACAACCACAAAGCCTCCATGAGTTCAAATTGCTTGTGCTATCTCTTATCAAGGTTCTGCACAGGCCATACTTTTGTTAAGCTTAAACTTGTCTAAGCCATTAAAATTAGCCTTTAACAATTCAAGCTCACTCATCTTTGCCAAATTACTTGCCTACTTCTTCTTCATGTCAAGACATTAACTCATGTCAGAGAAAATTTATATAATTTGTTAAATACTTCTTTCAAAAGATACTATTATAATCTCTCTAACTTATCCAAACTTCTAATCATTGGTTACAATAATGATTAAGCCTAAATGCAATAATTTGTCCAGCTTTGATAGTTTGTTTATAGGAGATTTATTACTATTATCTTTTTTGACTGTGTAAAATAATATTTATGTAATTTGAAGATAAAGTAATGTTTTAATGATAATGTTTAGTGCTAAGAATAATGCTATTTGTAAAATTAGTTTTATGTCGTATCTATTTTTTTTTCTTAATTTTCACTCAAATATTAAACTTGATAATAAAATTTGTTGCATGCCAGAAAATTTATAGTGGTAGAATAAACGTTAACGCCTTAGCTTTGTATGAAAATCCAATACGCACATAGATAGTTGAAAAGAGTGGTGGCCAGCGGTCACCCAACGACAGTTGGGCGGTGACAGCTGGTTGTGGTGATCGACGGCGGTGGCCGGTTGTGACCAACGGTGAGGGCCGATGATGAGCAATAGTGGTGGCCTGCGGTGGCCTAATGATGGTCGGGCGGTGGCGGTGCGATAGTGGCCCAGCGGTGGCGTAGTGATCCGGCGAATCAGCGGTAATGATATGGATGGCCGGTAGTGGTGGTGGTGATAGCGGCGGTAGCGGAGACAATGATCGGGCAGCGATTATGCTTTGAGATTCTTCAAGTATCAGAGCTCTCTCTCTTTTTTAGCTTGGTTCCCCCATGTGAAGAATTAGAGGCTATTTATAGAATATGAGAGTGTATTTCTGTAAATACAGGCAAAATCAAAACCACTCCATCGGACGGCTCAAAATGATCCTTTTGATCATCTCATATATTTTAAGGATCCGACTAAATATCCCAAAGTTTTCAATTATATTCTAAGTACTTGATCTGGGCTTGTCTGAACTCAGAATCAGATTGCTTTCAATTTAATCAATGTATTTTATATCAACTCTATGATGATCAAAAGAGAGTTTGAAAGATTAAAATTTTGATTATAAATAATGTTCAATAATATTTGCATCAAGATTCGTGCTTCAAGTAGGAGATTTTTCAATGACATATCAAAGTCTAATTTCTTTCACCAAGAAAAATATATACAATAAACCATTAACAATATTCATTGCATAAAATAGAAATAGATGATTACAAAAAGTAATGAGCAGACATAATAGTCATTATTACATAACATAATAATAGGATTTCAAAATAACATTAATATTACATGCTAAACACCACAATAACATTTTAGGGAATAAGTTAATTTCTCACTTTCATTCGGAAGAAACTTCACGTAATCATAATAGTTGAAAGCTTTAAATTGTAAAAGATGTTTCTCATCAATTAACTCCTTGGGAACTTTTATTATATCGTTTGTGAAACTTGGGATTGTGCTGAAAATCACGAGTATCGCTCCTTGATTTCATCCATTTTACTTGATGATTGGGAGCTTTCAATCTTCCATTTGTCCAAGCCTAGAATCAAATAAAAGATTTTCATTAAATTCTCAATGTTTAAAATATCTAATAAACATATTTATTATTAGGCAATTATTACTTACATTGAATGCTTCACCTAGTAACACAGTAAATGAATTAGGCAATGGTGTTGTTCGTATCCATTCACCTTCTAAAGTCTCAACCTCTAGTCCATACACCTTGTGCTAGCAAATAATGCTCACATAATTTGGGTCTTTATGAGGAGGCTTAACAATACCAGCTCTCTCACAAGATAGATCTTTATTATAATCATATTCATCAGCAAACAGTTAATTCCTTTGTTGTCTAATTATGTGTTCATCCTTAATTTCATTATACAAGTTTGTATTTCATGTTTAGTTCGATTATCAGTTCAATTGTCCATTTATACTTCAAGCATTCTTTTAATTTGTCTTGTTTGTATTTTCTGTCAATTCATATTCTAGCAAAATCTTGGCAGCATCCCAGCATCATTCCCGTATAAGAGGCTACATTGGGAGTACTAATGTCTTCCCACCATGTTTATGGGAAGCGTGTATGGAAGGTGTCTTTAACACCACGGCCAAAGGATCTTTATACCTACCATGATTATGGAAAATATCGTAGATTCCTTCGAAACTGCATTGGGAGTACTAAGGTCTACAAGGATTTCTTGGACGACGTAACCCATGTGTTGCTGATGAGGATCCTTCTGTTAGGTTGGGTTGACTACCTCCTCTAATTAAGTAGACTAGGGAACGTGACTGCCTGGGATGACGAAACCATGAGATCTATATCGGGCACGTCATCATTCCCCCAACCATCCCGTTTAAGCTAAAATGATGAATTTCATAATCTAAATTCTAAAACTCACATCTTCTTCTATCTTAGCATTAAGCATCTAATAGCTTTAATCGAAAGTTCTCTCTCACTTCGGGAGGGGTAACTATAGAGCTTTTAGGAAACCTGGAACAGATCTAAAGTCCTGTAAAATGAGGGCCAGAAATTTGGGTAGTGTCTTATCTACTATCTCATCTACCTTCTGAAAATTACACCTTATTTTTTTTTGTTGTTCTTTAAGTTTAGATGATGAAATATTGAAATGATAACTCATTACAATTAAAAATAATAATATTCATATCATATGAATCTTTTATTGTTTATTTATCTAATACATATTTCTAAACAAAACTTGATTTATTCAAATTAATTTTAGATGATTATATTATTTATATTTCTCTGAATGCATGCTTGTAGGTGATAATGTAGATTGTGTTAAATAGTGTGCTAGATGGGTCATATTGATTAGTGGAGAATGACTAGTTTGACTAGATCAAGTTTCTTGAACTCATTCTCTAAGATCAATGCACTAATCCATTGAATGCATGCTATACATAAGAACTTGATAAATTACTATAAGGTTGTGAATATCAGACCAGGCATAGAACAGGAAAAGAAAGAGGTTCAATGTTCAATAGTTCGACTAGGGTTTAATCGGTGGTTGAACTGGATGGCGCAATAAATATTAAAATGATTAAATATAAATCTAATTAAATGATATAATAATTTAAATATATAATAATAAATAAATAAATATACTTAAATAATATTACTAATAATTATAAATTTAAAGATTGATATAAAGCTCACAAAGTTATAATTACAGTGTGTTGTAAATTTAGATGAGTGTATTAAATATATCAAAAGTTTATTATATAAGTTTTGAAAATTAGTATAAAATATAATAGAAATATAATTTTAAAAATTTTTAGTTTGTATCAAAACTATATAATTTAAAATATAAAAATTATTTTAAAAACTTTATAAAATATATTTAACATAAAAATATAATATGTAAATATTATTATAAAAATATATTCTATAATAAAAAAACTAAAAATAAAAATTATTTTAAAAAACTTTATAAAATATAGCTAATGTAGAAAATATAGTATATAAAATATTATTATAAAAATATATTTTTAAATAAGTTTTTTATATTCTAAAATATAATTTATAATAAGAATATAAAGTTAAAAATTCAAATATTATTCCTATATTCTTATATCTCAAAGCCCTTTCTATTCTCAAAATTAAAATATAATTGCATGAAAAAAGAGCTAAAAAAGATAACCTTGTAAACTATTTGAGTGGTTGGATGATGGTTATAATATAAATTAATTTAGTTATATTCATATGAATAAAATAAAATTTTAAAAATTTATAAATTGATTATAAAAATAACTACATTCAAAATTACTATTAAAACTTAATATAAATTTAATTACAAATTTTAGTTATTTGATTAAATAATATAAAATAGTGATTAAGGGGTAATTTATTGAACTGTCGGGTTTCATAAAATTAGGACTGGTTCAAAGGTCGAACTGATCGATTCACGATTGAACTGATTCGATCGGTTTTCAAAGCACTGTAAATCAGTCAAGCTTGAATTATTATTTTTTTCTTATGATGTTGGTTTCATGAAGTAATTCATTGCCCTTATTTGTAATTTTAAATAAATGCATTATTTCAAAAAATAAAAAAATAAAAAAACCCTAAGTGAAATAAGTTAAAGAATCTATTAGTTTAACATATAAGTAAAAATTAGATGTGGCATGTAATCACTAAAAATTTAACATAGTCTATTTATCTAAATAAACATGCCTTAAACACCCATCATGATGTCACTACAATGGAAGTCTGGAAATAATGAAAAAAAGGCAAAGAAAATGGTGAACACATAGAAGGGAGAAGGAAGATAACTCTAACGGTTAATGATGAAATGAAGAGGGCTAGAATTCACAAAAAGATAGATTAAAAATTCATTCCGTTTTAGGGTAAAGTTCATGAAGAGGTTGCAAGAGACAAGAAGCAAGAGGAAGAGAGGTTTGCAGGAGAGTGGAAGCTCGATGGAGAAGTCGGATAGATTAAATTCAACCAAAGCTTGATGGAGCCCTCGTAAAGGTGAGGGTCTGTGGGAGAGACAAACTGAAGATTGACTTGCGCCCAAAGAGTGAAATACAAAATGGGGCTATAGGTTAGAGAGAAGAGGACAAAATCTTTGCAATGAAATCTTTTACAAGTTATATAAATTCTCACGGAGATGATTAGTTCGAGTTTAAGACCAAACTAATAAAAATAAGTAAAATAATGCCCTATAATCTATTTTATTTTTTACTAATTAATTTAAACAATGTCTTTTTTTTATTTTTCCCTTTAGATAATCTTCACGCTAAAATAATTTTATATTTTAAGTCATAAAATATTGAAAAGATAACTCCTTAAAATTGAAGAAATAATATCCGTATCATATAAATTTTTTTATTATTGATATATCTAATACATATTTCTAAACAAAACTACTAATTTGGATTTATAATCATATCTATCGAATTTTCTTTGAATTTATAAAGCTAAAGTATGCTGACTAGATGTATTGTCTTGTGTAATAATCCTTTTTTGATCTTAATCATCATATTATCATTCTGATAATTATAGTTAGCATATCCGATTTGCATCATATGGAGCTTTTTTTATAATAATAATAATAAATGATAAATTATAAAGTATATAGCATAAATACGTAACATAAAATATTTTTTTTATTGCTACTTCATACCTTAAAATATTTTTCAATTTTAATCACAAATTTAATGTTAGAAATTATATACTTATCTGTATATCAGTAAATCACAATAATCATTTTACATAATCTAATAATCATATTAGTGGCAATATAAATGCAAACAACATAAATAATAAAATAAAGCTAGATCGTATATCCCATTATCTTGAGTAACATAATTATCATCATCATTATCTTCAGTAACTCTCTGACCACCTTTCTATTGAAGCTCCTTTAGCTTAGATTGTACAACTCCTAGACCTCCTATCATGTAATCGACTATACATAAGATTGGCTATCTTTCAATCTTTGCAAGATGGATGAGTACCAATTTTATCCTTGGAACTACTTTTAAAGCCATGCATACTACCCTTGATCAATCCTCCTATGGTATCATCCATGCATCTGAGTCAAACTTATGCTATCTAGCACCTTTCACATCAAATTTTATAATCATAATTGTGTCATTATTTTTAAAAAAAAAGAGTTACAATATTATACTTACATCAATAGAATAGTAGATTCCCTCGTTTCTATGATAACTTTTGAAACAGTGAGGTCCTCTCTATACACCGAAGCCTCTTCTTTATATTGAAATGAAAGAATCATATTAACAGCTATCATTCACGGATTCTTTCATTGCCATGGAGTAATGCATTTGTCGATATATCGTGAACCCCACGAATACACGTCATGCATTACTCCCATCTCTTCAAAAAAAACTTCTGAATATGCAACAACAATCCAAGAGCGCATACCGAGATGGAAACTAAGTTCCCACTCACGACTCATGTAACAAGCAACATCAAGTAAAAAAGTGTAGAACAATTAGTTCATAAGGACTGCCATTGTATAACCACTCATCAACAGATGCTGCTTCCCATATTATGTAAAAATGCAAAACTATAACTACGGAAGTAGGAATAATGACACATGATATAATATTATTTCCATAAGCGAGACTTCGAAAGGTTCACGAATACCATCAATATCAAGCGGATATTGATACCCGTTGATATTGAGTATAACTTATATGTTCCTTTCTTCATATTATAATTCAAGGAAAATTTAGATACCCAAACAACAATACATACATGCATGACCATCAATCATAACTTGTATAAATAAATTATTAATTAGAGCTTAGGTTCATTTAAATGATATAACTGAGGAGAAATTTAGATAAATGAAAGTAGATCAAACCTCACTTTGCTTTACAATATTAAAGATGGCCAATATAAAAAGGTCAATGAGTATCATCTTGAAAACTTAATAACTTGATAAAAGAAACATAATCATTCTATATTAAACAATATCAAAGTGGCTTTGACCAATATTTAAATTTGATTTCATCTCTTGTTTATAAATCAACCATAATAATTCATGCACGTATAGTGATGGAGATTGGCAAGTCATATAGCCACTCATCATCAAACCACCTCCGGCCACTATTATAGGACTATCACTAACCAAATCATGTATAATTACCATTGAATAGATTACATGGACCATTTGAGCTCTCATTAACATATTTTGGCTCAATTATATTCACATATATCACCATCAATACATTGTTGATCAATCAAATGACCGCCTCTAGTGACAATTGTCGGACCGCTACCCAACTATTGTCATTTAACTACCTCCAACGCCGCCATCCATGAACCAAAATCGACCACCATTAGACACAATGTTGTCCAACTACCGCTTCTAGATTGCCTTCCAACTATCATTATCAGACCATCACCATTCAATTTCCCTTGTTAGACTATCGTTCAACTACCATCATAAGAGTACCAACATCTGATCACTAATGTTGGATCGCCTCCCAAGTGCTATCACTCGACTTTTTCTAGATCATAGTCGTTAGACTATCATTGTTTGATTATCATCAATGAATTACCACTCAATCATTTAATCACTTAATCGTCATTGTAAAATTGCCTCTTAAACGCCATCGTCGGACCTCCACTCAACAACAGCCATCGAACCATCACATGATGATCTTCATCAAATTGTCACCTAATTATCATCATTAGACCACTACTATCTAACCATTATTGCTAGACTTCATCTATATCTCAATCGACCTACCACTGCATCAAACTACGATCGTAGACCATTTTTATTACTAGTTATAGCCACCGACCGACTGACATTGTTGGATTATTGTCCGACCACCTACTATGGACCAATGTTGGCCCACTGTCTCTAGACAATTGCTTATCTGCCATCACCGAACCATCTCTTGACTAAGTTGTTAGACCATTATCACTAACCATATTATCATTAGGCCACCGCAAATGATCGACCGCAATTACTCAAGCTCCACTTCCTGACTATAATCTCCTAATTACCATCACCCAATAATGATCACTTGACTAATATCGATTGACTGCTACTTATTTACCACCATCACCTGATAATAGTCATATTTCCTAACTACATTATTTTGTCCATTGTTATCCGACTATACTATTACATACTACAATATTCACAATTGTCAATGACATTGACGTATGTCATCACTTATATAATTGATGCAAGTTATTAACACACCCCATTGCCTATATGGCGATGCCACCACCGACTTACATCATCACCTATATTGGAGTTCATTCTCTATAATTTATACCTATTATAATGTATCGACATCTTCCGTGGCTGTGAAGAGGAGCAACATTTGCAGCTGTCAACATACACTAGTGGAATATTTTTCATCAAGGCTTGATTTTTTCTTATTGTTGGATTTTCAACATAAAAAACTCTAGTGTCTCTTACAACACCTCCTATAATTATTCGCGACTGTCGAATCTTTATATAAAGTTAATGCATTAAATATATTCTCTCTACTACTATAAATATTTTGGCATACAATAATGAACTATTTGATCACATTGGATAACTTACACCGCTCACCTTCCCTGCCAATATTTGAGAATATTAGAATTACATTTATGAAGCATATAATATATGATGCTATTTGGTAGTATATAGCTTGTTCATATCAATATGAATGACATGGTCAAAACGTATTCATTGCTGGCAAAGAAAAAAAAAAGGTAAAATAATGCTTTATAATTTATTTAATTATATTAGACTCACGTGATATATAAAATGTGTGTCTATGTGGGAATCTTATATTTGTTATTACCAAGCATATGATATATAACCATATTTGGTAGTATATAACTCGTTCGTACATGTATGAAGACATGATCAATAATCATTCATATTATAAATCTTATTCTAATTATTAATTAGAGTATAATAGACAATTCTTTCTAAAATTGTTCGTAACAACATTTTAGTCGTTTTATTTTATTGGTATTCTTTTTCTTCATAAACTTATAATACTAGGTTATTTAGTTATCTACCTAAGATGTATTATTATTTTTAATCACTTTATCATAGTTTAATATAATTGCAATAATTCCTCAAATTTAATCATCCCTTAAATTACTTTTTTTTTCTAATTATGATGACTTATATTTTAAACACTTATTGATGTCACACTCACTTTAAATAATATTTTTTTAGTTCAAGGGACAATCATCGCCGCACGCATTACGTAGTTCTATAAAAAGGCTAAATAAGTTAGATAAATTCTAGACGCATCTCCTACTTGGAATATTTAATAACTTGTATAAATTATCACTGATCTCTTAGCTCAGTTGGTGGGCGAACGTAGTCAGGAATCTCCTGGATCAAGTTTGAATCCTCTCCAGGGCGGAGACGCCTATACCTAAGGTGGGAAAAATAAGTGGGGACCCGACACGTGTGGGTGATGAATGTGGCGCTAGACCCTTGTGGGATTAGTCATAATGATATCCCTGCCTCTCGAGTTTCTGCCCAGGCCTTTCTATTAATTCCAAGCATGTCTATGTCACCCAAATCTACTGTTGCTAGCTCAAGCTTTTTATTGCTGAAACCACCGAGGGATCCCATCTTTGCTTATTACTTTGCTTTCTTTCTTTTTTTCCCCTTTCTTTTTGGATGTGTCGAGCTCCTTCAACTCAATGAGAATTTATATAATGTGTTAAAGATTCCATTCAGGAGATGCCTTTAGGAGGTTCTCTCTAAGTTATTCGTCATTTTTAAGGGCTGCGTTCAATATTGGTTACAACTAAATACAGTTCAAGCTGGTCAGTTTTAAAATAATTAACGTTGTTAGAAAAAAAGTTTTGGAACAATAGACTTTGTCCTTCAGGAGCACGATGAATTGAAAAATCAAAATTCATAAATTTTACTCTCATTAATAATTAGAATAATAATTATAATAAAACTTTATCCTCCATTATGTTTTTATTATCTCGATGAATGATTGCTTATTTTTCATCATTTTTAATTTCAATTCTAACCATTCAAATGAGATTTACTTAACAATTTTTACGTACGATGAATAATTATTGCATCATTTAATGAAGATAAACACTAATATAAGTAATTATGATTGATGATCGTTCACTATTTATCAGATGATTTCAATAGTGATTTAAAGTATATCATCTCATAATTACTTATATAATTTGGATCTTTATGAGGAGGCTTAACAATATTTATTCGCATGTAAGATGTATCTATATTATTATACTCGGTTAATCATATTGAATATGCCCGAGAGTTGATATATGAATCATAATGATCCTCTAAGCCCAAACTTTCAAGAATCTTCTCATGAATGATCTTTATGAGCTCTTGCCTATGATCGGCGTACTTCCATACTGTGTTGCTAAAGAGGAAAATAAGTAAAATCAAATATGAGATGAGAAGTTTTTTCAAGAAAATAAAAACTTAAGATAAAATTAATACTTCAAGCAACATGAAGTATTGTTGCGTGCTAGAAAACTAGTTGCGGTAGAGTAAAAGTTTTAAGCTTCGTGATATCCAAAGACACACAAGAGTATTTAAAGAAACAAAGAAAACTTTTACGTGAAAACCAAAAAGAGGGAAAAATCATGGCTCGAAAAAAAGCTTCCACTATGTACCTATTTTAGAGTACAAGATCTTCCGATACGGGATTTGAATCAGATACGAAAGACAACAAGTAAGACAATGGATATCGACAATGTTGATATCGACAACGGCACGATGACGTGATGTTGACGATGTTGGCGACGACGATGCGATGATGATGACCGACGATAGTGGTCGGTGATGATGACCGCAACAATGGTCGACGACAAAAGGATCGGTGTGGCGGCGGGTTGTGACGACCGTCGAGTGGCGGAACGATTGTGCTTGGAGGATCTTTAGAACTCCCTCTTCTCTCTTGCTTAGGCTCCCCTTCTCCTTCACTTGGCCTCCCCTCATATGAGCAATGAGGGGCTATTTATAGAATGGAGGAGTGACGTCTCTGTAAATACATGCAAAACCCGTACCACTCCACTTCATCGGACGGCTCAAAATGATCCCCTTGATCATATGATTTATTTTGTGTATTTGAATGCTCAAATGATGTCGGAATTTTAGATCTTAGGCTTGTTTGATTCTGCTCATCAAGACGCTCGATTTGACCATAAACACTCAATGTTTGAAAGCTATTTAAAGATTTAACTGATATCCCAAAGTTTCCAAGAATATTTTAAGTGCTTGATCTCGACCAGTTTCAACTGGATCGTTTACTTTTAGCATCAAGATTTGTGCGACTAGTAGAATTTTCGGGTCATATCAAGTATAAATAAATAAAAAATGAAAATGCAAATAACCAACCAACCCACCCAAAATAATCATAAAAAAACTATGGAAATTATGATATTAGACTAAATGAACTTCAGAATAAATTAAAAGAAATTCTTTCTTATAAGGAATTCTATAATAATAATAATAATAATAAAACACTGTAGTTGCAACAGAATAAGATTATTAGAAAGAAACATTTCCTTGACGCCAAACAATATTGACATATTGTTGCACAGAGGCTAGCGAGTTAGGCTTTGTGATTTGGAGAGCTAAGAAAAGATAGCCTGGCCTCTAAAAAAGACCAATCGTGGTATGACAAGATTGTATTATCAGGTAATTTTCCAACCTTCTGCATGACGAAGAGCTCCGAAATGGCCTGCCCAAACAGACTATTTCGTAGCTCAGCGCCAACTTTATCCTAAACAACCTCAAAACCTCCATGAGTTCGTACTGCTTGCGCTACTTCCTCTTGAGTTTCTGCCTAGGCCATCCTGTTAATTCTAAGCATTTCTATGATACTAAAGTCTACGTTTGGTAGCAAAAGCATGTTTTTGCTGATACCACCAAGGGATCTCATCTTTCCCAACTGCTTATTGGCAATTTTTTTAAAATAAGTATGATTAGAATGCTAATTAGGTAATTAAGTATGGTTAAAAAATTTTCAAAATAGGTACAGCCCAATTGGCGATCACCTAATGTCAACACTGACGTGGTGTAGACGAAATGAGAGTGACCGGCAGACAGGTGGAGGGCCCCACCAAGACGATGCTTTGATGTTTTTTTTTAAACTAAGTATCATTGATTTACAAAACTTGGGATATAAGTATGATATTAAGTCAAAAATAATTCTTATTGTGCTAAGTATCTTTATAATTTTGATTTGCATTACTTCTAATAATTATTATATGATTTTAACATAAATATTAGTAATCACACATGTATCTTCTATATTTAGATTTATGTTTTAGTGACTTCAGAGATTAATATATTGATTGATTTAGCTTGTGAAGTTGAGTTAATCTTTAATATTGTGTCTTTTGTAATAGAGTTATTACCTTTCTTACTTAATTTACACCTTGATTCATTTGTATAGTGACGAACTTTTAAACAAATTTGTTTTATTACAAGTTTGTAAGCTAAACCGTTTGAATGTCATACTACACAAAATAGCAGACAAAAGAGTTGAGTAGAACACCGTTTAGTTTGATTGATTCAAAGAAAATGCATATGAAATATAATAACATGATCAGTATTTGCATCCCAATTTGAACAAGTACATTCAACTAAGTGAGAGTCAATAAGCATAAATGATCAATGAATAAAATAGATAAAAAGAAACGTAGCACAGACGCACAAATACACTACCCTAAACATCTAATGCCTTCGGCGTTTGCGTGGAATCGCACCACTCCTGTGTGTACCGGTGCACGGATGAGATCAAGCCGACTGCAAGATCTTGGCGGTTACGCCGGATCATCCCCGGAAAGAGTGTGCGCGACTCATATGTAGGCTGATAGATAGAAGGACCTGGATCAACATACTTAGATGGACCTGGATTCATATAAGTAGATGGTCCGGTGCTCCAGTCATGGTGTGCGACACCCTCTGTAGGCCACGATCCGTAATATGTGTTACCAATATGTACACGCTTATCCAGGTCTCTGCATAGCAGCTCATACCTATCAACACATCCCTATAAGTGGTGCTCATCCACATCATCGAAGTATGGCTGAAAGATGTCTCGAGTCACCGCGATGTGCTCCGCCTACACGAAAAATAGTACGTAAAATTAGCACTTACACAAATATTGAATTCAGATGAATACTTATAACAGGACTTACATAAATACGCTCCACTGGTGCTCTGGCGTAATAAGTGGTGGAGGATCGTGGGCGCCCGAAATATCTGAGAAGCCCATATCGAACCAACATGTCTTGGTGATAGCTATCTTCCTGTCCACATCCTCATCTAAGCCCTTGACAAGGCAATCCATCCGCCTCTCCCAAGCAGCAATGTGTGACTGGTGGTAATCAACCTAGTCGACATCCGCTTTACCTCGACCATCAACCCTTTTGAAACTAGGGTCAACTAGGGCTACATCAATTATGGGAATGAGGCTGAACTGGTGCAACACTCTATCTGGTAATGCCACTTAACCCTCTTCCAGTTGATAAGAGGGACTCGTGATAACCATATCTCAGAGCCTGCTGAGCATGTATCTGATAGACGTGTCGTGATTTGCTCAATGTGCTGCTCCCAGATCACCTGCACATATTAAAAATTATGTAAAATTAGAAGCTGCACATATTTGAACTGAAGTGTTATCTGCAAATCCAACCTTTGTATGTCGCAAGTCATCCAGCTCATTTCTGTATACTGCAACATTCACCATTGGCTACTGGCGAACATACTTTTCATTCCATTTGTACACAAAAATAGTTTAAAGACATATAAAAGCTACAAAATTTGAAAGTACACTTAACAAAATATACCTCAACCCAACGCTGAGATCATCAAGCTCAGTAGGATATGGCACATGTAGAGTCAGCCTCCCAACATGAATATGCTCCCAAGCCATATCTGAAGGAGGTGTAAGCAGCTAGCCATGTTGCACCTCGTGGGCCTAGTCGACTCGTACCTCTAACAACCAATAACGATAAGGGAGATCGTACCGTCGACTATTACTATTGTAAGGGCAGGACGACCTGTAGTGACCTGATGTTTTGCATAGACTACAGGATCTGCTACTGCTAGATATATTTTCATCCATTGTATTTCTGAATCTATTTGCGTCCATTCAATTATCTGCCATAAAATTGTGCTGCTACAATCCAGACTCGCAGAAATATGGCCACGCCAACCAGGTGTATGGAACGCATTTATGTATGTCGGCTGCAGGTATGCGTGACACGTAGTCGTGGTTCAAGCATCTAAACTCCAGTGCAGCAACCACATGTGGGCATGACCAATGATATATGATCATTTTGTTACAACTGCAATCACATAGGCCATTATCTAACAAATCAACTCTGAATGATCGACTGGATCTGTCAAAAACTTGCATCTCACGTGGGTTGATGTTCACAGGTTCAAGAAAATGTCTAGCCTCTCTTTCCGTATGCTGCAACATTGTGGATACCTTTTGAGTAAAAATAGAGAAGTTGGCATCCTCTTGCTGAGTTGTGGTGGCTAATCTTTTCATGAACAAAGCTAATAAGTTGTAGTAGATAGCGGTGATAAGAGCCTGAATCGATAAACCACGAGCCCGTTTCAGGACACCATTGAAACACTCAGATGCATTAGTCGTCATTGTCCCATAACGCATTCCACCGTCGTGCACAAGTGCCCATTTGATAGGGTCACGTTCTACAAACCAGTTATGAGCTTCTTCTTTCACATTTTTAATATCAAATATTAAACAATTGAACTGTCAGATATCATCAGTATTTCCTGCCATATACATCTTTTGGCATAGAAATTCTACATCAGCAATCCCCAATCTGCGTATTACCTTCTTAAGATTTTCACGCAGATGACGTAAGCAGTGTCTGTGAACTGCCCATGGAAACACTTCTCTACATCCACGTAATAGACCAGCATGTTTATCAAAAATTATGCAAAGATCGCGTCTAGCATAGATAACGGGCAGCATATCATGTAAGCATTGCAGGAACCATGACCAAGAATCAATCGACTCGGACGCCACAACAGCGAAGGCTAGTTGAAATAATCCATTATTTCCATCGATTCCAATAATAGTTAATAATGTACCACGATACTTACCTAACAAAATAGTACCGTCTAAGCTCAATACAGGTCGATAGCTACTCCATCCCATGATTGAAGGGCCAAATGCCCAAAAAAGTCTCTGGAAGTGCTATGTACTGCTAGACTGAATTATGTAGACTGTACCAGGTAAGGAACTACAAACTGATTCCATTAAAAGACTGAGAGTCCTGTAAGACTCTTCCCAGCTTCCAAATATTGCTTTTATTGCCTTACGCCTTGCATCCCAAGCCTTCATGTACGAAACTTTAACATTGAATTTCAATTCCATCATACCTATAATCTCCCTGGGTTTCAGATCTATCTGATGTCTGATCACAGGTATAATGAAGTAAGCTATGAATTTAGAGCTATACTGTCGATGACCTGCTGCACTTACTACATTGATACATCTATGATTTTCACCGACTCTTGATATTCTCCAAGCACCCCTAGCGTGTCGCTACTAATGCAAATGCCACTTACATGGTCTAGTCGAACTATCATGTTGTACGCAGATAACCGTGTAGTTCTTCTGGTTAGAAATAACTGTTTGGAACTGAACATTATTTCTTACGCACCACCCAACAACAATAAATTATAGACTCCGTTTATTTGCGAAGCACATACCTTTGACAAGGTCACGGATTTGATGTCGTCGTTGGGGCCGGTTTAGTCGAGGAGGCGGTCGAGTAAATATCGTTGTCCCACTCTCGTGCACATCCGGACATACTGGTTTGTGGACAACATCGACTTTCCTTTGTCAATATTTGAGTGAGTGATTTCTTAAAGATCCTTGGTATCACAGACTCCCGGACATAGTGGCTTACACCCAGAGTGGCTTGATTATCATCAATATCTGGCAAACTCATTGCTCATGTCGATATTCATCTTTGCACGACCTTGTGAGGCATATATGATTCCTCTGAATGATAAACAACATCATTGCTGCCACAAAACTCATAAGTTGGACAATAATCAATCACTAATTATTACAACTATAAGCGAAAGATTGACAAGATGTTGCCAGAATCAACTCATCAAAGTTGCGTTGTGTCCCAGAGGTGCATGCGATGAAATCACGGTGTGTTGTCTCTATATCGCGACCTTATTAGGATGGTGATGTGGATGCATTAACATCCTCCACTTAGACATACAACACACATATGATGGGAAGCTTGGGTCGATGTTGCTTCCTGAAACGTCGTAAAATTAGGATATTCATGGGATGATAAGTGATTGTGTGATATGAATCAATGTGCAAGGTTCTCATGTCATTGCTTCAATTCCGTAGCTGCGTGACTACCTTAACTAGATGATTTCGACCTCTCACACTTGGGCTCATCGATACTCGGTTTTCTATAGAAAAGAATTAAACAAATTCTCTATTCATTCTTGCAAAATAAGCTATATGAATAATCAAAAATTTATATTAATCGACACCCTAAATAATACTACCATTGGCTACTTAACACCTAAACCGCAATGCCAACACAAACATACAAATCAAATCCCAAATAAAAGTCTAACCATACAACTCTAACCCCTAGCACACATACTCTATTAATTTATAAATTGATAAAAAAAGTGATTTATCATGTGTTTACGAAGAATGACGAGGAAGTGCGCAAAAAAATGTAGAATCCACAAAAGCAATTTTCCACAAATGAAATGGAGCCACCGGAATCATTGCCGAAAGCTAATGTTGACTTCCAACGGTTGCTAGATGGGAGAGGAAAGTCGTCAAATGGCGTAAAAGTGGCTGCCGAGAAAAAAAAGAAGTTCCTTTCGATTACTTGGACAAGACAACAATGCAGTGGTTAGCTACCCACGGCTGGGAAGTTCAAGAGGGGAGGACCGTGCTTGAATGGAAATGAAGGCGGTCGGACTCTGGTGGAGGAAATGAGTTGGGGCGAATCGAGGAGAAAATAGGGGATCGACCCGATCTAATATATCGGTCGCACTTAGTGCAGCCATATCTGTGTCGGTGAATGGTCTCATTTCAACTGCATACGCCGTAATTATCTAGCGGTGCTAAAACGGTCATGATAATTGAGCTGTACCTATTTTGAAATTTTTTTTAACCATACTTAATTACCTAATTAGCATTCAATTGATACTTATTTTAAAAAAATTGTCCTACTTATCTTATCTTCTATTTTTTTTCTTCTTTTTTGTTGTGTAGAACTGCTTCAGCTCATTGATAATTTATACAAATTATTAATTATTCCACGTAGGAGATGCGTTTAGAATTTATCTAACTTATTTAGCCTTTTTTTTTGGAAAATTGCGGGCTTAGCCCAATATTTCATTCCAAAAGTAAATTTATAGAAAGTCTAAGGGTAGAGAAAAAATATAGCCCAGAGGCTAAAACACCAAGGAAAAAGAAACATATAGTTCAGAGCTAGAATGGGTGGATAGTTAGCATAGGGCTCAGGGACAATTTTTTAAACGGCAAAAAACTACACCAAAATACCAGGACAAGATAGCTATCTGGCCAAAAGCGCTTCAACGGTGACATGCCGTCAACATCTCGGTTGGGGTTTGAATATAAGAGAACCTTCCTAGATTCCACAATAATCCATTCAAGAGAGAGTTTTCGATCAGCGAGAAACAAATATCGAGGAAAAAAATAGAACATAATACTCCCAGGAGATGATAAACTAGAAGTCCAGTTAAGGAGGAGATATATGTCCAACCCGTCCATTGCTTACCAAGAAGGAGCAAATAACAGTAGTAAGCAACATCGACAATAACCATGAAAATTAGCCGATAGAGTTGTAAGTAATAATGTCCTCATCATTGCCCAATTGAATCTGATTTGAATCAGAAGCGAGCAGAAAAAACCGGTAGATTCTATGATTTAGAAAACCAAGGAAAAATTGAGCCATATCAACTTATTCATAGGTTATATAAGAAAAGCCAGCATCCATTTTGTCCATATCAACAATCAAACCAAAAACCGGAGGTAGGCAGTGCTCCCCCAAATTCCAACGACCATAGATCATTTATAAGTCGAAAAACCATAGAGGAATCATATGAAATAAATAGAGACCTACAAAAAAACTTGCTATGTGATATAATTTAGGAGGCGATCCATATGGATTGATTAGCCATAGCTATTCCACTGTTAAAGGTGTCAAGAACCGATCCCAGGCCATTTTTCTTTAATAGTCCAACGACTTAATTTAAGTGCCACTCGATTTTGATGTTTGAGGATATAGCTTCAATGGAATTTCTTGTATTAGAGAAGCATCGTTTATTCCTCTCAACCCAAATGGAATAAATCAACCGCAACAATACAATAAGTAGAGCCTTTTAAGTGCAGTGAGTTATAAGAGATGAGTCAAGAAGCGTGACGTGGTGGTGATAGAAAAAAAACTCCCATTAGGCAAAAGAGCTGTGTAATTTTAAATGAGTAAGGACATCCAAAAAATAGGTGAGAGTGGGATTAATTCTCAGTGTGAGAGGACAAGCAAGGGTAACTCCAATGCCTCTTTTTGCTTAGCATATCAAGTTTTAAGACCCCCGTTTGGCCATCCAACAAAAACTATATAATTTAAAGAAAATCCCTTAAACCATATTTCCTTGTAACCTTCCTCCATCAGGACATGTTCAAATAGGATATTTAAAATACTTTTAGAGCTCATTAACTTGTTATCATTCCATAGAATAGTATCAGTTCCATTGTGTATAGGAGTATTTTTGATGGAAAGAGAGTAAGAAGGAAAACGGTTGGAGAAGGCAGAAGGGATTAATCATTCACCATTCCTAATAAGGACACTGAGAGTGGAGTTAATAAGCTTATCAAGTAGATCAAAACAGTCGGCTCCGCATATTTCTAGAATTGATGAACCATCACACTATGGATCAAAAAAAAAAAGGAGAAAAAAAACTATCATCTCCTACAGAATACCTAATCTCCCTTTTGACTTTGGAGGCATAAAGCTGAAGCTCTCTCCAAAGTGCAGATTTGTTGAGTGTTGTTTGCCATATAATATCATACTTATTTCTAGTCCAAGTAGCAAAGCTAGAGGAATTGTTTAGCACTTTTCATAGAATCTTTGCTTTGCATATGAAATTAAGAGAGTTAGAGGAGGTCTCCTTTATCCTGGTAAGGTTGTGGTACCATGAGATAGGGTGTAATTTTCTAATTACTTCTCCATGATAAAAGAAGTTTGCGTGATAGCTTTAATTTTTTTGAATGATACATTTTGGGAGGGATTGAGCTCTAAACCAAGTTAGAGGCTATTATTTGAGGATCTAATGAGTGAAGTCATCCACCATATGATAGTCATTTAGATTTCCAACCAGCTAACCATATTATTAGTCTATCAAGAAGGACTGTACAATGAGTGGTTTTTAGTTGCCCAGTAACCAGAGGGAGCTCCAAATATTTGAAGGGGAAGGTTCCAAGTTTAATATTCAGCAAGGAACAGAATTGTATGAAGGATTCAGAACATTTTGAAAGCATATCTGAGATTTTTGTCGGTTGACCTCCAACCCAGTAAGGTCCGAAAGCATGCTCAAGGCCCTATTTAATGATATGGTTGTTTGAGGATCCCCTTCACTTGCCATAAGAATATCATTAACAAATAAGTGATAAGAGATTGAAATATTACCATTGGTAGTTGGTCTGAATGATTGATCATCCACCATCCTATCTAGGATGCAAGAGAAGATATCCATAATGATGGTGAAAATGAAGGGGAAGAGTGAGCAACCTTATCTCAAACCATTTGATGATTGAAAATATCCTTCGATTTGATCATTAAGAACAATTAAGAAGGGAATGTCAGAAATGCAAGCTTCCACCCACTCCACAAAAGTTTTGGGGAAACCTTTTTGAAGAAGCCTGAGAATAAATGTATTGCGATTTACCAAATCGAATGCTCTTTGAAGGTCAATCTTAGCATAGAAGAGATTGGAGGATCATTTATTAGTAAATTCCAGACTAATTTCTTGGGCCATTGAGATATTATCTGCTATCTCTCTATTCTTAATGAATGCTGATTGAACTGAATGAATAATATGTGAGAGAACTCCTTTAACTCTATTAGCTAGAACCTTAATAACTTTGAAGAATGGAGATAGGTCTACAATCGATCACATGTTTTATTTTTGGGATCGAGTAATAATTGTATGTTTAAATACCTCGGAAGCTTTTGGTGGCAAAGAAGTGTTTAACCTAGCATAAATTATTTACCAACAATATCCCAACAAGATAAGAAGAATTTAGAAGTAAAAGCCATCTAATCCGATGTTTTATCCTCATTGATATTTTTAAGGGCATGCAATATCTCGTATCCAAAATTGGAGAATCTAACTCCTCAATGTGAGAAGGGATGAGAAGCTCGGTTGGGATATTGGATAAAGATGACCAAGTTTCGATTTGTTAAAAGCATAGAGTAGTAATGACAAAATTCAGCAGCCATCTTAGATGGGTTAGAGATAATTCCCCTTTCAACCTGGAGTTCTCTAATCATGTTACAGTTCCTCCTTTCTTTAATAGAGTAGTAAAGGAAGTGTAAATCGTCATCCCCTTGTGTGAGCCATGTCATTTTTGCTCTTTGTTTAGCCCAAAGGCTTTCTTTTTTAATAATGTCCACATAACGTACATTGATTTCCTCCAAGTTTTGGTGAAGGGTAATATTGGTAGGGTCTTTGTCTAGAAGTTTTAAGTGGGTTTCCTGGTCTTCTTTCAATGCTTTGATATCTTTGCTCAAGAGATGTAGAGTCAAACTTATGAGATTTGAGTTGTTCTTAACTAAGCTTGAGTTTCTTGAAAAGTACTAGGATAGGATCCCCAGTAATAAAAATCTTCCAAGCTTTGGCGACTTTAGTCATAAAGCTAGGGTAAAGGACCCAATAATTTTTGAAGATGAATCTATGACTCATTGGATGTATACTATTTGAGTAGACTATTAAGGGTGAGTGATCTGAGGAGAGAGACGGGATGGCTTTGTATGAAGAGGAGGGAAAAACCTCCACCCAATATGAGTTGCACATTGCTCACTTTCTTGTTTTAATTGGGGTATCCACTCTAAGATTGGACCAGGTGTAGAAAAGTCCTAAACTTGGAAGGTCAAAAATCCCCATATCATTGATGCAACCTTTAAAGTCAGAGTCGATTGGGGAATAAGGTTTCCTCCGCTTTTTCATTAGAGTATAAAACATTGAAATATCTAATTACCAAGGATCCATATTTGCGGATAGATGAAGAAGGAAGACCACGACTCTCTATTCACGGCATCATTGTGAGCATATACCCAAGTCACATTGAAACTTGGGTAGAATGAGGATACCTTCGTGAATAAAATGAGCATTTTATGGGTAAGTATAAAGGAAATGAAATTAGAATTCCATTTGATCCATATCCTACCTTTCAGCAGATGTCAAAATTGTTTGCTTCATAGGGAAAGAGGTTCAGCTTTCTGAGATAGGTTGTCAGAACTAATCTTAGTTTCAAGGAGACAGATCATATCAAGATTGTGCTCTTTTATGATTCGGGCACAATCATGGGATCAGCCTTCCGCAAGTAGGCCCCTCACATTCCAGCTACCAATCTTTGGGAGGGACATTGATAGAGGGGATTAATGGTGTTTCCCTTTCTTCTTAGTTTTTTGGACTAAGAAGGCAAGTGAATTTGGGGATTTGGTAGTCTCTTTATCTTGAGTAGTCTTATAGGGGGTTTTAGGGATATAGTCTTAAGATCTTAGATAAAGGGATTTAGATGGAGGAAGGAAGCGGTGGGGTGGTAATATTGAGGTAGGGTTGGATTGAGTTTCGCTTCTTCAATTACAGAAGTGCTCCTATTGAGAGAAGAATGTGATTGGGGTGGCTTCAAGTCATTTAAGGAAGTGGTAACTATAGGAGTTGGTTCATTTGTATTGTCCATTTGGGTCTCTCAGTCTACTGTAGTGGAGGGGGTTACGATGGAGGAGTTAAAGGGTTGTTGGGGTTTGATATGAGGGTCACCCGGGGTTTTGGTTCAACACAATTGGAGGTTTCACTGCTCTACCGCCCTCATCAAGGGGCAGTAGGAGATTGATAGGGCGGTTTAAATGCGAGAAAGTGGCACAATGGGAGCAAGCATAGGGTTTCCAATCATAAAGGACCGGTTGATCAATTTTTATCCCATTTAAATTTAAGGGAATAAAATCAGGTAGGGGGGATGATGGAAGTACAAACATGGGCGAAAGTAAGTCGAGCTTTGGTAGCTGTGAGACTGTCCACTACAATAGGAACCCAATTTTACTGGCCACCTTTGAGAGCCCCTCTTCATTCCAACAACATAAAGGAAGATTTGGGAATTTAATCCAAAGGGGGATATCAGTGAAGTTTTCTTTATCGACCGAGTCCCCGACCACTCAGAAAGATAAGCGGTGACCATTTAAAAAACATGGGCCATTGTTCCAAACCAGATCATAGTCTTCCTTGCATGTAAATCGGAATAAGAAAAAATCACCTCCAAAGTTAGGAGCTCCAATTGGCCTTTAAATACCCACTTCCGCTTGATCGCTGCAAGCAATGAGCCATAAAAGGGACATTTCCCTATCGCGTGACCAAGAAGAGACAGCTCCCATTCCTTCTGGCCTGACGCCAATTCCTCTTCTGAGAAACACACTTCATCTTCAGAGGAGGGTTTATAGGATAGAGAGAGGGATTGTTGTTTTCATTATTGGCATTTAGTAGTGCCTTCCAGTTCCAGGATTGTGCGGGTGTAACGAGAGGAAGACTTGCTGTGGACCATCTCTCATTTGATGATAAATGAGGAAAAGAAGAAGTAGATGCAAAATCCATTTAGAGGGAAGGAGAGAGAAGAGAGAGCGAGAGGCGAGAATACCCAAGGAGAGGAAGTCAACGCCGTATGGAGAGCCATATCATCGTCGTGGGAAGGGGAGCACAGAACCCTAGAGGAGAGCATCGGATTTTACTGATTTTATTATAGATTTGGATTCAAAAGTATGGCTTATTTAGCCTTTTCATAGAACTACGTAATGCATGCGGCGATGATTGTCCCATGAACTAAAAAAATATTATTTAAAGTGAGTGTGGCATCAATAAGTGTTTAAAATAGAAGTCATCATAATTAGAAAAAAAAAGTAATTTAAAGGATGATTAAATTTGAGGAATTATTGCAATTATATTAAACTACGATAAAGTGATTAAAAATAATAATACATCTTAGGTAGATAACTAAATAACCAATAAAATAAAATGACTAAAATGTTGTTACAAACAATTTAAGAAAGAATTCATCTATTATACTCTAATTAATAATTAGAATAAGATTTATAATATGAATGATTATTGATCATGTCTTCATACATGCGAGCGAGTTATATACTACCAAATATGGTTATATATCATATGCTTGGTAATAACAAATATAAGATTCCCACATAGACACACATATTATATATCATGAGTCTAATGTAATTAAATAAATTATAAAGCATTATTTTACCTCTTCTTTTTTCTTTGCCAATGAATACGTTTTGACCATGTCATTCATATTGATATGAACGAGCTCTATACTACCAAATAGCATCATATATCATATGCTTCATAAATGTAATTCTAATATTCTCAAATATTGGGAAGGTGGCGTGTAAGTTATCTAATGTGATCAAATAGTTCATTATTGTATGCCAAAATATTTATAGTAGAGAGAATATATTTAATGTATTAACTTTATATGAAGGATCACGAATTATAGGAGGTGTTGTAAGAGACACTAGTTGCAAATGTTGCTCCTCCTCACATGGAAGATGTCGATACAATATAAGGTAAATTATAGAGAATGAACTCCAATATAGGTGATGATGTAAGTCGGTGGTGGCATCGCCCTATAGGCAATGGGGTGCGTTAATAGCATGCATCAATTATATAAGCAATGACACGCGTCAATATCATTGACAATTGTGAATATTGAAGTTAGTATGAAATAGTGTAGTCGGATAACAGTGGACAAAATAATGTAGTTAGGCAATATGACTATTATCATGTGATGGTGGTAAATAAGTAGCAGTCAATCGATATTAGTCAAGTGATCATAATTGGGTGATGGTAATTAGGAGATTATAGTCGGGAAGTGGAGCTTGAGTAATTGCGGTATCGTTTGTGGGTAGCCTAATGATAATATAATGGTAACAAGGTCATAGCGATAGTTGGTGATGGCGGATAAGCAATTGTAGACAATGGGCCAACATTAGTCCATAGTAGGTGGTGGATGATGATCCAACAATGTTAGTGATCGGCTATAACTAGTAATAAAAAATGGTCTACGATAGTTTGATGCGATGGTAGGTCGATTGAGATATAGATGAAGTCTAGCAATAATTGGTCGTGTAGTCTAATGATGATAATTAGGTGACAGCTTGATGAAGATCATCATGTGATGGTTCGATATTGTTGTTGGAGTCCAGGACGATGGCGTTTAAGAGGCAATTTTACAATGACGATTACGTGACAGTCTAGCGATTGCAGTTGAGTGGTAATTCAATGATGATAAGCAAACAATGATAGTCTAACGACTATGATCTAGAAAAAGTCAAGTGATAGCACTTGGGATGCGATCCAACATTAGTGATCAGATGTTGGTACTCTTATGATGGTAGTCGAACGATAGTCTAACAAGGGAAATTGAATGGTGATGGTCTGATAATGATAGTTGGAAGGCAATCTAGAAGCGTAGTTGGACAACGATTGTCTAATGATGTGGTCGATTTTGGTTTATGGCGGTTGGAGGTAGTTAAATGACAATAGTTGGGTAGCGGTCTAATGACAATTGTCACTAGGAGGCGGTCCGACAACTGTGATTAGGTGTTGATGGTCAATTGGAGATCCAACAACTATATTGAAATGACATGTTGATAATGGTGATTGGGTGACAATCTGATAATGGTGATTGAGTGGTGTACTATCTATGATAGCCAAATAGAGATGGTATGATGTTATATGTTAGTGGAAGACAGCTCAATGACCATGCAATTTCAATGATGGTAATTATACATCGATGGTTCAATAATGGTTGTTAGTGATAGTCCTATAATAGTGGCCAGGAGGTGGTTTGATGATAACGGGTGAGTGGCTATATGACTTGCCAATCTCCATCACTATACGTGCATGAATTATTATGGTTGATTTATAAACAAGAGATGAAATCAAATTTAAATATTGGTCAAAGCCACTTTGATATTGTTTAATATAGAATGATTATGTTTCTTTATCAAGTTATTAAGTTTTCAAGATGATACTCATTGACCTTTTTTATTGGCCATCTTTAATATTGTAAAGCAAAGTTTTGATCTACTTTCATTTATCTAAATTTCTCCTCGCTATATCATTTAAGTGAACCTAAGCTCTAATTAATAATTTATTTATACAAGTTATGATTGATGGTCATGCATGTATGTATTGTTGTTTGGGTATCTAAATTTCCTTGAATTATAATATGAAGAAAGGAACATATAAGTTATACTCAATATCACTGGTATCAATATCCGTTGATATTGATGGTATTTAATGAACTTTAGTCTCTACTTTATGGAAATAATATTCTATCATGTGCCATTATTCCTACTTCCGTAGTTATAGGTTTGCATTTTTACATAATATAGGAAGCAGCATCTGTTGATGAGTGGTTATACAATTGCAGTCCTTATGAACTAATTGTTCGACACTTTTTTACTTGGTGTAGCTTGTTACATGAGTCGTGAGTGGGAACTTAGTTTTCGTCTCGGTATGCGCTCTTGGATTGTTGTTGCATATTGAAGTTTTTGAGAAGAGATGGGAGTAATGAACATTATGTATTCGTGGGGTTCGAATATCGCATCGAGCAAATGCATTACTCCAGAAATGAAAGAAAATGAATGATATTAATATGATTCTTTCATTTCAATATAAAGAAGAGGCTGTATAGAGGACCTCACTGTTTCAAAAGTTATCATAGAAACGAGGGAATCTACTATTCTATTGATGTAAGTATAATAGTGTAACTCTTTTTTTTTTTAAAATAATGAGACAATTATGATTATAAAATTTGATGTGAGAGGTCCTAGATAGCATAAGTTTGACTCAGATGCATGGATGATACCATAGGAGGATTGATCAAGGGTAGTATGCATGGCTTTAAAAGTAGTTCCAATGATAAAATTGGTACTCATCCATCTTGCAAAGATTGAAAGATAGCCAATCTTATGTATAGTCGATTACATGATAGGAGGTCTAGGAGTTGTCTAAGCTAAAGGAGCTTCAATAGAAAGGTGGTGGGAGTTACTGAAGATAATGATGATGATAATTATATTTTCAAGATAATGGGACATCGATCTAGCTTTATTTTATTATTTATGTTGTTTGCATTTATATTGCCACTAATATGATTATTAGATTATGTAAAATGATTATTGTGATTTACTGATATATAGATAAGTATATAATTACTAACATTAAATTTGTGATTAAAATTGAAAAATATTTTAAGGTATGAAGTAGCAATAAAAAAAATATTTTATGTTACTTATTTATGCTATATACTTTATAATTTATCATTTATTATTATTATTATAAAAAAAACTCCATATGATGCAAATCAAATATGCTAACTATAATTATCAGAATGATAATATGATGATTAAGATCATAAAAGGATTATTACACAAGACAATACATCTAGTCAGCATACTTCAGCTTTATAAATTCAAAGAAAATTCGATAGATATGATTATATATCCAAATTAGTAGTTTTGTTTAGAAATATGTATTAGATATATCAATAATAAAAAAATTTATATGATACGGATATTATTTCTTCAATTTTAAGGAGTTATCTTTTCAATATTTTATGACTTAAAATATAAAATTATTTTAGCGTGAAGATTATCTAAAGGGAAAAATAAAAAAAGACATATTGTTTAAATTAATTAGTAAAAAATGAACTTATAAATAATTTTAAAAAAAAAAAATGCTCACTTAGAGGCTATTTTTTTTTCATTCTACGTGGCAACTATGCCGGCAGAATTGTCCTCCTAGAGGGCATTTTCAGAAAAAATTTATAAGTTAATTTAAATGTTTTAAAGTTATATCATATAATACATATATAATTAATTAAAATTATATTATGAAAATATATATAAATAATTAATTACATTACTAAATTGAACAAAATCTAAAACTCAACTTTTTCTTATTAATACAAGTTTTGAAGATTCAAGCTATCCCTTGTAATTAAATAGGTTATTAAGAATCATTTTACTTATAGTCTTTTGTGTGCTATGAATGTCTATTGATCGTGTCTATATACTACAAATGAGATTATATAGCTTAAACTTGGTAATTAGTGATAATTATATATAAACATACATACGAGAGGGATTCAAGATATCTGATGTAATTAAAGTTAATAAAGTATTATTTTAGTTATAATTTCAATGTGCACTGAATAATCATTGATCGATCATGTCAATTATATCGATACAAAATATCTATGTAGCTATATCACAGCCTTCTTAATTGCAATTATATGATTCCCAAATACAAACACACAAAGGATAGATATTCATGCTATCCGATGTAATTAAATAAGTCATTTGACATTACTTGGTCATATGACTGTTGTTAAAGTTATGGCATACAAAAACAATAACAACAACAACAAGCCTTAATCACTATGTCATGAATCCTTCTCCATGTGTCATTATGTGTCAATTCTCATTTAATTCAATATCTAAGATCATTTTTATACATCTTAACCAAGTCTTTTTTGGTCTTACCTTTCTTAACATAAGGCAAATCTAATGCATCTACTCTCCTAATGGTCTGGACGGTACGCTTTATGGCATATCTTGATTAAAATTCTTTTCACTAAAATTTAAGCACACTAATATACATTATATTTATTAGAATTTATATTTTTGTTTTAAATCCTCTTCTCTCTAACCTATAGCCCCATTTTGTATTTCACTCTTTGGGCGGATGTCAATCTTCACTTTGTCTCACCCACAGACCCTCACCAAAATCCAACACCATTTACGAGGGCTCCATCAAGCTTTGGTTGAATTTGATCTATCCGACTTCTCCATCGAGCTTCCACTCTCCTGCAAACCTCTCTTCCTCTTGCTTCTTGTCTCTTGCAACCTCTTCATGAACTTTACCCTAAAACGGAATGACTTTTTAATATATCTTTTGTGAATTCTAACCCTTTCATTTCATCATTAACCGTTCATTAATAGATTCCTTAACTTATTTCATTTAGGGTATTTTTATTTTTTATTTTTTGAAATAATGCATTTATTTAAAATTACAAATAAGGGCAATGAATTACTTCATGAAACCAACATCATAATAAAAAATAATAATTCAAGCTTGATTGATTTGATTGCTTTGAAAACCGATCAATCGCTTTAACGTGAATCGATCAGTTATTGAACCAATTCTAAACTCGTCAGTTCAATAAATTATCCCTTAAGCACTATTTTATATTATTTAATCAAATAACTAAAATTTGTAATTAAATTTATATTAAGTTTTAATAGTAATTTTGAATTATTTTAATGTAGTTATTTTTATAATCAATTTATAAATTTTTAAAATCTTATTTTATTAATATTAATATAACTAAATTAATTTATATTATAACCATCATGCAACCACTCAAATAGTTTACAAGGTTATCTTTTTTAGCTCTTTTTTAGCTCTTTTTTCATACAATTATATTTTAATTTTGAGAATAGTAAAGGGCATTGAAATATAAGAATATAGGAATAATATTTGAATTTTTAACTTTATATTCTTATTACAAATTATATTTTAGAATATAAAAAAGTTATTTAAAATATATTTTTATAATAATATTTTATATACTATATTTTCTATATTAGCTATATTTTATAAAGTTTTTTAAAATAATTTTTATTTTAAAATTTTTTATTATAGAATATATTTTTATAATAACATATTATATTTTTATGTTAAATATATTTTTATAAAGTTTTTAAAATAATTTTTATATTTTAAATTATATAGTTTTAATACAAACTATAAATTTTTTAAAATTATATTTCTATTATATTTTATACTAATTTTCAAAAACTTATATAATAAATTTTTTGATATATTTAATACACATCTAAATTTACAACACACAGTAATTATAACTTTGTGAGCTTTATATCAATCTTTAAATTTATAATTATTTGTAATATTATTTAAGTATATTTATTTATTTATTTATTATTATATATTTAAATTATTATATGATTTAATTAGATTTATATTTAATCATTTTAATATTTATTACGCCATCCAGTTCAACCACCGATTAAACCCTAGTCGAACTATTGAACATTGAACCTCTCTCTTTTCGTTCTATGTCTGGTCTGATATTCACAACCTTATAGTAATTTATCAAGTTCTTATGTATAGCATGCATTCAATGGATTAGTGCATTGATCTTAGAGAATGAGTCCAAGAAACTTGATCTACTCAAACTAGTCATTCTCCACTAATCAATATGACCCATCTAGCACACTATTTAACACAATCTACATTATCACCTACAAGCATGCATTCAGAGAAATATAAATAATATAATCATCTAAAATTAATTTGAATAAATCAAGTTTTGTCAAAAATTTCCCCGACGCGTTCCTAAACCTAGCGCGTTCCTGGCGGCTCTCGTGTTCTGCTTGCTTCCGACTGCGATCAATCTTTTTTCGTCCTCGATTTGGTACTGATCTCTCCCCTGCTCTAGTTGGTAATGTAAACCGCCTCTCTTTGGATGGCGGAAATGGTTTTCCGCGCACTCGGATATAAATCACCCGAGCTCGATCCTTTATCCTTACCGCTACATTAAATCTTTCAAGGATGCTCTCTCTGGTAAATCCGTTCCCACTACTGCTTCGGTTAAACTAATGTCTACTGATTTCCGTGGTATGCCTGCTGTAATGTGTTCGGATTCTGATGTGGAAATTCTTGCTAAGCCATTTGAATTCTCGTTGGTAGGTAAATTCACCCTTAAACGCCCGAACTTAGAAAATATTCGCTCCTTTTTTCATAGTCTGAAACTTACGGGCACCTTTTCTGTGGGATTGATCGATCCTAGGCATGTGCTAATTCAATTATCAAATGACTTGGATTACTCAAGAGTTTTTACACGTCGTTCTTATTTTGTTTTAACTGCGACTTCTTAAGTGGACACCTAGTTTTGATATTAAAGAGAAATCACCAATTGTTCCTATTTGGCTTGCTTTGCCCAACATGCATACACTTTGTTACATCGGTTTTGTTTCTTTGTGGGGCTATCTTTGTGACCTCTTCAAATTGATCAAGCGGTGAGATCCCGACCTCGGTATACGGATACTTGTTGAAGTTGATATAACAAAAAACATCCAAAAGAAGTGCATTGGATCACGAAAAAATGGGTTATAATCAAAAGGTAGAATTTGAAAACTTTCCCTCTTTCTGTACACACTGCAAAATCCATGGGCATGAACACATAGATTGTTTTATCTTACATCCACATCTCAAAAAAAATAAAACTCCTATTCCTACTATTTCGGTGACTAAGGAACAACCCACTAAAATGGCATATGTGCCAAAAGTAAACCAAAATAATCCTCCTCCACAAAATCCCTCTTTAACTATACCGTCTGATTTGCAAAAGGAAACTAATCAGGTGTTGAACAATGACATTGATGACATAGTTGGTTTTGGGAACTTAGAAAATATGCCTATTACTATTCCCAATGGTAACATGCAGGCCCATACAACTAATGATCCAAAACAAAGAAATTCTGATGAACTTAGGCTTGGGAACATCACCGCGACTGAAAATCTTAGTTTGGATCAGCAACAAAAAAAATAACACTAATCTAGAAAGAAGATGAAACAAATCCTACCTCCCAACACTTTGAATGGCCAAAATGATAGCATAACTAATCAGTCAATCTCTGATATGGAAGAAGGGGAAATTACCATCACGATTCCTTTGCTTAATAATGAAACTTTGGATCACACTAACTATTCCTTTTCAGATGGAGACACCTTGGACACGGACCTTTTCAAACTACTAAAGAAAAGAAATCATTCAAAATCAAAACAACGCTAAAAAATGAGATCTTCATCAACCCTACATCAATAATTTCCTTTCTCCTCGTTCTCATCCAATCAATTTTTTCCAATCCAACAATTATGATTAATTTTATCATTTGGAACATTCGTGGTATTGGGACTACTCTAGTTCCCAATCGCGTTAGAAGCCTTTATCGCACTCATAAAATATCTCTCCTTATTATCACTGAACCACTTATCCACTCTTCTAAGATTGCGGCTACCGCTAGAACACTAGGTTTTCCTAACTTTTTTTACAACATTAACAACAAAATTTGGTTGTTTTGGAATAATTCTATCAGCATCAATATCCTTGACAACCAACAACAATTGATTAATGCACATATTTCTGTGGGTGTTTTCACCGTGGTGAGCTCTTTTATTTATGCATCTTGTAATAGAGCCGGTAGGAACATCCTATGGAATAACTTAAGATGTTTAGCTTCCTCTATCACTCAACCCTGGTTGGTTGGCGGAGATTTCAACACCATCCTCTCTACTTCTGAAAGAAGGGGAGGGTCCTCTCCTAATACTAATTCTATGGAAGATTTCGCTAATATGATTCTAGACTGTAACCTTCTTGATATAGGGTTTTTGGTTCCAACTACGTGGAACAACTCTAGACTTTGGCAAGCGTCTGATCGTATCCTTTTAACCATCTTTGGATTGATCAATGGCCTAATACTTGAGAACACTTAAGTAGAACCACGACCACACTCCTCTTGATTCGTGAAAGCCCCCTACTTCAATACCCTATCCCCTTTCGTTTCCAAAATATGTGGTTGCAACACAATGACTTTATGTCTGTTGTTTCGACTAATTGGACGGCCCCTATTCACCCTGATAACTCCATTAAAGGCATGATTTGTTTTTGTCTTAAATTTAAAAGATTAAAACAAACCCTGAAATGGTGGAATAAACATCATTTTAAAAACATTTTTGTAAATCTTAAAACTATGGAAGATCTTGTTTGCTCTCTGAAGAAAAGCCGTTTGACCCTAATAAAAATGACGAACTCAACAAAGCTAGAGATAACTTGATTAAATATCAAAACATGGAGGAAACTTATTGGCGGCAAAAAGCTGCTACTAAACATATTGCCGATGGCGACAGAAACATAAAATATTTCCATGCTCTTTTCAACAAAAGAAAAGTTCTAAACTCGATTTATAAAATTAAAAACAATAATGATAATTGGACATCGAATAAAAATGATATTAAAGATTCGGTTATCCAACATTTTCAAAATTTGTTAAATAACAACATTAACACGGAACCTATTTTTAATCCTCATCTGATTCCCACCAAGATTACTTCTGACCAAAACACCTCTCTTATTATCGGATTGAAAATTAGTACTGTTCTCCAAAGCATGAATTCAGATTCGGTTCCTGGACCGGATGGTTACACAACTATATTCTTTCAACAGTGTTGGTCCATTATTAAGTCTGATTTAATTAAAGCCGTTATTGACTTTTTCAATGGCAACCCCCTTCCTAGATCCTTCTCTCTACCTCCATCATTCTTATCCTAAAACAACCATCCGAAACTTGGAATGACTTTAGACCGATTAGTCTTTGCACCTTCTTTAACAAACTAATTGCCAAAATAATCACCAGTATCAATCCTCTGTTCAACATTATCTCGAATCAAATTGGTTTCATTAAAGGAGAACTATAGCGATAATATTCTTTTAGCTCAAGAAATGATTCATGATATTGCGTTCTATTAGAACATTGCTTTCAAACTGGACATTTCTAAAGCCTTTGACAATCTCTCTTGGGAATTCCTCTTTTCTATACTTCAACTTTTCGGATTCTCAAAAGAATTCATTCGTATCATTAAAAACTGTGTCACTAATGTTTGGTTCTCTGTTATCATTAATGGAGAATCGGCTGGTTTCTTCACCTCTAAACATGGCTTACAAGGAGATCCATTATCTCCCTTGCTTTTTATTATAGCTGTAGATTACTTATCCAGTCACGAGCGATCTATTCTATAATAAGCCAAGTATGATTTACAAAACTCAAGGTGGATTTCCCATTAGTCATCTTTGCTTTGCTGATGATTTTATCATTTTCTGCAATGCTTCTATACCTCACGTCAAAACCATTATGAAATTCTTTAAAAAATTTGGCAAAGAAAGTGGTCTCCTCCTTAACAAAAAAAATGTTGTTTCATAACCGCTAATAAAATCAACAATAATAGGATTAATCATATAACAAGGATCACTAACTTTCAAACAACAACTTCCATCAATTATCTAGGTACTCCTCTTTTCAAAGGTCATAAAGATCTTATCTTTTTGGCAATTAATCCATAAAATATCCAACCGTATCTCCTCTTGGGAATACCATTTTCTATCCTTTGGAGGGAGGTTAACACTGATTAAGAGTACCTTTAACTCGATGTCTCTTTATCTTATTCAAACTATCGTTCCAACCAACTTTTGCATTAATAGAATTGAGAGGCTAATTAATAAATTTTTTTGGGGGTCTAATACCTCTTCCTAAAAAATACACTGGTCCTCTTGGCACAAAATCTGCGGCATCTTTGAGGAAGGTGGTGGTATCTATCACCATCAACCATCTCATACTCATAAACTTTGGTGGAATTTTAGAAGCAACAATAGCCTTTGGGCTAACTTCATGACAAACAAATATTGTCTATCTAAGCATCCATTGAACTGCTCTTATAAAACTAATGCTTCTCTTATTTGGAAAAGACTTTGTAATATCAAATGGAAGGCGGAATCTTTAATTTTTTGGGGCATTAACTCTGGCAACTCCTTCTTCTAGCAAGATAACTGGCTTGGAAATAATTTTTCGATGAATTACTTTCCTCATGCTCTATTGATACCATCAAAGTCAAATCTTTCTGGAATAATAATAAATGAAACTTTTCCATGCTCAGTGATTATATACCTTCATCCTTTTTAGACAAACTAAATAACATACACATTACACCCAACAAAAGACCATTCTTTTAAACTCTCCCACAATGGCGAATTCAGTTTTAAAAATGTTTGGCTTATGATCAAAGAAACTCGTGATTATTCCAAAGTGTATGCTCGACTTTGGCATAACAATATCCCCACCTCATACTCCATTCTTACTTGGCGTATCTTAAAAACTTTGTCCTTATTGACTCCTTGATGTGGGGTAAAGGTTTTATCTTCCTCAAAATGTCAATGTTGCTCCCATATTGAAAATGTTAATCACCAATTGTGAGTGGAGCGATCGCCTCTAAACTTTGGCTTTGGTATGATAATTTATTCTCCATTGACAAATACAATGGCTACTATTTATCGACTCCTCGAGATATATTTTGAAAACAATATAAAAGGTCATATTAAAAAAAATGTTACTGATCATTATTATCGGTTCATTTGGATGGCTAGAAATGATGCTAAGCATAACGATATAACTATGAATCATTCCAAAATAATTGCCAAAACTAAATTCAAAATTCGTGATTTATTTAAAGCCAACCTTATTAAATATAAACACTTAAAAGGATGTAAATTTGTCACCTCAAAATTGGGTTTGCAATTGCCTGATACAAACACTTCTAATCAAGCCAAAATACTTTATTGGGCCAAACCACATGATAATGTCATCAAAATTAACAGATGTATCTCCTAATGCTTACGGATGTGGTGGCATCTTTAGAAATTTCAAGGGTGATGTTATCTTTGCCTTTGCTAATCCTCTTAGTACCAACTCAGTTCCTTTTGCTGAACTTATGGCAGTTTATAATGCTTTTGACATTTCCTTACAGAAAGGTTGGCTTAATATCTGGCTTGAAGTGGATGCCTTAATACTAATTGATCTCCTGCAGTCCAAAAAAATGGCAATGTGGAATTATATTATTTACTCAAGCAAACTAAAACTTTGCTCAATCAAATTTGTTGCAAAATCACTCATATATGGAGGGAAGGAAATGCTTGTGCTGATTACCTTGCTAACTTAGGAACTAGATTGAATGAGCCCATTAATTTTGATAAACATTCTATTCTAAACACTTACAAGGATTGGTTAACTTTGGACAAGGCGGGTTTGCCTTACATTAGATCTTAATATTATTTGTAAGGCATTACATCTTGTCTTCATATTTGTTAGAATGATGAAGCACCCTATGTGCTTTATGATTTTCATTTCTTTGGAATCGGTCCCCCTTATCTTTAATAGAGATTTTACTTTCTATTACGATTGGTTGCATTTGAAAGGCATTGTTGCCTCTTTCATTGGTCGGGTTGTTGGTCACGTGAATATCTCTTTTTATGGTTTTTGCTTGTGTTTGATGTTAACTTCAGCTGCCTATGGAATAAATCCTGTAAATTTCTCTGGATTGATATTGATCTGGATCACCTGTATAGCGGCACGATTCTTTGCTTGGGCTTCGCTCTAAATAATTTTTCTCGATAATTATTTTGGTTGGTTTGTTCTGGATGCATTTCTTTAGGCCTTCTTTGAGTTCTTGGGTTGTGTTGGCTCTTAATTTCATCATTATTAGTTTCTTGTCTAATCCCAGTTGGAAAAGTATGCTTTCAGAGTAAATATTACCTGTTTTACGCTTGTGGTGCTGTTCCTTTTAGGTGACTATGGTGCATATTATCATTTTATCGGATCGATTTCGATGGATTATCGAATGACAAAATTGCTATTGGAATTCTGCTCTAAATGCATTCTTGGGTTTTTATTTTGGTTGGTTGTTACAATTAGCTTCATCTCATTATACCTTGCTGCCTTTTGTCACTTCGAATGGTTACTGGGTTGCGTTTGGCTTTGATTTCATTAATGTGTTGGTTATGCTATCTTCTCATCTCTCGGTTGGAAAAATATGTCCCGGCTGTGAATAATTCCTCACCAATTTTCTGCTTGTGGTTGATGTTCCCAGCAGCTGACTATGATATCCTTACTGGATTACTAACTGTTCTGTTCTCTAGTTCATTTTATGACGAATTATCTAAATGGCACCCTGAATCTTTGATTCTTCTCTAAATGCAATATCTGGGTGCTTATTTTGGATGTTGGCATTTCATTCCCTGTGTTGAGATATGATGCTTTCCTTTACTATTGCTCTCCCAAGGACATTTATAAGGGGAAGGTTTCCTGGGACATTTTCTGCACTGATATATTCTATTGGGATGGTGTTAATTATAAGCTCATTGACTATATTATGCTTTACCTTCTTGTCTCTATCTTTGATCTAATCTCTTTCCTGAATATGGCTACTCATGTGATTCTGACTAAGTTAGCTCACTCTCTTAGGTTTATGTATTCTCATGTCAAGAAGGCTATTTTGATGATAATTTTCTTGAATGAGACTCCCCACTTTTGACTACCACTACCTATATAATTTCGATATGATTTTGACTAGGTTTTTGGGTTATAAAGCTCACAATACTATCAACAACGGATGTTTCCTCTCTAAGGTTTGTTGGCTATGATGGCGGATGATCTCACTTTTATTGGTTTGGTAGTAGCTCATGTGATGTAACCCTTCTGAAGTTTGGATGCTCATATTTGCATCTACAGATGTGATTGTGCTGAGCCTTCTCTATCACATTTCTTACTATCATTCTCTCTATGTTGTTTTCCTCTATTTGTTGTCGTATTACCTTAGCTTGCTATATATTTTTTCGCTCTCTCCCTCTTTTGCAAGTTTGCTCCAGTTTATGCATACTCTATGTCCTCCAGCATTGGCTTTACTATTTTACCTTATTATGTAAATCATCATGTACCCTTTGATTGTTTTAATGCTTTCTTATGATTTTGGATGTACTTAGATTGGAGTTTTACTCCTTAGGCTGATTATAGCTCTTTGAGCAGTAGTTCTGGATTTTAACCCCTTTTAAGGATCTTGTAATCTTTTTTTGTGGCAATAAAATACCCCCGTATCATGGGGTTTCCCTTAAAAATAAAAATAAAAAATCAAGTTTTGTTTAGAAATATGTATATTATTATTTTTAATTGTAATGAGTTATCATTTCAATATTTCATCATCTAAACTTAAAGAACAACAAAAAAAAAATCATGGAGAAAAAAAAAATTTATAGCAAAAGATTTTTTTTTTCGTGATTGTATTACACAAATTTTTTATAAAGGATGAACAGAGCATAAAAATTACTTCAAAATGATGTTTGTCTCAATATATATTAGGATAATAAAAAATTCCTTTCGATCGAGCAAAACTCAGTCTAGAAAGCCTTACAAATGACTTGAAATTAAATACTTGGCTTCTTTGATAATTTTGATTAATAAAATACATAAATGAATCATAACTTTTAATAGAGTTGTAATATATAATACACTCGTCATTGTATTTGTCACATGCTTAGAGAATTTGTTTGGGATCAATTTAGTTATATATTTTTATTTCTATTTTTATGTTATTTTTAATAATATGTTTATTTAGTGTAACTTTTAAGGCTTTTGTTTTAATAGTCTTGAGTACTCTTTTTAATATGTCTAAAAATTTGCCTTTTATATATTCATTCTGCTGAATATTTTCTTAATTTTGGAAATTAAAAATATATATGATAAAACATTAACAACATTTATTACAAATGATGGAAATAGACGATCACATAAGTAAGAAGCAACATATTGTTTACGTAGACACCATTATTGTTCAAAACATGACAATTGGATTTTAAGACAACATTAAAATTATAAATACCACAATAGGATTTTAGGGTATCATTTAATTTCTCACTTTCATTTGAGAAAGCGAAACTGTAATCATAATAGTTGAAAGCTTTGAACTGTAAAGGATGCTTCATCAATTAACTCCTCTTGAACTTTTATTTTATCATCAATGAAAGATGGAATTGTGTTGAAAACCAGTATCGTTCTTTGATGTCATCCATTTTACTCGATGATTACATTATCTTCCATTTGTCCTAAGCAAATGCCTAACAAAAATGATTTTCGTAAATTACATATTTGTGGGCTCCAAAAATTCACCACCGACCTCTTTTGATGAAAGAGTGGTTTAAAATATCGGTGTAATTTTCAGAAGGCAGATGAGATAGTAGATAAGACACTACCCAGAGATTTCGTCCTCATTTTTGAGGACTTTAGATGTTCGGGGTTTCTTATAGGCAGCCTATAGTTAATTACCCCTCACAGTAAGTGAGAGAGAACTTTCGATTAAAGCTAGTCATTAGATCGCTTAATGCATAGCGTATAATAGCAGCATGTAGAGTTTTAAAATTTAGATTATGAAATTCATCATTTTAGCTTAAACCGGATGGTTGGGGGAATGATGACGTGCCCGATCTAGATCTCATGGTTCCGTCATCCCGGTAGATTTATGTAAACAATATGTTGCTTCTTACTTGAATATGCTAGATATTTAATATGTGAATCATAATGATCTTTTAAGTCCAAGCTTTCAAGGATCAACCTATGGATGATTTGAATGAGCTCTTGCATATGCACTGCATATTTCCATATTATGTTGCTAAAAATTAAAAAAAAAATTAAATTAAACATATATTAAGATCAGGACCTTCGTATTAATCACACATTTGCACCAATCTGAAAGCATTTAGATTGGTCAAGAGGTGTACTTCACAATATAAACAAGAGTCATTCCAACTTTTATCGTCTTCTTGAATGACCATTCAAAATAATATCAATTTTCATGAATGGTCATTTACTTGGCTTTTTTTTATAGTAAATCATCATGAAGTGTTTTTGTTCAATTAAACTCAATTTTGTTTTCATTAATGGGTTTTCATATTCATGCCATGTCCCATATAAGCTCTTTGACCTTCTTCAACTCATTTGAAGTGTTTGTCCAAAAGTATTACTTATGCTTGATGATAAATAATGGAGTTCACATGCTAAGTCCAATTTAATTCGATGTTATATTTGATGGGCATAATTTCAATTAATTCAACTTGAGATATGATGATTCAGATTTCATTGAGAGATTATAATCATATTCATCAGCAAACAGTTAATTCCTTAGTTGTCTAATTATGTGTTCATCCTTAATTTCATTATACAAGTTTGCATTTCATGTTTAGTTCGATTATCAGTTCAATTGTCCATTTATACTTCAAGCATTCTTTTAATTTGTCTTGTTTGTATTTTCTCTCAATTCATATTCTAGCAAAATCTTGGCAGCATCCCGACATCATTCCCGTATAGGAGGCTGCATTGGGAGTACTAAGGTCTTCCCACCATGTTTATGGGAAGCGTGCATGGAAGGTGTCTTTAACACCATGGCCAAAGGATCTTTATACCTACCATGATTATGGAAAATATCGTAGATTCCTTCAAAACTACATTGGGAGTACTAACAAAGGATTTCTTGGACGTAACATGTGATCGATGAGGATCCTTATTAGTTGAGTTGACTACCTCCTTTGACTAAGTAGACTAGAGAATGCGGGATGACGAACCATGGGATCTAGATGAGACGTCATTATTCTCCCAACCATCCGGTTTAAGCTAAAATGATGAATTTCATAATCTAAATTCTAAAACTCTACATGTCTTTATTACATTAGCGATCTAATGACTAGCTTTTAAAGTTCTCTCTCACTTGGAGAGGTAATTATATAGGGCTTTGCTTTATAGGAAACACAGGGATCTAAAGTCCTCGCAAAATGAGGACGAAATCTCTGGGTAGTGTCTTATCTACTATCTCATCTGCCTTCTGAAAATTATACCGACATTTTAAACCACTCTTTTCATCAAAAGAGGTCGATGTTGAATTTTGGAGCCACAATTATGTAATTTATGAAAATCATTTTTTGTTAGGCATTTGCGGTCGGGACAAATGGAAGAGAATCTCCAATCATCGGTAAGAATGGATGACATCAAACGATACTTTGTGGATTTCAACACAATTCCATCTTTCATTGATGATAAAATAAAAGTTCAAGAGGAGTTAATTGATGAGAAGCATCCTTTTCAATTCAAAGCTTTCAACTATTATGATTACGTGGAGTTTTAGTTTCTCAAATGAAAGTGAGAAATTAAATGATACCTAAAATCCTATTGTGGTATTTAGCTTATAATTTTAATGTTGTCTTAAAATCCAATTGTCATGTTTTGAACAATAATGGTGACTATGTAAACAATATGTTGCTTCTTACTTATTGAATATGCTAGAGATTTAATATGTGAATCATAATGATCTTTTAAGTCCAAGCTTTCAAGGATCAACATATGGATGATTTGAATGAGCTCTTGCATATACGCATATTTCCATACTATGTTGCTAAAAAAAATTAAAAAAAAAACAAATTAAACATATATTAAGATCAGGACCTTCTTAAAATAATTTCCTTAAAAATAATATGACGGTAGAATGCATGATTACCAGAAAGAATCATTTCCCTGGCCAAATGGTATTGGCATATTTTGAAGGAATAAGGTTGATGATTTGAAGAGCTAAGAAAGGAAAGCGGCTTCGTAAAACCAACCATGAAATGGCAAAGTTATCACTTAACTTTTCCATTGCGCATGTCAAAATCGGGATTACTTTTTTTTCAGATTAACCTTATCATAAATAACCTCAAATGCTCCATGAGTTTGTAGAGCTTGTGCCCCTTGCCTCTCGAGTTTACTTTATTAATTCCAAGCATGTCTATGTCACCCAAATCTCTTGCTAGCTCAAGCTTTTTTATTCAAACCCGAGGGATCCCATCTTTGCTTATTACTTTGCTTTCTTTCTTTTTTTCCCCTTTATTTTGGATGTGTCGAGCTCCTTTAACTCAATGGAATTTATATAATGTGTTAAAGATTCCATTCAGAGGTTCTCTCTAAGTTATTTCATTTTAAGGTTTCGTTCAATATTGGTTACAACTAAATACAATTCAAAAGTTTTTAAAATAAATTTTACAAAGTCATAGCTTATTTGATGAATTGAAGACTCTCTAAAATAAAAAAAATTTATTGAAATATAGTGTAAAATAAATGAATGTCATGGTCAAAAAAAAATGATTTAAGGGCATTAAAATAAAGGAATCACTACATCTAATTATGATAAGGAAATTTAAAATCAATTTTAATTGTTTGGATATGAATAATAATAATTATAATATCCCCTTTAGCTTAATGTCATGACAAAAAAGCGTACAGCACTAATTAACGTTGTTAGAAAAAAAAAATATGCAGTGCATATGCAAGAACTCATTCAAATCATCGTTATGATTAGGTCTATTATTTGGAATATTCGTGGTATTGGGACTCTAATAGGGTTAGAAGCCTATGTCGCACTCACAACGTCTCCTTATTATTATAGAACCTCTTATTCGTTCTTCTAAGATTGCTAATGTTGCTCAAAATCGGTTTCCAAAATTTTTTCATAACATTAGCAATAAAATTTGGTGCTTAAACCATCAATCACTATCACCATCCTAGAAGATCATACTCAATTGATTAATGTTCACATCTCTTTGGGATTTCTCTCGCTGGCTCTTTTATTTATGCTTGAGAGGGGCGGAACATCCTGGAATAAAGATCCTTTGCCTCATCTGTCACTTTACCTTGGCTTGTTGGAGGTGATTTCAACACTATTCTTACAGCGTCCAAAAGAAGGGGGCTCCTCCCTAATACCCACTCCATGGAAGATTTCGCTAATATGATCCTTGATTGTAACTTAAACATCGGTTTTAGGTTCTAACTTCAACTCAACTTTGCAGCCGATCGCTCTATTTAACTCACTGGATTGATCAATGGCCAAACACCACAGTTGATCATTTGAGTAGAACACTTTGATCACACTCCTCCTTATTTCTATGAACCCCCCCACTCTTAGACAATCTCCTTCCCCCTTTAGATTTCAAAACATGTGGATGCAACATAATGACTTCTTGAATGTTGTCTCTATGAACTGGATGGCTCCCATTCACCCTGACAACTCTGTTAAAGGTATGATCCATTTTTGGCTCAAACTTAAACGCTCAAACAAATTCTAAATTGGTGGAACAAACATCATTTTAAAAACATTTTTTAATTTAAAAGTATGGAGAATTTGGTTTGCTCTCTTGAAGAAGCGGTCATCAGGACTCGAGCAAACATGACCAACTAGGGATAAGGCGATTAAATTTCAAAATATGGAAGAAACTTATTGGCGTCAAAAAAATGCTAGTAAATAAATAAGCGGCGACGAAATACAAAATATTTTCGCTCTTTTCAAAAAAAGAAAAGTTCTAAACTCTATTAAAAAAATTAAAATGACAATGGCGGTTGGATCAGCGACAAAGATTTACAAGACTTCGTGTAACCATTTTAAAATTTACTTAATACCAACCCCGAACTAATTGATATCTCCAATCCTCATTTGATTCCCTCTCTGATCACCTCACATCAAAACAATTTACTCACACCCCCGAATGAGATTGGTGATACCCTTAATAGCATGAACTCGGACTCTATCGACGATGGGTTTACTACCCATTTCTTCCAACATTCGGTCCACTATTAAAAGCGATTTGATTGATGCGGTTATTGATTTTTTGAGGGAAACCCCTTCCTAGAGCCTTCTCTACCTCCATCATTCTTATCCCTAAAAATTCAAACCCGAATCACGGGGTGATTTTAGACCTATCGTCTTTGCACCTTTTCAATAAATTAATTGCTAAACTAATCTCTAACGATCTTCCTTCCCAATATTATCTCTCAATCCGGTTATGAAAGGTAGAGTTATTTCGATAACATCCTCCTTGCCCAAGAATTAATTCATGACATCGACGTTCCCACGGTGGAAACATTATCTTCAAACTTGATATATCTAAAGCTTTTGACAATCTATCTTGGGACTTTTATTTAAGATTCTCCTTTTTGGGTTCTCTGAAGCTATTATTCATCTTATTAAAATTATGCCATGAATGCTTGGTTTTCTGTGATCATCAATAGTGAGGCGGTTTTCACATCTATCCATGGCTTGAGACAAGGAGACCCTCTTTCTCCTACTCTTTTATCATTCTTTACCTATCCAGTGTTTGAATGATATTTTCTTTTATAAACCTAACTTGCTTTATAAAACTCATGGTGGTATTCCGTTTCTCATCTTAGTTTTGCGATGACTTTATCATCTTAATGCTATCTCACATATAAAACAATCTTGAACTTACTTAAGAATTTTGGAAGGAAAGTGGATTATTTCTTAACAAGACAAAATGTTGCTTCATTCCTTCATCCAAAATTGCCATCAATAGGATTAACCATATTCAGAGAATCACTAATTTTAAGCAACATCGTTGCCTCTTGTCTTAAATACCTTTCCTCTTTTCAAAGGACATAAAAGGTCACATCATTTCGATGATATAATCCAAAAGATCTCTAATCGTATTTCTTCTTGGGAATATAACTTTCTCTCTTTTGGTAGGCTTACCGATTAAGAGCACCCTAAATTCTTTACCTCTTTATCTCATTCAATCTATTGCCTACAATTCTATCATCACAGGATTGAGAGGCTTATAAATAAATTTTTTGGGGCTCTAACACTTCTACCAAAAAAATGCATTGGTCCAATTGGCACAAATGTTGTGGCTCCTTCAGGAAGTCTTGGTAAGACTATTAAAGATACAATCCTGCATTTTCATACAAACTTTGGTGGAACTTTAGATGCAATAATAACCTTTGGGCTAACTTCATGAATGTTAAATATTGCCAAGGGAAGCACCCTATTACTTGTTCCTACAATTCTAGAGACTCTCACTTTGAGAAGATTATGTAGTATTAAATGGAAGGCCGAGTCCCAAATTACTTGGGGCATCAATTCCTACTCTTATTTTTGGCAAGATAACTGGATTGACGGGTCCATTGGAATTACTTTCTTCTCATTCTACTGAAACCATTAGAGTTAATTCATTCTGGCATAATAATAAGTGGAATATGCCTAAACTCCTTGATTACATCCCCTCCTCTATAATAGATAAGCTTAATTTCATTCAGATCTCCTCACCCAACAAGGATCAGATCCTCTTTAAACTCTCACAGAATGGTGATTTCAACTTAAAAAATGTTTGGATGCATAATAAAAGAACTTTTGAAGTTTCTAATGTCTATGACAAAATATGGCATAACAATATTCCTACTTACTCCATTCTTGTTTGGTATTCTTAAGAACTTTATCCGGTTGATTCCTTAATGTGGAACAAAGGCTTCCACTTACCCTCTAAATGTTATTGTTGTTTTCACATCGAAGAGGTTAATCATCTTTTGTTAATGGGGCCATTTGAAGGCTGGCGTGGTATGATGATCTTTTTTTGACCTTTTCAATGGTTCCTTATCCATATACCAACTCCTTGATATTTATTTTAAAACAACCCTAAAGGTCACATTAAAATTACAACCTATTATTATTATTTGGTTTATATGGATGGCGAAGCGAAACCAAACACAACGGTATAGCTATGAATCACATAAAAATTATGGCTAGAATCAAATACAAAATTAGTGAGCTATTTAATGCCAACATAATTAAGCAGAAGCACTTCAAAGGTTGTATTATTGTGGCTTCCAAATTAGGTTTTCATCTACCTATTCGAACTATATGTCATTACGAAAAGGTCGTTTATTGGGTTAAACCCAAAAACAATCTAATTAAAATTAATACGGATGGCTCTGTACACCGTAATGGTTACGGTTGTGGTGGTATTTTTAGAAACTACACTGGTAAAGCTCTTTATGCTTTTGCTTTTCCTCTACAAACCTGTTCTGTTCCATATGCTGAACTAATGGCTGTGTACTATGCCCTAGAGATTTGCCTTCAACAAGGCTGGTTTAACATCTGGATTGAAGTGGATGCTTTGCTGATTATTGACCTCTTAACTTCTACGAAATCTAGTAATGCTGATTTGTTTTACGTGCTCAAGCATATCCGAACCCTCCTTTCTAAATTCAGTTATAAGATCTCCCATGTTTGGAGGGAAGGCAATGCATATTACCTAGCAAACTTAGGAGCTAGACTGAACAATAGAGCTATCTTTGATAACTTAACTCTACCTCATCATTTGAAAGGCCTAGTTAACCTCGATTGGACTTGGCTACCCTATTTCAAAGTATAAACTGCATGTCTACTGTTGGCCTGGTATTGCTTGGACCTTTCGGTCCAACCCCCTTAATTTATTTTCATGTTTTGGTTTTATCCCTTTAGATGTTTCTGATTGTTCTTTGTTTGTTTACTGGCTGGTTCCTTTAATTGGGGATTGCGGTTGTTTGGCTGAACCGTGGAGCCTACTGTTAGACCTTATATGGAATTTTAAATGGGTTGTTGGTGTTTGGGATTCTACTGTATATGCATGTGCAACCTATGGCTGGCAACATAAGTTTTTTTGTGTTGGTTGGTCTGATTATAATCTGTATGTATATGTTAACTTGGTTTTTGTTGGGACTCTCGGTCTCACCCCATCTAGTTCATTACCGGTTGATGCTCTGTCTTGGTTAACGATCCGGTTATTTTTTTTGATTATTGTCTTTTATTTGGAATCTTGGTTTTTTCTTGACTACTAGGCTTGGGGTTGCGGTTTGTTCTGTAATTTTTGTTTGGCTCCCAATGGTGGCTCTTTTACTCTGTTAATCCCATTCTTTGGTAGTATTTGGATTGTGTTGGAATTGGATAACTTTCATTTTGATGCTCTCTTATCTTTACTGTTGGGGCATTGTCTGGTTGCCTTGATGTCTTTTTTATCCTTATCGAAGTTTCGCTATGCATTTTTCTTAACATTGATTGTGGATACCTTCATTGATGATTGTATTATTGCAGACATATATTATGTCTCAAATGAAAATCACCAATAGCTCTATATAGGTTTGTTGGCTAGGATGGCGTGAGAATTCACTTCATTTTGGTTGGTAGTAGCATTTCATGTAACCGACTAAAGTTTGGATGCTCATATTTGCATCGCCCCAACTTATTTGTGAATGAGCGGCCTTCTTTATCCCTCTTCTTCATTATCAATTTCATTATCCATTCGGTTTACATTTTGTCTGCACTATCTAATTGGCTCAAACTTCTCTTTTGATTTAAAACTTGCAGGTGTTTAGCTCTATTTTTGTAGGTTGCTTCGCAGTGTCATGGACTCTCTCTTCCTTCAGTTACTTCGACCTTAATTCGTTCATTGGCTTCAAATGGTTTGCTCGAGTTACTATTTTACTTTTAACTGTTTTAATGCTTTCTTTGGATTTTGGATGTATTTAAATTGGGGTTTTTCTCCTTAGGTTGATTGTAGCTCTTTGAGCAGTAGTTCTGGAGTGTAACCCCTTTTAAGGATCTTGTAACCTTATTTTGTTGGCAATAAAATACCTCCGTATAATGGGGTTTCCCTAAAAAAAAAAAAAAAAAAAAAAAGAGATTAGAAGTTTTTTCAAGAAAATAAAAACTTAAGATAAAATTAATACTTCAAGCAACATGAAGTATTGTTGCGTGCTAGAAAATCAATTGCGGTAGAGTAAAAGTTTTCACCTTAGCTTCGTCGTGAAATCTAGCACACACACAGGTATTTAAAGAGCGAACAAGAAAACTCCAGAATTTTTAGGTGAAAAATCTCAAAAAGAGGGAAAAATCACGCTTGATAAAAACTTCCACTATGTACGTTTGAGTACAAGATCTTTCCCAATGTCGGATTACATTGTATATGAAAGGGACAAGTTGTTAGTAATAGACAATGTTGGCGGCGATATTGTGATGTTGATGACAATGTTGGCGACGATGTTGGATGTTGATGATGATTGGCGATGATGTTCGATGATGTTGATGGCGATGTTGGCGATGATGAATAGTGGTGGTGATGATGACAACAATGGTCGACGATGGCGAGGATCAGCGGTGGCGGCTGATGGCGGCGGCGGCGGAGGTGGTTGGCCGTCCCAGTGGGCGATTGGCTTGGAGGATCTTTAGAGCTCTCTCTTCTCTCTTGCTTGGGCTCCCCTTCTCCTTCACTTGGCCTCCCCTCATATGAGGAATGAGGGGCTATTTATAGAATGGAGGAGTGCGCGTCTGTAAATACATGCAAAACCCGTACCACTCCACTTCATCGGACGGCTCAAAATGATCCCCTTGATCATATGATTTATTTTGTGTATTTGAATGCCCAAATAATGTCGGAATTATGAGATCTTGTGCTTGTTTGATTTGGCTCGTCAAGACGCTCGATTTGACTATAAACACTCCATGTTTAAAAGCTATTTAGGGATTTAACTGATATCCCAAAGTTTTCAAGAATATTTTAAGTGCTTGATCTCGACCGGTTTTCAACTTCATACTTTTAGCATCAAGATTAGATGTCACTAGTAGAGTTTTGGTCATATCAAGTACAAATAAATAAAAAGGAAAATGCAAATAACCAACCAACCCACCCAAAATAATCATAAAAAAACTATAGAAATTATGATATTAGACTAAATGAACTTGAATAAATTAAAAGAAATTCTTTCTTATAAGGAATTCTATAATAATAATAATAATAATAATAAAACACAGTTGCAGAATAAGATTATTAGAAAGAAACATTTCCTTGACGCCAAACAATATTGACATATTGTTGCCTGAGTAGCGAGTTAGGCTTTGTGATTTGGAGAACTAAGAAAAGATAGCGGCCTCTAAAAAGACTAATCGTGGTATGACAAGATTGTATAATCGTAATTTTCCAACCTTCGCATGACGAAGAGCTCAAATGGCCGCCCAAATAGACTATTTCGTAGCTCACTACTTTATCTAAACAACCTCAAAACCTCCATGAGTTAACTTGCTACTTCCTCTTGAGTTTACGCGGGCCATCCTATTAATTCTAAGCATTTCTATGATACTAAAGTCTACGTTTGGTAGCAAAAGCATGTTTTTGCTGATACCACCAAGGGATCTCATCTTTCCCAACTGCTTATCAACAATTTTTTTAAAATAAGTATGATTAGAATGCTAATTAGGTAATTAAGTATAGTTAAAAAATTTTCAAAATAGGTACAGTCACCCAATTACTGGGTGACTGGCCTAGTCACGTCGGATACGACATGGCGTGGCTGTGCCATGTTGAAATGAGACCAATCGCACCGGCTTCAGATTACGGGAGTCAGTCCCCCACTAAGTGGGCGACTTGCTTCAGATGTTTTTTTTTTAAACTAAGTATCATTGATTTACAAAACTTGGGATATAAGTATGATATTTAAGTCAAAAATAATTCTTATTGTGCTAAGTATCTTTATAATTTTGATTTGCATTGCTTCTAATAATTATTATATGATTTTAACATAAATATTAGTAATCACACATGTATCTTCTATATTTAGATTTATGTTTTAGTGACTTCAGAGATTAGTATATTGATTGATTTAGCTTGTGAAGTTGAGTTAATCTTTAATATTGTGTCTTTTTGTAATAGGGTCACTTATTACCTTTCTTACTTAATTTACACCTTGATTCATTTGTATAGTGACAAACTTTTAAACAAATTTGTTTTATTACAAGTTTGTAAGCTAAACCGTTTGAATGTCATACTACACAAATCAGCAGGCGAAAGAGTTGAGTAGGACACCAGTTTAGTTTGATTCAAGTAGTTCAAAGAAAGTGCATATGAAATATAATAACATGATCTGAGTATTTGCATCCCAATTTGAACAAGTACATTCAACTAAGTGAGAGTCAATAAGCATAAATGATCAATGAATAAACTAGATAAAAGAAAGCGTAACGAGGCACAAATACACTACCTAAATTCGCTCGGCGTCGGGAATCGCACTCCAGTGTGTCTTCGGTCAGTGTGATAGATGATCAAGCAGCTGATGGTGACCCTCCAGTGCAAGATCTTCAGCAGTTTACGTCGGATCGTCCTGTGACTGGAAGATAGGTGGCTACGACTCATATGTAGGCTGATAGATAGAAGGACCTGGATCAACATACGTAGATGGACCTGGATCCGCATAAGTAGATGGTCCGGTGCTCCAGTCATGGTGTGCAACACCCTCTGTAGGCACCGATCCGTAATATGTGTTACTAATATGTACACGCTCATCCAGGTCTCTGCATAGCAGCTCATACCTATCAATGCATCCCTGTCAGTGGTGCTCATCCACATCGCCAAAGTATGGCTGAAAGATGTCCCGAGTCACCGTGATGTGCTCCGCCTACACAAAAAATAGTACATAACATTAGCACTTACACAAATATTGAATTCAGATGAATACTTATAACAAGACTTACATAAATACGCTCCACTGGTGCTCTAGCGTAGTAAGTGGTCGGAGGATCTGTCGGGTGGCCAGTAAATATAGAGAAGCCCACGATCTGAACCGACATGTATCTTGGTGATATATCTGTCCACATCCTCAGCTAAGCCCTTGACAAGGCAATCCATCCGCCTCTCCCAAGCAGCAATGTGTGACTGGTGATAATCAACCACATCCGCTTTACCTCGACCATTGACCATTTTGAAACTAGGGCCAACTAGGGCTACATCGATTATGGGAATGAGGCCAAACTGGTGCAACACTCTATCTGGTAAATGCCACTTAACCCTCTTCCAGTTGATAAGAGGGACTCGTGATAACCATATCTCAGAGCCTGCTGAGCATGTATCTGATAGACGTGTCGTGATCTGCTCACTGCTCCCAGATCACACATATTAAAAATTATGTCAAATTAGAAGCTGCACATATTTGAACTGAAGTGTTATCTGCAAATCCAACCTGTGTATGTCGCAAGCCATCCAGCTCATTTCTGTATACTGCAACGTTCGCCATTGGCTGCTGGCGAACATACTTCTCATTCCATCTGTACACAAAAAATAGTTTAAACACATATAAAAGCTACAAAATTTGAAAGCACACTTAACAAAATATACCTCAACCCAATGCTGAGATCATCAAGTTCAGTAAGATATGACACATGTAGAGTCAGCCTCCCAACATGAATATGCTCCCAAGCCCATATCTGAAGGAGGTGTAAGCGACCATGTTGCACCTCGTGGGTCGAGCTTCATTACCTCGACAACCAATAATGACAAGGGAGATCGTACCATCGACTATAACTATTGTAAGGGCAGGACGACCTGTAGTGACCTGATGTTTTGCATAGACTACAGGATCTGCTACTGCTAGATATATTTTCATCCATTGTGTTTCTGAATCTATTTGTACCGTGCATGCGACCTTCGCAAAAAAATTGGGTGGCGTAATGCTGCTTAATCCGTGCTCATACGAAATATGGCCACTCAGAACGGTCAACCAGTGTATGGAATGCATTTATGTATGTCAGCTTATACAGTTGCAGTGTGTAGTATTGTGACACGCAGGTTAGGTGGTTCAACCATCTAAACTCCAGTACAGCAACCACATGTGGGCATGACCAATGATATATGATCATTTTGTTACAACTGCAATCACATAGGCCATTATCTAACAAATCAACTCTGAATGATCGACTGGATTTGTCAAAAACTTGCATCTCACGTGGGTTGATGTTCACAGGTTCAAGAAAATGTCTAGCCTCTCTTTCCGTACGCTGCAACATTGTGGTTACCTTTTGGGTAAAAATAGAGAAGTTGGCATCCTCTTGCTGAGTTGCGGTGGCTAGTCTTTTCATGAACAAAGCTAATAAGTTGTAGTAGATAGCGGTGATAAGAGCCAGAATCGATAAACCACGAGCCCGTTTCAGGATGCCATTGAAACACTCAGATGCATTAGTCATCATTGTCCCATAACGCATTCCACCGTCGTGCATAAGTGCCCATTTGATAGGGTCACGTTCTACAAACCAGTTGTGAGTTTCTTCTTTCACATTTTTAATATCAAACATTAAATAATTGAACTGCCGGATATCATCAGTATTTCCTGCCATATACATCTTTTGGCATAGAAATTCCACATCAGCAATCCCCAATTGCGTATTACCTTCTTAAAATTTTTTCACGGATGGCGTGGCGATTATGCGTGAGCGCCCATGGAAACACTTCTCTACATCCACGTAATAGACCAGCATGTTTATCAAAAATTATGCAAAGATCACGTCTAGCATAGATAACAGGCAGCATATCATGCATTGCAGGAACCACGGCCAAGAATCAATCGACTCGGACTCCACAACAGCGAAGGCTAGTGGAAATAATCCATTATTTCCATCGATTCCAACAATAGTTAATAATGTACCACGATACTTACCTAACAAAAAAGTACCGTCTAAGACCAATACAGGTGGATAGCTACTCCATCCCATGATTGAAGGGCCAAATGCTCAAAAAAAGTCTGCGGCGTATCGCTAGACAATTTAGACTGCATAACCGATTCCATAAAAGGAGAGTCATGTAAGACTCTTCCCAGCTTCCAAATATTGCTTTTATTGCCTTATGCCTTGCATCCCAAGCCTTCATGTATGAAATTTTAACATTGAATTTCGATTCCATCCGACCTATAATCTCCCTTGGTTTCAGATCTATCTGATGTCTGATCACAGGTATAATGAAGTAAGCTATGAATTTAGAGCTATAATGTTGATGACCTGCTGCACTTACTACATTGATACATCTATGATTTTCACCGACTCTTGATATTCTCCAAGCACCCCCTAAGCATCGGCTGCTACTACAATGCAAATACTTGCTATTCAATTTATCATGTCAGCCTTGAGATAACCGTGTAGTTCTTCTGGTTAGAAGTAACTATTTGGAACTGAACATTATTTCTTACGCACCACCCAACAATAATAAATTATAGACTCCGTTTATTTGCGAAGCACATACCTTCGACAAGGTCACCCGGGATTTCAGTATCGTCTGTTAGGACAGTTTAGTTAGGAGGACAGTCGAAGTAAATATCGTTGTCCTACTCTCTCGTAGTCTCGCACATCCGGACATACTCGTTTGTGGACAACATCTAACTTTCACTGTCAATATTTTAGAGTGAGTGATTTCTTAAAAGATTATGGCTGTCTAGATTCCCAGACATAGTGGTTTCTACCCCGAGTGAGTAGTTATCATCACTAATATCCACTGCTCATAATCTGATATTCATCTTTGCCTGCAGCACTGTGAGGCATATATGATTCCTCTGAATGATAAACAACATCATTGCTGCCACAAAACTCATAAGTTGGACAATAACCAATCATACTAATTATTACAACTGTAAGCAAAGAAAGATTGACAAGATGTTACCTGGGAATCAACTCATCAAAGCTGCGTTGTGTCCCTAGAGGTGCATGTGCGATGAAATCCTGGTGTGTCATTAGTAGTATATCTACTGACCTTATTGTAGGATCAGGTGATGTGGATGTAACATTAACATCCTCCACTTAGACATACAACACTAACATCTGATGGGAAGCTTCGTCGTGTTACTTCATAAACTTCATCGTCAGATATTACAGACGTTATAAATCCGTTATCCACCGGATAACGACCTGTAAGAGTGATTGTGTGACGCTATGAATCAATGTGAAAGGTTCTCATAATCCGTTGTTTCAATTCCAGTAAGCTATTGTGACCCAGAACCTTAACGGATGATTTCGACCTCTCACATAACTTGGACTGAATTGCTCATCGATACTCAGTTCGCCTCCATAGAAAAGAATCAGCGAAACAAATTCTCTATTCATTCTTGCAAAATAAGCTATATGAATAATCTTAAATTTATATTAATCGACACCCTAAATAATACTATCATTGGCTACTTAACACCTAAACCACAATGCCAACACAAACATACAAATCAAATCACAAATAAAAGTCTAACCATACAACTCTAACCCCTAGCACATACTCTATTAATTTATAAATTGATAAAAAAGTGATTTATCGTGTGTTCTGAAGAAGCACGAGGAAGTGCACAAAAAAATGTAGAATCCATAAAAGCAATTTTCCTCAAATGAAATGGAGCCACCGGAATCGTTGCCGAAAGCTAATGTTGACTCCCAACAGCTGCTAGATGGGAGAGGAAAGTCGTCAAATGGCATAAAAGCGGCTGTCGAGAAAAAAAAGAAGTTCCTTTCGATTACCTGGACAAGATGCGCAATGCAGGTGGTTGGACCTACACCGACGGCGGTCGGGAAGTTCTAAGAGGGAGAGGACCATGCTTGAATGGAAATGAAGAGCGGTCGGTGCTTCTACGGGCAGAGGAAACGAGTTCGGGGCCGAATCGAGGGAAACTGAGAAAATAGGGCCGATCGGGGCCGATCGGCCCTAATAATATGTCACGGCCAATCGCCCACTTAGTGGGCAACTCGTATCTGAATCGGTCGCCCACTATGTGGCGGCTTCATTTCAACGTGCCGCGCCATGTCAGTATCACAGCCGTGCCTGATTGAGCTGTATTTAAAATTTTTTAACCATACTTAATTACATAATTAGCATTCTAATGATACTTATTTTAAAAAAATTGCCCTGCTTATCTTATATTCTATTTTTTTTCTTCGTTTTGGTTGTGTAGAACTGCTTCAGCTCAGTTATAATTTATACAAGTTATTAAATATTCCACGTAGGAGATGCGTTTAGAATTTACCTAACTTATTTAGCCTTTTTTTTTTTGGAAAATTAAGGGCTTAGCCCAATATTTCATTCCAAAAGTAAATTTACAGAAATTCTAAGGGTAGAGAAAAAACACAGCCCAGAGGCTAAAACACCAAGGAAAAAGAAACATTCAGTTCAGAGCTAGAATGGGTAGATAGTTAGCATAGGGCTCAGGGACAATTTTTTAAACGATAAAAAACTGCACCAAAATACTAGGTCAAGATAGCTATCTGGCCAAAAATTCCTTCCAACAGCTGACATGCTGTCGTCCAATGTCTCAGGGTCGAGGTTTCGGAATATAAGACGAACCTTCCTAGATTCCACAATAATCCATTCGCAAGAGAGAGAGTTTTCCGATCAGCAGTAAAACAAATATCAGAGGAAAAAAAATAGAACATAATACTCCCAGGAGATGATAAACTAGAAGTCCGTTAAGGAGGAGATATATGTCCACCCGATCGGGTTGCTAGCATCACAAGAAGGAGCAAATAACGGTAAGCAACATCGACAATAACCATGAAAATCGATAGAGTTGTAAGTAATAATGTCCTCATCATTGCCCAATTGAATCTGATTTGAATCCCGAGAAACAGAACAGAAAAACCAGGTAGATTCCTATATCGCTGATTTAGAAAACTAAGGAAAAACTGAGCCATATCAACTTATTCGTAGGTTATATAAGAAAAGCCATCATCCATTTTGTCCATATTAACAATCAAACCAAAAACCGGAGGTAGGCAGTGCTCCCCCAAATTCCAACTCATAGATCATTTCAAAGATAAGTCGGAAAAACCATAGAGGAATCATATGAAATAAATAGAGACCTACAAAAAAACTTGCTATGTGATATAATTTAGGGAGGACGATCCATATGGATTGATTAGCCATAGCTAATCCACCTGTTAAAGGTGTCAAGAACCAGTCTAGGCCATTTTTCTTTAATAGTCCAACAGCTTAATTTAAGTGCCACTCTGATTTTGATGTTTGAGGATATAGCTTCAATGGAATTTCTTGTATTAGAGAAGCATCGTTTATTCCTCCCAACCCAAATGGAATAAACTGTCACTGAAACAATAAGTAGAGCCTTTTAAGTGCAGAGTGAGTTATAAGAGATGAGTCCGTAAGAACTGTATTGAGGGTAGGCTGATAGAGAAAAAAACTCCCATTAGGCAAAAGAGCTCGTGTAATTTTAAATGAGTAAGGACATCCAAAAAATAGGTGAGAGTGGGATTCATTCTCAGAGTGACAGAGAGGACAAGCAAGGGTAACTCCAATGCCTCTTTTGTTTAGCATATCCGAAGTTTTAATACCCCGTTTGGCCATCCAACAAAAAACTGTATAATTTAAAGAAAATTCCTTAAACCATATTTCCTTGTAACCTTCCTCCATCGGGACATGTTCAAATAGGATATTTAAAATACTTTTAGAGCTCATTAACTTGCTATCATTCCATAGAATAGTATCAGTTCCATTGTGTATAGGAGTATTTTTGATGGCAAGAGAGTAAGAAGGAAAACGGTAGGAGAAGGCAGAACGGATTAACCATTCACCATTCCTAATAAGGACGCTGAGAGTGGAGTTTACAAGCTTATCAAGCAGATCAAAACAGTCGGCTCCATATATTTCTAGAATTGATGAACCATCACACTATGGATCAAAAAAAAGGGAGAAAAAAACTATCATCTCCCATAGAATACCTAATCTCCCTTTTGACTTTGGAGGCATATAGCTGAAGCTCTCTCCAAAGTGCAGATTTGTTGGGTGTTGTTTGCCATATAATATCATACTTATTTCTAGTCCAAGTAGCAAAGCTAGAGGAATTGTTTAGCACTTTCCATAGAATCTTTACTTTGCATATGAAATTAAGAGAGCTAGAGGAGGTCAATCTAGTGCCTCCTTTATCCCTGGGTAAGGTTGTCTGGTACCATGAGATAGGGTGTAATTTTCTAATTTCTCCTTGATAAAAGAAGTTTGCAGGATAGGTTTAATTTTTTTGAATGATACATTTTGGGAGGGATTGATCTCTAAACTAATAAGTTAGGAGGCTATTAATTGAGGATCTAATGAGTTGAAGTCATCCACCATATGATAGTCATTTAGATTTCCAACCAGCTAACCATATTACTAGTCTATCAAGAAGGGCTGTACAATGAGTGGTTTTTAGTTGCCCAGTAACCAGAGGGAGCTCCAAATATTTAAAGGGGAAGGTTCCAAGTTTAATATTCAGCAACGAACAGAATTTTATGGAGGATTCAGAACATTTTGAAAGCATAACTGAGATTTTTGTCGGTTGACCTCCAACCCAGTAAGGTCCGAAAGCATGCTCAATGCCTATTTAATGATGTGGCTATTTGAGGATCCCCTTCACTTTCCACAAGAATATCATCAGCAAATAAGAAATGAGAGATTGAAATATTACCATTGGTAATTGGTCTGAATGATTGATCATCCACCATCTTATCTAGGATGCAAGAGAAGATATCCATAATGATGGTGAAAACGAAGGGGAAGAGTGAGCAACCTTGCCTTAGACCATTTGATGATTGAAAATATCCTTCGATTTGGTCATTAAGAACAATTAAGAAGGGAATGTCAGAAATGCAAGCTTCCACCCACTCCACAAAAGTTTTGGGGAAACCTTTTTGAAGAAGCTCGAGAATAAGCGTATTGCATCAATCGAATGCTCTTTGAAGATCAATCTTAGCACAAAAGAGACGGAGGATCGCTTTATTAGTAAATTCGGACTATTTTCTTGGGCAATTGAGATATTATCTGCTATCTCCCTATTCTTAATGAATGCTGATTGAACTGGATGAATAATATGTGAGAGAACAACTTTAACTCTATTAGCCAGAACCTTAGCATAACTTTGAAGAGGTGTTGCAAATGGAGATAGGTCTACAATCAGTCACCTGGTTAGCATGTTTTATTTTTGGGATCAGAGTAATAATTGTATGTTCAAATACCTCAGGAAGCTTTTTGGTGGCATAGAAGTGTTTAACCGCCAGCATAAATTGTTTACCAACAATATCCCAACAAGATAAGAAGAATTTAGAAGTAAATCCATCTGATCCCGATGTTTTATCCTCATTGATATTTTTAAGGGCATGCAATATCTCAGTATCCAAAATTGGAGAATCTAACTCCTCAATGTGAGAAGGGATGAGAACAGTTCCAGTTGGGATATTGGATAAAGATGACCCGAAGTTTCCTGATTTGTTAAAAAGCATAGAGTAGTAATGTCAAAATTCAGCAGTCATCTTAGATGGGTTGGAGATAATTCCCCTTTCAACCTGGAGTTCTCTAATCATGTTACAGTTCCTCCTTTCTTTAATAGAGTACTAAAGCAAGTGTAAATCGTCTTCCCCTTGTGTGAGCCTTGTAGTTTTTGCTCTCTGTTTAGGCCAAAGGCTTTCTTTTTTAATAATGTCCACATAATGTACATTGATATCCACCTAGTTTTGGTGAAGGATAATATTGGTAGGGTCTTTGTCTAGAAGTTTTAAGTGGGTTTCCTGGTCTTCTTTCAATGCTTTGATATGCTGCTCAAGAGATGTAGAGTCAAACTTATGAGATTTGAGTTGTTCTTTAACTAGCTTGAGTTTCTTGAAAAGAACTAGGATAGGATCCCCAGTAATAAAAATCTTCCAAGCTTTGGCGACTTTAGTCATAAAGCTAGGGTAAAGGACCCAATAATTTTTGATGATGAATCTGTGACTCATTGGATGTATATAGTTTGAGTAGACTATTAAGGGTGAGTGATCTGAGGAGAGAGGCGGGATGGCTTTGTATGAAGAGGAGGGAAAAACCTCCACCCAATATGAGTTGCACATTGCTCTGTCGATTCTTGTTTTAATTGGGGTATCCACTCTAAGATTGGACCAGGTGTAGAAAAGTCCTGAACTTGGAAGGTCAAAAATCCCCATATCATTGATGCAACCTTTAAAGTCTATAAGTCGATTGAGGGGAATAAGGTTTCCTCCAGCTTTTTCATTAGAGTATAAAACACAATTGAAATCTCTAATTACCAGCCAAGGATCTGCCATATTTGTAGATAGATGATGAAGGGAAGACCACAACTCTCGTCTATTCCTGGCATCATTGTGAGCATATACCCAAGTCACATTGAAACTTGGGTAGGAGTACGAGGATACCTTGCTGTGAATAAAATGAGCATTTATAAGGGTAAGTATAAAGGAAATGAAATTAGAATTCCATTTGATCCATATCCTACCTCCCAAACAGATGTCAAAATTGTTGCAGCTTGCTTCATAGGGAAAGAGGTTCAGCTTTCTACAGATAGCAAGGTTGTCAAAAACATCAAAACTAATCTTAGTTTCAAGGAGACAGATCATATCAAGATTGTGCTCTTTTATGATTCGGGCACAATCACGGGATCAGCCTTCCGCAAGTAGGCCCCTCACATTCCAGCTACCAAGCTTTGGGAGGGACATTGATAGAGGGAATTAATGGTGTTTCCCTTTCTTCTTAGTTTTTTGGACTAAGAAGACAAGTGAATTTGGGGATTTGGTAGTCTCTTTGTCTTGAGTAGTCTTATAAGGGGTTTTAGGGATAGAGTCTAGAGATCTTAGATAAAGGGATTTAGATGGAGAGGAAGCAGCAGATCGGGTGGTAATATTGTAAGCAGAGGTAGGGTTGGATTGAGTTTCCGCTTCTTCAATTGCAATAGGGTCTGAGTTATCCTATTCAGGAGAAGAATGTGATTGGGCCGGCAGCTGGTTCAGGTCATTTAAGGAAGTGGTAACTGCATAGGAGGTGGTTCATTTGTATTGTCCATTCGTCTCTTTTGGTTCAACACAATTGGAGGTTTCCTGCTCCTACTTCACCCTCTATCAAGGGGCCGAGTAGGAGATTGATAGGGCAGTTTTTGGAATCGTGCGAGAAAGTGGTACAATGGGAGCAAGCATAGGGTTTCCAATCATAAAGGACCGGTTGATCAATTTTTATCCCATTTAAATTTAAGGGAATAGAATCGGTGGGGATGATGGAAGTACCGAACACGATCGCGAAAGTAAGTCGAGCTTTGGTAGCCGTGAGATTGTCCATTGCAATAGGAACCCAATTTTGCTGGCCACCTTTGAGAGCCCCTCTTCGTTCCAATAACATAAAGGAAGATTTGGGAATTTAATCCAAAGGGGGATATCAGTGAAGTTTTCTTTTATCGACCAGAAGTCCCACCACTCTCAAAGATAAGCACGCTTTAAAAAACGTGGGCCATTGTTCCAAACCAGATCATAGTCTTCCTTGCATGTAAATCAGAATAAGAAAAAATCACCCTCCAAAGTTAGGAGTTCCAATTGGCCTTTAAATACCCACTTCCGCTTGATCGCTGCAAGCAATGAGCCATAAAAGGGATGTTTCCCTATCGCGTGACCAACAAGAGACAGCTCCCATTCCTTCCGGCCCGTACAATTCCTCTTCCAGAGAACACACTTCATCTTGGAGGAGGGTTTATAGGATAGAGAGGGATTGTTGTTTACATTATGGGCATTTAGTAGCCTTCAGCCTGTGATTGCGGGTGTAACGAGAGGAAGACTTGCTCGCGACGGACCATCTCTCCGATTTGATGATAAATGAGGAAAAGAAGAAGTAGATTCAAAATCCATTTCCGAGAGGGAAAGGAGAAGCAGAAGGTCGAGAGAAACCTGAGAGAGCGAGAATACCCGAGGGAGAGGAAGTCAACGCACCGTATAGGAGAGCCATATCATCGTCGGGGGAAGGGGAGCACGAACCCTAGAGGAGAGCATCGGGATTTTTTACTGATTTTATTATAGATTTGGATTCAAAAGTATGGCTTATTTAGCCTTTTCATAGAACTACGTAATGCATGCGGCGATGATTGTCCCTTGAACTAAAAAAATATTATTTAAAGTGAGTGTGACATCAATAAGTGTTTAAAATAGAAGTCATCATAATTAGAAAAAAAAAAGTAATTTAAAGGATGATTAAATTTGAGGAATTATTGCAATTATATTAAACTATGATAAAGTGATTAAAAATAATAATACATCTTAGGTAGATAACTAAATAACCAATAAAATAAAACGACTAAACTGTTGTTACAAACAATTTAAGAAAGAATTCATCTATTATACTCTAATTAATAATTAGAATAAGATTTATAATATCAATGATTATTGATCATGTCTTCATACATGTACGAACGAGTTATATACTACCAAATATGGTTATATATCATATGCTTGGTAATAACAAATATAATATTCCCACATAGACACACATATTATATATCACATGAGTCTAATATAATTAAATAAATTATAAATGAATCATATTGCAATTATATTAATACCTCTTTTTTTTTCTTTGCCAGCAATGAATACATTTTGACCATGTCATTCATATCGATATGAACGAGCTATATACTACCAAATAGCATCATATATCATATGCTCCATAAATGTAATTCTAATATTCTCAAATATTCGCAGGGAAGGTGAGCGGTGTAAGTTATCTAATGTGATCAAATAGTTCATTATTGTATGCCAAAATATTTATAGTAGTAGAGAGAATATATTTAATGTATTAACTTTATATGAAGATTCGACAGTCACGAATAATTATAGGAGGTGTTATAAGAGACACAACAGTTGCAAATGTTGCTCCTCCTCACAGCCATGGAAGATGTCGATACAATATAATAGGTATAAATTATAGAGAATGAACTCCAATATAGGTGATGATGTAAGTCGGTGGTGGCATCGCCTACATAAATGGGTGCGTTAATAGCATGCATCAATTATATAGCGATGACACGTGTCAATATCATTGACAATTGTGAATATTGAAGTTAGTATGTAATGTAGTTGGATAACATTGGACAAAATAATGTAGAAAAGATGACTATTATCGTGATGGTGGTAAATAAGTAATCGACATTAGTCAAGTGATCATAATTGGGTGATGGTAATTAGGAGATTATACGGGAAGTGGAGCTTGAGTAATTGCCGATCGCTTGCGTCCTAATGATAATATGGGTAGTGATAATGGTCTAACAAGTTAGTCGGTTTGTGATGGTAGATAAGCAATTGTCAGAGACAATGGGCCAACATTAGTCCATAGTAGGTGGTGGATGATCCAACAATGTTAGTCGTGGGTCTATAACTAGTAATAAAATGGTCTGATCGTAGTTTGATGCGTGGTAGGTCGATTGAGATATAGATGAAGTCTAGCAATAATGGTCAGATTGTAGTGGTCTAATGATGATAATTAAGTGACAGTTTGATGAAGATCATCATGTGATGGTTCGATGACTATTGTTGAGTGGAGGTCCGACGATGGCGTTTAAGAGGAAATTTTACAGTGACGATTAGGTGACAGTCTAGTGATTGCAGTTGAGTGGTAATTCATTGATGATAATCAAACAATGATAGTCTAATGACTGTGATCTAGAAAAAGTCGAGTGATAGCACTGGGGAGGCGATCCAACATTAGTGATCAGATGTTGGTACTCTTATGATGCTAGTCGAACGATAGTCTAACAAGGGAAATTGAATGGTGATGGTCTGATAATGATAGTTGGAAGGCAATCTAGAAGCGGTAGTTGGACAACGATTGTCTAATGATGGTGGTCGATTTTGGTTCGTGGATGGCCGGTTGGAGGTAGTTAAATGACAATAGTTGGGTAGCGGTCTAACGACAATTGTCACTAGGAGACGGTCCAACAACTGTGATTAGGTGTTGATGGTCAATTGGAGATCCAACAACTATATTGAAATGACATGTTGATAATGGTGATTGGGTGACAATCTGATAATGGTGATTGAGTGGTGTACTATCTATGATAGCCAAATAGAGATGGTATGATGTTAATAGTCGGAAGACAGCTCAATGACCATGGTCTAGTGGCAATTCAATGATGGTAATTATACATCGATGGTTCGATAATGGTTGTTAGTGATAGTCCTATAATAGTGGCCAGGAGGTGGTTTGATGATAACGGGTGAGTGGCTATATGACTTGCCAATCTCCATCACTATACGTATATGAATTATTATGGTTGATTTATAAACAAGAGATGAAATCAAATTTAAATATTGGTCAAAGCCACTTTGATATTGTTTAATATAGAATGATTATGTTTCTTTCATCAAGTTATTAAGTTTCCAAGATGATACTCATTGACCTTTTTATATTGGCCATCTTTAATATTGTAAAGCAAAGTGAGGTTTGATCTACTTTTATTTATCTAAATTTCTCCTCGTTATATCATTTAAGTGAACCTAAGCTCTAATTAATAATTTATTTATACAAGTTATGATTGATGGTCATGCATGTATGTATTGTTGTTTGGGTATCTAAATTTTCCTTGAATTATAATATGAAGAAAGGAACATATAAGTTATACTAAATATCAACTAGGTATCAATATCGTTGATATTGATGGTATTCGTGAACCTGTTTCTGAGTCTCTACTTTATGGAAATAATATTCTATCATGTGCCATTATTCCTACTTCCGTAGTTATAGGTTTGCATTTTTACATAATATGGGAAGCAACATCTGTTGATGAGTGGTTATACAATGGCAGTCCTTATGAACTAATTGTTCTACACTTTTTTACCTGGTGTAGCTTGTTACATGAGTCATGAGTGGGAACTTAGTTTCGATGCTTCTTGGATTGTTGTTGCAAATTGTAAGTTTTTAGAGAAGAGATGGAGTAATGCATGAACATATGTATTCGTGGGGTTCAATAATATCGCATGCATTACTCCATGGAAATGAAAGAATGTGAATGATAGCATTAATATGATTCTTTCATTTCAATATAAAGAAGAGGCTTCGTGAGAGGACCTTGTTTCAAAAGTTATCATAGAAACGAGAGAATCTACTATTCTATTGATGTAAGTATAATATTGTAACTCTTTTTTTTTTTTAAATAATGAGACAATTATGATTATAAAATTTTATGTGAAAGGTGCTAGATAGCATAAGTTTGACACAAATGCATGGATGATACCATAGGAGGATTGATCAATGGTAGTATGCATGGCTTTAAAAGTAGTTCCAAGGATAAAATTGGTACTCATCCATCTTGCAAAGATTGAAAGATAGCCAATCTTATGTATCGTCGATTACATGATAGGAGGTCTAGGAGTTGTACAATCTAAGCTAAAGGAGCTTCAATAGAAAGGTGGTCGGAGAGTTACTGAAGATAATGATGATGATAATTATGTCACTCAAGATAATGGGACATACGATCTAGCTTTATTTTATTATTTATATTGTTTGCATTTATATTGCCACTAATATGATTATTAGATTATGTAAAATGATTATTGTGATTTACTGATATATAGATAAGTATATAATTACTAACATTAAATTTGTGATTAAAATTGAAAAATATTTTAAGGTATGAAGCAATAAAAAAAATATTTTATGTTACGTATTTATGCTATATACTTTATAATTTATCATTTATTATTATTATTATAAAAAAAGCTCCATATGATGCAAATCGGATATGCTAACTATAATTATCAGAATGATAATATGATGATTAAGATCATAAAAGGATTATTACACAAGACAATCCATCTAGTCAGCATACTTCAGCTTTATAAATTCAAAGAAAATTCGATAGATATGATTATAAATCCAAACTAGTAGTTTTGTTTAGAAATATATATTAGATATATCAATAATAAAAAAATTTATATGATATGGATATTATTTCTTCAATTTTAAGTTGTTATCTTTTCAATATTTTATGACTTAAAATATAAAATTATTTTAGCGTGAAGATTATCTAAAGGGAAAAATAAAAAAAGACATATTGTTTAAATTAATTAGTAAAAAATAAACTTATAAATAATTTTTTTTTTAAAAAAAAATGCTCACTTAGAGGCTATTTTTTTTTCATTCTACGTGACAACTATGCCGGCAGAATTGTCCTCCTAGAGGGCATTTTCAGAAAAAATTTATAAGTTAATTTAAATGTTTTAAAGTTATATAATATAATACATATATAATTAATTAAAATTATATTATGAAAATATATAAATAATTAATTACATCACTAACTTGAACTAAATTGAACAAATCTAAAACTCAACTTTTTCTTATTAATACAAGTTTTGAAGATTCAAGCTATCCCTTGTAATTAAATAGGTTATAAAGAATCATTTTACTTATAGTCTTTGTGTGCTATGAATGTCTATTGATCGTGTCTATATACTACAAATGAGATTATATAGCTTAAACTTGGTAATTAGTGATAATTATATATAAACATACATACGAGAGGGATTCAAGATATCTGATGTAATTAAATAGTTAATAAAGTATTATTTTAGTTATAATTTCAATGTGCACTGAATAATCATTGATCAATATGTCAATTATATCGATACAAAATATCTATGTAGCTATATCACCGCCTTCTTAATTGCAATTATATGATTCCCAAATACAAACACACAAAGGATAGATATTCATGCTATCCGATGTAATTAAATAAGTCATTTGACATTACTTGGTCATATGACGGTTGTTAAAGTTATGACATACAAAAACAACAACAATAACAACAACAAGCCTTAATCCCACTATGTGGGGTCAGCTACATGAATCCTTCGTCTCCATTGTGTCCTATTATGTGTCAAATTCTCATTTAATTCAAGTATACTAAGGTCATTTTTTTATACATCTTAACCAAGTTTCTTTAGGTCTACCTCTACCTTTCTTAACATAAGACAAATCTAATGCTACTCTCCTAATCATCTGGACGGCCGACGCTTTATGGCATATGATTAAAATTTTTTTCACTAAAATTTAAGCACACTAATATACATTATATTTATTAGAATTTATATTTTTGTTTTAAATCCTCTTCTCTCTAACCTATAGCCCCATTTTGTATTTCACTCTTTGGGCGGATGTCAATCTTCACTTTGTCTCTCCCACAGACCCTCACCAAAATCCAACACCATTTACGAGGGCTCCATCAAGCTTTGGTTGAATTTGATCTATCTGACTTCTCCATCGAGCTTCCACTCTCCTGCAAACCTCTCTTCCTCTTGCTTCTTGTCTCTTGCAACCTCTTCATGAACTTTACCCTAAAACGGAATGACTTTTAATATATCTTTTGAATTCTAACCCGTTTCATTTCATCATTAACCGTTCATTAATAGATTCCTTAACTTATTTCATTTAGGGTATTTTTATTTTTTATTTTTTGAAATAATGCATTTATTTAAAATTACAAATAAGGGCAATGAATTACTTCATGAAACCAACATCATAATAAAAAAATAATAATTCAAGCTTGATTGATTTACAGTGCTTTGAAAACCGATCGAATCAGTTTAACTGTGAATCGATCAGTCAATCGCTGAACCGTCCCTACTTTTATGAAACTTCCAGTTCAATAAATTATCCCTTAAGCACTATTTTATATTATTTAATCAAATAACTAAAATTTGTAATTAAATTTATATTAAGTTTTAATAGTAATTTTGAATTATTTTAATGTAGTTATTTTTATAATCAATTTATAAATTTTTAAAATTTTATTTTATTAATATGAATATAACTAAATTAATTTATATTATAACCATCATGCAACCACTCAAATAGTTTACAAGGTTATCTTTTTTAGCTCTTTTTTCATACAATTATATTTTAATTTTGAGAATAGTAAAGGGCATTGAAATATAAGAATATAGGAATAATATTTGAATTTTTAACTTTATATTCTTATTACAAATTATATTTTAGAATATAAAAAAGTTATTTAAAAATATATTTTTTATAATAATATTTTATATACTATATTTTCTATATTAGCTATATTTTATAAAGTTTTTTAAAATAATTTTTATTTTAAAATTTTTTATTATAGAATATATTTTTATAATAACATATTATATTTTTATGTTAAATATATTTTTATAAAGTTTTTAAAATAATTTTTATATTTTAAATTATATAGTTTTAATACAAACTATAAATTTTTTTAAAATTATATTTCTATTATATTTTATACTAATTTTCAAAACTTATATAATAAATTGTTTGATATATTTAATACACTCATCTAAATTTACAACACACAGTAATTATAACTTTGTGAGCTTTATATCAATCTTTAAATTTATAATTAGTAGTAATATTATTTAAGTATATTTATTTATTTATTATTATATATTTAAATTATTATATCATTTAATTAGATTTATATTTAATCATTTTAATATTTATAACGCCATCCAGTTCAACCACCGATTAAACCCTAGTTGAACTATTGAACATTAAACCTCTCTCTTTTCCTGTTCTATGTGTGGTCTGATATTCACAACCTTATAGTAATTTATCAAGTTCTTATGTATAGCATGCATTCAATGGATTAGTGCATTGATCTTAGAGAATGAGTCCAAGAAACTTCAACTAGTCAAACTAGTCATTCTCCACTAATCAATATGACCCATCTAGCACACTATTTAACACAATCTACATTATCACCTACAAGCATGCATTCAGAGAAATATAAATAATATAATCATCTAAAATTAATTTGAATAAATCAAGTTTTGTTTAGAAATATGTATATTATTATTTTTAATTGTAATGAGTTATCTTTTCAATATTTCATCATCTAAACTTAAAGAATAACAAAAAAAAAAAATTATGGAGAAAAAAAAAAATTTATAGCAAAAGATTTTTTTTTTTCGTGATTGTATTACACAAATTTTTTATAAAGGATGAACAGAGCATAAAAATTACTTCAAAATGATTTTTGTCTCAATATATATTAGGATAATAAAAAATTCCTTTCGATCGAGCTAAACTCAGTCTAGAAAGCCTTACAAATGACTTGAAATTAAATACTTGGCTTCTTTGATAATTTTGATTAATAAAATACATAAATGAATCATAACTTTTAATAGAGTTGTAATATATAATACACTCGTCATTGTATTTGTCACATGCTTAGAGACTGTTTGGGATCAATTTAGTTATATATTTTTATTTCTTTTTTTATGATATTTTTAATAATATGTTTATTTAGTGTAACTTTTTAAGCCTTTTTTGTTTTTAATAGTCTTGAGTACTCTGCTTCTAACCAGCTATGTCTAAGCCAATTTTCCTTCCTCGTCTGATACATATATTCATTCCTGCTAAATATTTTCTTGATTTTTGGAAATTAAAAATATATACAACATTTATTACAAATGATGGAAATAGACGATCACATAAGTAAGAAGCAACATATTGTTTACATAGTCACCATTATTGTTCAAAACATGACAATTGGATTTTAAGACAACATTAAAATTATAAATACCACAATAGGATTTTAGGGTATCATTTAATTTCTCACTTTCATTTGAGAAACGAAACTCCATGTAATCATAATAGTTGAAAGCTTTGAACTGTAAAAGATGCTTCTCATCAATTAACTCCTCTTGAACTTTTATTTTATCATCAATGAAAGATGGAATTGTGTTGAAAACCACAGAGTATCGTTCTTTGATGTCATCCATTTTTACTCGATGATTAGGAACATTCAGTCTTCCATTTGTCCTAACCTAGCAAATGCCTAACAAAAATGATTTTCATAAATTACATATTTGTGGGCTCCAAAAATTCACCACTGACCTCTTTTGATGAAAAGACTGGTTTAAAATATCGGTGTAATTTTCAGAAGGCAGATGAGATAGTAGATAAGACACTACCTCGAGATTTCGTCCTCATTTTGCGAGGACTTTAGATCTGGTTCCAGGTTTCCTATAGGCGCAAGCCCCTATAGTTAATTACCCCTCACAGTAAGTGAGAGAGAATTTTCGATTAAAGCTAGTCTTTAGATCGCTTAATGCGTAGCGTATAATAGCGGCATGTAGAGTTTTAGAATTTAGATTATGAAATTCATCATTTTAGCTTAAACCGGATGGTTGGGGGAATGATGACGTGCCGATCTAGATCCCATGGTTCTGTCATCCCGGGCAGAGATTTATGTAAACAATATGTTGCTTCTTACTTATTGAATATGCTAGAGATTTAATATGTGAATCATAATGATGTTTTAAGTCCAAGCTTTCAAGGATCAACCTATGGATGATTTGAATGAGCTCTTGCATATGCACTGCATATTTCCATACTATGTTGCTAAAAATTAAAAAAAAAACAAATTAAACATATTTTAAGATCAGGACCTTCGTATTAATCACTCATTTGCACCAATCTGAAAGCATTTAGATTGGTCAAGAGGTGTACTTCGCAATATAAACAAGAGTCATTCCAACTTTTATCGTCTTCTTGAATGACCATTCAAAATAATATCAATTTTCATGAATGGTCATTTACTTGGCTTTTTTTATAGTAAATCATCATGAAGTGTTTTTGTTCAATTAAACTCAATTTTGTTTTCATTAATGGGTTTTCATATTCATGCCATGTCCCATATAAGCTCTTTGACCTTCTTCAACTCATTTGAAGTGTTTGTCCAAAAGTATTACTTATGCTTGATGATAAATAATGGAGTTCACATGCTAAGTCCAATTTAATTCGATGCTATATTTGATGGGCATAATTTCAATTAATTCAACATGAGATATGATGACTCAGATTTCATTGAGAGATTATAATCATATTCATCAGCAAACAGTTAATTCCTTAGTTGTCTAATTATGTGTTCATCCTTAATTTCATTATACAAGTTTGAATTTCATGTTTAGTTCGATTATCAGTTCAATTGTCCATTTATACTTCAAGCATTCTTTTAATTTGTCTTGTTTGTATTTTCTCTCAATTCATATTCTAGCAAAATCTTGGCAAAGATCCCACATCATTCCGTATAGGAGGTCGCATTGGAGTACTAAGGTCTTCCCACCATGTTTACGGGAAGCGTGCATGGAAGGTGTCTTTAACACCATGGCCAAAGGATCTTTATACCTACCATGATTATGGAAAATATCGTAGATTCCTTCGAAACTGCATTGGGAGTACTAAGGTCTACAAGGATTTCTTGGATGACGTAACCTATGTGTTGCTGATGAGTATCCTTCTGTTAGGTTGAGTTGACTACCTCCTCTGACTAAGTAGACTAGGGAATGCGACTGGCCGGGATGACGGAACCATGGGATCTAGATCGGGCACATCATTATTCTCCCAACCATCCGGTTTAAGCTAAAATGATGAATTTCATAATCTAAATTCTAAAACTCTACATGCTGCTATTATACGCTACGCATTAAGCGATCTAATGACTAGCTTTAATCGAAAATTCTCTCTCACTTACTGGGAGAGGTAATTAACTATAGGGGCTTGCCCCTAGGAAACGAACGATCTAAAGTCCTCAAAATGAGGAAAATCTGGTAGTGTCTTATCTACTATCTCATCTGCCTTCTGAAAATTATACCGACATTTTAAACCACTCTTTTCATCAAAAGAGGTCGGTGTTGAATTTTTGGAGCCCACAATTATGTAATTTATGAAAATCATTTTTGTTAGGCATTTGCTAGGTCAGGACAAATGGAAGGCCAATGCTCTAATCATCGAGTAAAAATGGATGACATCAAAGAACGATACTTTGTGGATTTCAACACAATTCCATCTTTCATTGATGATAAAATAAAAGTTCAAGAGGAGTTAATTGATGAGAAGCATCCTTTACAATTCAAAGCTTTCAACTATTATGATTATGTGGAGTTTCGTTTCTCAAATGAAAGTGAGAAATTAAATGATACCCTAAAATCCTATTGTGGTATTTAGCTTATAATTTTAATGTTATCTTAAAATCCAATTGTCATGTTTTGAACAATAATGGTGACTATGTAAACAATATGTTGCTTCTTACTTATTGAATATGCTAGAGATTTAATATGTGAATCATAATGATCTTTTAAGTCCAAGCTTTCAAGGATCAACCTATGGATGATTTGAATGAGCTCTTGCATATGCACTGCATATTTCCATACTATGTTGCTAAAAAAAATTAAAAAAAAACAAATTAAACATATATTAAGGTCAGGACCTTCTTAAAATAATTTCCTTAAAAATAATATGACAGTAGAATGCATGATTACCAGAAAGAATCATTTCCCTGTGGCCAAATGGTATTGGCATATTTTTGAACTGCACTTAGGGAATAAGGTTCAGTGATTTGAAGAGCTAAGAAAGGAAAGCGGCTTCAAAACCAACCATGAAATGGCAAAGCTGTGTTATCACTTAATTTTTCCATTGTCTGCATGTCAAAGAGCTCCGGGACGGCCAGCCCAAGCAGATTATTTCGTAGCTCAGTATTAACCTTATCATAAATAACCTCAAATGCTCCATGAGTTTGTAGAGCTTGTGCCACTGCCTCTCGAGTTTTGCCCAGGCCTTTCTATTAATTCCAAGCATGTCTATGTCACCCAAATCTACTGTTGCTAGCTCAAGCTTTTTATTGCGGAAACCACCGAGGGATCCCATCTTTGCTTATTACTTTGCTTTCTTTCTTTTTTTCCCCTTTATTTTGGATGTGTCGAGCTCCTTCAACTCAATGGGAATTTATATAATGTGTTAAAGATTCCATTCAGGAGGTTCTCTCTAAGTTATTCGTCATTTTTAAGGTTTGCGTTCAATATTGGTTACAACTAAATACAATTCAAGCTGTTCAGTTTTAAAATAAATTTTACAAAGTCAAAGCTTATTTGATGAATTCAAGACTCTAAATAAAATAAAAATTTATTGAAATACAGTGTAAAATAAATGAATGTCATCGGAATTAGAAAAAAATGATTTAAGGACAGATTAAAATAAAGGAATCACTACATCTAATTATGATAAGGAAATTTAAAATCAATTTTAATTGTTTGGATATGAATAATAATAATAATAATATCCCCTTTAGCTTAATGTCATGACAAAAAAGCGTACAGCACTAATTAACGTTGTTAGAAAAAAAGTTTTGGAACAATAGACTTTGTCCTTCAGGAGCACGATGAATTGAAAAATCAAAATTCATAAATTTTACTCTCATTAATAATTAAAATAATTATTATAATAAAACTTTATCCTCCATTATGATTTTATTATCTCGATGAATGATTGCTTATTTTTCATCATTTTTAATTTCAATTCTAACCATTCAAATGAGATTTACTTAACAATTTTTACGTACGATGAATAATTATTGCATCATTTAATGAAGATAAATACTAATTTATTTATATAATTATGATTGATGATCGTTCACTATTTATCAGATGATTTCAATAGTGATTTAAAGGATATCATCTCATAATTACTTATATAATTTGGATCTTTATGAGGAGGCTTAACAATATTTACTCCCATGTAAGATGTATCTATATTATTATACTCTGTTAATCATATTGAATATGCCAGAGAGTTGATATGTGAATCATAATGATCCTCTAAGCCCAAACTTTCAAGAATCTTCTCATGAATGATCGTTATGAGCTCTTGCATATGATCGACGTACTTCCATACTGTGTTGCTAAAGAGGAAAATAAGTAAAATCAAATAATAGATGAGAAGTTTTTTCAAGAAAATAAAAACTTAAGATAAAATTAATACTTCAAGAAACATGAAGTATTGTCGCGTGCTAGAAAATCAATTACGGTAGAGTAAAAGTTTTCGCACAGAAATCCAAAGACAATAATAACAGATTTAAAAGAAACAAGAAAACTCCAAAATTTTACGAAAACCTCAAAAGAGGAAAACCACCTTTCAAGAAAAGCTTCCACTATACTGCTTTGAGTACAAGATCTTCCGACACCTGGATTAATCAGATGAAATGACAACAATCGAATGTATAAATGCCGAATGACGACACAATGCTGACGACAACGTGATATTGGACGACGACAATGACGATGACGATGTTGACGATGAGGTTGACGACGATGTTGACGACGATGTTGACGATGATGACCGACGATAGGGATGATGACCGCAACAATGGTCGACGATGGCGAGATCCGGGCGATGGCGCTGGGTGGTGACGATCGCCGAGTGCGACGATTGTGCTGAGGATCTTTAGAGCTCTCTTCTCTCGCTTGGCTCTTCCTTCATTTCCTCCTCATATGAATGAGTTATTTATAGAATGGAGGACGCTCTCAGAATACATAAAACCCGTTCACTCCAATTCATCGACGGCACAAAATGATCCCCTTGATCATATGATTTATTTTGTGTATTTGAGTGCTCAAATGATGTCAGAATTATGAGATCTTGGGGTTGTTTGATTCGGCTCGTCAAGACGCTCGATTTGACTATAAACATTCCATGTTTGAAAGATATTTAGGGATTTAACTGATATCCCAAAGTTTCCAAGAATATTTTAAGTTGATCTCACCGCTTAACTTCGGATCGATTACTTTTAGCATCAAGATTCGGCGTCGACTAGTAGAGTTTTCAGGTCATATCAAGTACAAAAAAAAATGAAAATGTAAATAACCAACCAACCCACCCAAAATAATCATAAAAAAACTATGGAAATTATGATATTAGACTAAATGAACTTCAGAATAAATTAAAAGAAATTCTTTCTTATAAGGAATTCTATAATAATAATAAAACATTGTAGTTGCAACAGAATAAGATTATTAGAAAGAAACATTTCCTTGACGCCAAACAATATTGACGCCAAACAATATTGACATATTGTTGCACAGAGGCTAGCGAGTTAGGCTTTGTGATTTGGAGAGCTAAGAAAAGATAGCCTGGCCTCTAAAAAAGACCAATCGTGGTATGACAAGATTGTATTATCAGGTAATTTTCCAACCTTCTGCATGACGAAGAGCTCCGAAATGGCCTGTCCAAACAGACTATTTCGTAGCTCAGCGCCTACTTTATCCTAAACAACCTCAAAACCTCCATGAGTTCGTACTGCTTGTGCTACTTCCTCTTGAGTTTCTGCCCAGGCCATCCTGTTAATTCTAAGCATTTCTATGATACTAAAGTCTACGTTTGGTAGCAAAAGCATGTTTTGCTGATACCACCAAGGGATCTCATCTTTCCCAACTGCTTGGCAATTTTTTTAAAATAAGTATGATTAGAATGCTAATTAGGTAATTAAGTATAGTTAAAAAATTTTCAAAATAGGTACAGTCACCCAATCAAGGACTTTAGTCATGTCGGATACGACGTGCGCGTATGGTGCATGAAATGAGACCAATCGACCGGCTTCAGATGAGTCACCCCCAAGTGACTTGCTTCAGATGTTTTTTTTTAAACTAAGTATCATTGATTTACAAAACTTGGGATATAAGTATGATATTAAGTCAAAAATAATTATTGTGCTAAGTATCTTTATATTTTGATTTGCATTACTTCTAATAATTATTATATGATTTTAACATAAATATTAGTAATCACACATGTATCTTCTATATTTAGATTTATGTTTTAGTGACTTCAGAGATTAGTATATTGATTGATTTAGCTTGTGAAGTTGAGTTAATCTTTAATATTATGCTTTTTGTAATAGAGTCACTTATTACCTTTCTTACTTAATTTACACCTTGATTCATTTGTATAGTGATGAACTTTTAAACAAATTTGTTTTATTACAAGTTTGTAAGCTAAACCGCTTTGAATGTCATACTACACAAAACAAGCAAAAAAGAGTTGAGTAGAACACCGCTTTAGTTTGATTCAAGTAGTTCAAAGAAAGTGCATATGAAATATAATAACATGATCCGAGTATTTGCATCCCAATTTGAAAGAAGTACATTCAACTAAGTAAGAGTCAATAAGCATAAATGATCAATGAATAAAATAGATAAAAAAGAAACGTAGTACATACGCACAAATATACTACCCTAAACATCTAACGCTCCATGGAATCGCACCACTCCCGTGTGTACCGTCAGTACGATGACGATCAAGCACCGACAATTCTCCAAAGGTAAGATCTTCAGTACGGATCATTCCGGACTGGAAGATAGTGGCTGACTCATCATGTAGCCGAGACAGAAGGACCGATCAACATACGCAGATGGACCCGATCGATAAGATGGTCCTGCTCCGCCATGGTGTGTGCGCATAATTCTCTCAGAAAATCGCATCCATCCGTGTCTCGCATAGTACCATACCTATCAATGATCCTGTGGTGCTCATCCACATCGCCAAAGTATGGCTGAAAGATGTCCCGAGTCATTGCGATGTGCTCACAAAAAAATTACATAACATTAAGACTTACACAAATATTGAATTGGATGAATACTTATAACAAGACTTACATAATACGCTCCACGGTGCTCTAGCGTAGTAAGTGGTCGGAGGATCTGTGGGCGGCCAAGAAATATGAGAAGCCTAATCCAACCAAAGACATGTACGATAGGCTCTTTCTGCCCATCCTCGCTGACAAGGCAATCCATCCCAGCCTCTCCCAAGCAGAATGTGTGGTGATAATCAACCACATCCTTTACCTTTACTTGACCATTTTGAAACTAACTAGGGCTACATCGATGGGAATGAGGAACGGTGCAACACTCTATCGGTAATGCTAATGCCTAACCCTCTTCCGGATAAGAGGGACTCGTGATAACCATATCTCGAGCAGCATGTATCCGATAGAGTCGATTTGCTCACTGTCGCTCCCGGATTACACACATATTAAAAATTATGTAAATTAGAAGCTGCACATATTTGAACTGAAGTGTTATCTGCAAATCCAACCTTTGTATGTCATCCAGCTCATTTCTATATACTGCAACGTTCGCCATTGGCTGCTGACGAACATACTTTTCATTCCATCTGTACACAAAAATAGTTTAAACACATATAAAAGCTACAAAATTTGAAAGTACACTTAACAAAATATACCTCAACCCAATGCTGAGATCATCAAGAAGAGACATTTACATGACCTCCCAACATGAATATGCTCCCAAGCCCATATCTAAAGGAGGTGTAAGCAGCCAGCCATGTTGCACCTCGTGGGCCTATGTCGAATTCCTCGACAAACCAATAACGACAAGGGAGATCGTCACTATTATATCAGGCGGACGACATGACCTGATGTTTTGCATAGACTAGGATCTCGCTAGGTATATTTTCATCCATTGTGTTCAATCTATTTGTACACCATTCGACCTTCGCAAAAATTGGGTGCTGTTACTAACTGCTCGACCGAAATATGGCCAAAATGGTCAACGGTATGGAATGCATTTATGTATGTATATCTTTGCAGGTAGTATCACGCAGTCGGTGGTTCAACCATCTAAACTCCGACCAAAGAACCACATGTGGGCATGACCAATGATATATGATCATACAAGCGCAATCACATAGGCCATTATCTAACAAATCAATCAATGATGATCGTCGATTTGTCAAAAACTTGCATCTCACGTGGGTTGATGTTCACAGGTTCAAGAAAATGTCTAGCCTCTCTTTCCGTACGCTGCAACATTGTGGTTACCTTTTGGGTAAAAATAGAGAAGTTGGCATCCTCTGGCGGTGGTGGCTTTTTCATGAACAAAGCTAATAAGTTGTAGATAGTATGATAAGAGCGAATCGATAAACCACGAGCGCTTTCAGACCATTGAAACACTGATGCATAGTGCCATTGTCCCATAACGCATTCCACCGTCACAAGTGCCCATTTGATAGGGTCATTCTCTACAAACCGGTGAGTTTCTTCTTTCACATTTTATCAAAAACATTAAATAATTGAGCGGATATCATCGTATTTCGCCATATACATCTTTTGGCATAGAAATTCCATCAACAATCCCCAATTGTATTACCTTCTTAAAATTTTCCGATGATGTAGCGGTGTTCGTGAGCGCCCATGGAAACACTTCTCTACATCCACGTAATAGACCGGCATGTTTATCAGAAATTATGCAAAGATCGCGTCTAGCATAGATAACAGGCAGCATATCATATAAGCATTGTAGGAACCACGGCCAAGAATCAATCGACTCGGACTCCACAACAGCGAAGGCTAGTGGAAATAATTCATTATTTCCATCGATTCCAACAATAGTTAATAATGTACCACGATACTTGCCTAACAAAAAAAGTATCGTAAGCTCAATCTGGTCGATACTCCATCCCATGATTGAAGGGCCAAATGCCCAAAAGTCTCAGGAAGCTTCTGGGCGAATTAGACTATACCAGTGAGAACTGGCGATTCCATAAAAAAGGCGAGTCTGTAAGACTCTTCCGACTTCAAATATTGCTTTTATTGCCTTGTGCCTTGCATCCCGCCTTCATGTACAAAATTTTAACATTGAATTTGATTCCATTACCTATAATCTCCACGGGTTTCATCTATCGATGTCGATCAGTATAATGAAGTAAGCTATGAATTTAGAGCTATCTTGTCGATGACCTACTACATTGATACATCTATGATTTTCAGACTCTTGATATTCTCCAAGCACCCCTAAGCATGGTGCTACTACAATCTGGCCTTACATGGTCAGTCGGACTATCATATGCAAATAAGTGTAGTTCTTACGGTTAGAACTATTTGGGCGAACATTATTTCCTACGCACCCAATAATAAATTATAGACTCAGTTTATTTGCGAGCATACCTTGACAAGGTCACCCGGGATTTCGGTGATCGTAGAGACGGTTTAGAGGAGGCGTCAGTAAATATCGTTGTCCCTACTCTCTACTTTGTCCAGGACATACTCATTTATGGACAACATGACTTTCCTTTGTCAAAATTTGAGTGAGTGATTTCTTAAAGATCATGGTTTGTATGACTCCCAGACATAGTGGTTTTACCCAGATTGGCGGTTATCATCACAACCCTTGCTCATGTCGATATTCATCTTTACTGCGCAGTGAGGCATATGATACCTCCCGAATGATAAACAACATCAGTACCACAAAACTCATAAGTTGGACAATAACCAATCATACTACTTATTACAACTATAAGCAAAGAAAGATTGACAAGATGTTACTTGGGAATCAACTCATCAAAGTTGCGTTGTGTCCCTAGAGGTGCATGTGCGATGAAATCCTGGTGTGTTGTCAGTAGTATATCTACTGACCTTATTGTAGGATCAGCTGATGTGGATGCAACATTAACATCCTCCACTTAGACATACAACAACATCGGCGGAAGCTTGTCAATGTTACTTCATAAACTTCATCGTCAGATATTGCAGACATTATAAATCTGTTATCCACCGGATAACGACCTGTAAGAGTGATTGTGTGATGCTATGAATCAATGTGAAAGGTTCTCATAATCCGTTGTTTCAATTCAGTAGGCATTGTGACCCGAACCTTAAGATGATTTGACCTCTCACATAACTTGGGCTTGCTCATCGATACTCGGTTGCCTCCATAGAAAAAGAATCGTGAAACAAATTCTCTATTCATTCTTGCAAAATAAGCTATATGAATAATCAGAAATTTATATTAATCGACACCCTAAATAATACTATCATTGGCTACTTAACACCTAAACCACAATGCCAACACAAACATACAAATCAAATCACAAATAAAAGTCTAACCATACAACTCTAACCCCTAGCACACATACTCTATTAATTTATAAATTGATAAAAAAAGTGATTTATCGTGTGTTTACGAAGAACGACGAGGAAGTGCACAAAAAAATGTAGAATCCACAAAAGCAATTTTCCTCAAATGAAATGGAGCCACCGGAATCGTTGCCGAAAGCTAATGTTGACTTCCAATGGCTGCTAGAAGGGAGAGGAAAGTCGTCAAATGGCATAAAAGCGGCTGTCGAGAAAAAGAAGAAGTTCCTTTCGATTACCTGGACAAGACGTGCAATGCAGGTGGTTGGAGCTACACCGACGGCGGTCGGGATGTTCCAAGAGGGAGAGGACCATGCTTGAATGGAAATGAAGGGCGGTCGGAGCTTCTACGGGTGGAGGAAATGAGTTCGGGGCTGAATCGAGGGAAATTGAGAAAATAGGGCCGATCGGGCCGATAATAATATATGTCACCATCGCCCACTTAGTGGCAACTCTCTATGTCTGAATCGATCATGATGTGGGCCGATCTCATTCAACATGGCACCATACCATGTCATTATCTGGCGATGTCAAGCCGTCATGATGAGTGGCGTACCTATTTTTAAATTTTTTTTAACCATACTTAATTACATAATTAGCATTTTAATGATACTTATTTTAAAAAAATTGCCCTGCTTATCTTATATTCTATTTTTTTCTTCTTTTTGGTTGTGTAGAACTGCTTCAGCTCAGTGATAATTTATACAAGTTGTTAAATATTCCACGTAGGAGATGCGTTTAGAATTTACCTAACTTATTTATCCTTTTTTTTTTTTGGAAAATTGAGGGCTTAGCCCAATATTTCATTCCAAAAGTAAATTTACAGAAAGTCTAAGGGTAGAGAAAAAACACAACCCAGAGGCTAAAACACCAAGGAAAAAGAAACATTCAGTTCAGAGCTAGAATGGGTAGATAGTTAGCATAGGGCTCAGGGATAATTTTTTAAACGACAAAAAACTACACCAAAATACCAGGTCAAGATAGCTATCTGGCCAAAATTGCTTCAACGGTGACATGTGTCCAACATCTCGGTGGGGTTTGAATATAAGAAGAACCTTCCTAGATTCCACAATAATCCATCCGCAAGAGAGAGAGTTTTCCGATCAGCAGTAAAACAAATATCAGAGGAAAAAAAATAGAACATAATACTCCCAGGAGATGATAAACTAGAAGTCCAGTTAAGGAGGAGATATATGTCCGACCCCGATCCGGGTTGCAGCTAGCAGTCAGCCAAGAAGGAGCAAATAACAGTAGTAAGCAACATCGACAATAACCATGAAAATTAGCCGATAGAGTTGTAAGTAATAATGTCCTCATCATTGCCCAATTGAATCTGATTTGAATCCCGAGAAACAGAACAGAAAAACCAGGTAGATTCCTATATCGCTGATTTAGAAAACCAAGGAAAAATTGAGCCATATCAACTTATTCATAGGTTATATAAGAAAAGCCAGCATCCATTTTGTCCATATCAACAATCAAACCAAAAACCGGAGGTAGGCAGTGCTCCCCCAAATTCCAACAGCCATAGATCATTTCAGCATAAGTCAGAAAAACCATAGAGGAATCATATGAAATAAATAGAGACCTACAAAAAAACTTGCTATGTGATATAATTTAGGGAGGACGATCCATATGGATTGATTAGCCATAGCTATTCCACCTGTTAAAGGTGTCAAGAACCAGTCTAGGCCATTTTTCTTTAATAGTCCAACAGCTTAATTTAAGTGCCACTCTGATTTTGATGTTTGAGGATATAGCTTCAATGGAATTTCTTGTATTAGAGAAGCATCGTTTATTCCTCTCAACCCAAATGGAATAAATCGTCACTGCAACAATAAGTAAGTAGAGCCTTTTAAGTGCAGTGAGTTATAAGAGATGAGTCAAGAATAAGATTGAGGGTAGGTGATGAGAAAAAAACTCCCATTAGGCAAAAGAGCTCGTGTAATTTTAAATGAGTAAGGACATCCAAAAAATAGGTGAGAGTGGGATTCGTTCTCAGAGTGACAGAGAGGACAAGCAAGGGTAACTCCAATGCCTCTTTTGCTTAGCATAACTGAAGTTTTAAGACCCACAGTTTGGCCATCCAACAAAAGCATAATTTAAAGAAAATTCCTTAAACCATATTTCCTTGTAACCTTCCTCCATCGGGACATGTTCAAATAGGATATTTAAAATACTTTTAGAGCTCATTAACTTTATCATTCCATAGAATAGTATATGTTCCATTGTGTATAGGAGTATTTTGATGGAAAGAGAGTAAGAAGAAAAAATGGTTGGAGAAGGCGAAGGGATTAACCATTCACCATTCTAAGGACAGTGGAGTTTACAAGCTTATCAAGCAGATCAAAACAGTCGGCTCCACATATTTCTAGAATTGATGAACCATCACACTATGGATCAAAAAAAAGGGAGAAAAAACTATCATCTCCCACATAATACCTAATCTCCCTTTTGACTTTGGAGGCATAAAGCTCTCTCCAGTGTGAGATTTGTTGTGTTGTTTGCCATATAATATCATACTTATTTCTAGTCCAAGTAGCAAAGCTAGAGGAATTGTTTAGCACTTTCCATAGAATCTTTGCTTTGCATATGAAATTAAGAGAGCTAGAGGAGGTCAATCCAGTGCCTCCTTTATCCGGTAAGGTATGCGGTACCATGAGATAGGGTGTAATTTTCTAATTACTTCTCCTTGATAAAAGAAGTTTGCGATGATAGGTTTAATTTTTTGAATGATACATTTTGGGAGGGATTGAGCTCTAAACCAATAAGTTAGGAGGCTATTATTTGAGGATCTAATGAGCTGAAGTCATCCACCATATGATAGTCATTTAGATTTCCAACCAGCTAACCATATTATTAGTCTATCAAGAAGGGGCACAATGAGTGGTTTTTTAGTTTTAGTAACGGAGCTCCAAATATTTGAAGGGGAAGGTTCCAAGTTTAATATTCAAGAGCAATTTTATGGAGGATTGAGAACATTTTGAAAGCATAACGAGATTTTTTTGTTTGACCTCCAACCAAGTAAGGTCCGAAAGCATGCTATGTTTAATGATGTGGCTATTTGAGGATCCCCTTCACTTTCCACAAGAATATCATCAGCAAATAAGAAATGAGAGATTGAAATATTACCATTGGTAATTGGTCTGAATGATTGATCATCCACCATCTTATCTAGGATGCAAGAGAAGATATCCATTATGATGGTGAAAAGGAAGGGGATGAGTGAGCAACCTTGCCTCAGACCATTTGATGATTGAAAATATCCTTCGATTTGGTCATTAAGAACAATTAAGAAGGGAATGTCAGAAATGCAAGCTTCCACCCACTCCACAAAAGTTTTGGGGAAACCTTTTTGAAGAAGCCTGAGAATAACTGTATTGCGATTTACCGAATCGAATGCTCTTTGAAGATCAATCTTAGCACAAAAGAGATTGGAGGATCGTTTATTAGTAAATTCCAGACTATTTTCTTGGGCAATTGAGATATACTATCTCTCTATTCTTAATGAATGCGATTGAGCGGATGAATAATATGTGAGAACTCCTTTAACTCTATTAGCTAGAAGCATAACTTTGAAGAGGTGTTGCAAATGGAGATAGGTCTACAATCGGTCACACAGCATGTTTTATTTTTGGGATCGAGAATAATGTATGTTTAAATACCTCGGAAGCTTTTTTGGTGGCATAAGTGTTTAACCCTAGCATAAATTGTTTACCAACAATATCCCAACAAGATAAGAAGAATTTAGAAGTAAATCCATCTAATCCGATGTTTTATCCTCATTGATATTTTTAAGGGCATGCAATATCTCGATTATCAAATTGGAGAATCTAACTCCTCAATGTGAGAAGGGTGAGAAGCTGTTCGGTTGGGATATTGGATAAGATGACCAAGTTTCTCGATTTGTTAAAAGCAATAGAGTAGTAATGTCAAAATTCAGCGATCATCTTAGATGGGTTAGAGATAATTCCCCTTTCAACACAGGTTCTCTAATGTATTCTGATTCCTCCTTTCTTTAATAGAGTAGTAAAGCAAAGTGTCGTCTTCCCCTTGCTTGTGTGAGCCTTGTAGTTTTGCTCTCTGTTTAGGCCAAAGGCTTTCTTTTTTAATAATATCCACATAACGTACATTGATATCCTCCTAGTTTTGGTGAAGGATAATATTGGTAGGGTCTTTGTCTAGAAGTTTTAAGTGGGTTTTCTGGTCTTCTTTCAATGCTTTGATATGCTGCTCAAGAGATGTAGAGTCAAACTTATGAGATTTGAGTTGTTCTTTAACTAGCTTGAGTTTCTTGAAAAGTACTAGGATAGGATCCCGATAATAAAATCTTCCAAGCTTTGGCGACTTTAGTCATAAAGCTAGGGTAAAGGACCCAATAATTTTTGAAGATGAATCTATGACTCATTGGATGTATATATTTGAGTAGACTATTAAGGGTGAGTGATCTGAGGAGAGAGGCGGGATGGCTTTGTATGAAGAGGAGGGAAAAACCTCCACCCAATATGAGTTGCACATTGCTCTGTCGATTCTTATTTTAATTGGGGTATCCACTCTAAGATTGGACCAGGTGTAGAAAAGTCCTAAACTAGGAAGGTCAAAAATCCCCATATCATTGATGCAACCTTTAAAGTCTGTAAGTCGATTGAGGGGAATAAGGTTTCCTCCAGCTTTTTCATTAGAGTATAAAACACAATTGAAATCTAATTACCAAGGATCCGCCATATTTGCGATAGATGATGAAGGAAGAGACTCTCATTCACGGCATCATTGTGAGCATATACCCAAGTCACATTGAAACTTGGGTAGAGAGATAGGATACCTTCGTGAATAAAATGAGCATTTATAAGGGTAAGTATAAAGGAAATGAAATTAGAATTCCATTTGATCCATATCCTACCTCCCAAACAGATGTCAAAATTGTTGCGGCTAGCTTCATAGGGAAAGAGGTTGACTTTCTATAGGTTGTCAAAACATCACTAATCTTAGTTTCAAGGAGGCAGATCATATCAAGATTGTGCTCTTTTATGATTGGGCACAATCATGGGATCGACCTTTCGTAGGCCCCTCACATTCCGCTACCAAGCTTTGGGAGGGACATTGATAGAGGAATTAATGGTGTTTCCCTTTCTTCTTAGTTTTTTGGACTAAGAAGACAAGTGGGAGATTTGGTAGTCTCTTTGTCTTGAGTAGTCTTATAAGGGGTTTTAGGGATATAGTCTTAAGATCTTAGATAAAGGGATTTAGATGGAGAGGAAGCGGCCGGTGGGTGGTAATATTGTGGCAGTAGGGTTGGATTGAGTTTCTTCTTCAATTGCAATAGTGCAGTTATCCTATTCAGGAGAAGAATGTGATTGGGTCGGTAGCTGGTTCAAGTCATTTAAGGAAGTGGTAACTATAGGAGGTGGTTCATTTGTATTGTCCATTTGGGTCTCTCGGTCTACTGTAGTGGAGGGGGTTACGATGGAGGGGTTAAAGGGTTGTTGGGGTTTGATATGAGGGTCACCTGGGGTTTTTTGGTTCAACACAATTGGAGGTTTCACACTCTACTTACCCTCATCAAGGGGCAGGAGATTGATAGGCGATTTCACGGAATCGTGCGAGAAAGTGGTACAATGGGAGCAAGCATAGGGTTTCCAATCATAAAGGACCGGTTGATCAATTTTTATCCCATTTAAATTTAAGAGAATAGAATCAGGTAGGGGATGATGGAAGTACACGAACTTCGAAAGTAAGTCGAGCTTTGGTAGGCGTGTCCATTGCAATAGGAACCCAATTTCTTTGGCCACCTTTGAGAGCCCCTCTTCATTCCAATATAAAGGAAGATTTGGGAATTTAATCAAAGGGGATATCGGTGAAGTTTTCTTTTATCGACGAAGTCCACGACCACTCAGAAAGATAAGCGGAGACCATTTAAAAACATGGGCCATTGTTCCAAACCATCATAGTCTTCCTTGCATGTAAATCGAGAAAAAATCACCCTCAAAGTTAGGAGATCCAATTGTCCTTTAAATACCCACTTCGCAAGCAATGAGAGCCATAAAGGGACATTTCCCTATCGTGACCAGAGCGACTCCCATTCCTTGGCTTTGATTCCTCTTCCGAGAACACACTTCATCTTCAGAGGAGGGTTTATAGGATAGAGAGAGGGATTGTTGTTTTCATTATGGGCATTTAGTAGCGCCTTCCAGTTCCAGGATTGTGCGGGTGTAGCGAGAGGAAGACTTGCTCGCGACGGACCATCGCTCCGATTTGATGATAAATGAGGAAAAGAAGAAGTAGATTCAAAATCCATTTCCGAGAGGGAAAGGAGAAGGTCGAGAAGACGAGAATACCCAGGAGAGGAAGTCAACGTATAGGAGAGCCATATCAGTCGTCAGGGGAAGGGGAGCATGAACCCTAGAGGAGAGCATCGGGATTTTTTACTGATTTTATTATAGATTTGGATTCAAAAGTATGGCTTATTTAGCCTTTTCATAGAACTACGTAATGCATGTGGCGATGATTGTCCCTTGTACTAAAAAAATATTATTTAAAGTGAGTGTGACATCAATAAGTGTTTAAAATAGAAGTCATCATAATTAGAAAAAAAAAAGTAATTTAAAGGATGATTAAATTTGAGGAATTATTGCAATTATATTAAACTATGATAAAGTGATTAAAAATAATAATACATCTTAGGTAGATAACTAAATAACCAATAAAATAAAACAACTAAAATATTTATTTACAAACAATTTAAGAAAGAATTCATCTATTATACTCTAATTAATAATTAGAATAAGATTTATAATATGAATGATTATTGATCATGTCTTCATACATATACTGAGCGAGTTATATACTACCAAATATGGTTATATATCATATGCTTGGTAATAACAAATATAAGATTCCCACATAGACACACATATTATATATCATGATGAGTCTAATGTAATTAAATAAATTATAAAGCATTATTTTACCTCTTTTTTTTCTTTCTTGCAATGAATACGTTTTGACCATGTCATTCATATTGATATGAGCGAGCTATATACTACCAAATAGCATCATAAATCATATAAATGTAATTCTAATATTCTCAAATATTGGGGAAGGTGGCTGTAAGTTATCTAATGTGATCAAATAGTTCATTATTGTATGCCAAAATATTTATAGTAGTAGAGAGAATATATTTAATGTATTAACTTTATATGAAGATTCGACAGTCACGAATAATTATAGGAGGTGTTATAAGAGACACTACAGTTGCAAATGTTGCTCCTCCTCACAGCCATGGAAGATGTACAATATAATAGGTATAAATTATAGAGAATGAACTCCAATATAGGTGATGATGTAAGTGGTGGTGGCATAGCCAGGCAAGAAGTGCGTTAATAGCATGCATCAATTATATAAGCGATGACACGTGTCAATATCATTGACAATTGTGAATATTGAAGTTAGTATGTAATAGTGTAGTTGGATAACAATGGACAAAATAATGTAGTTAGGCAATATGACTATTATCAGGTGATGGTGGTAAATAAGTAGCGATGTCGATATTAGTCAAGTGATCATAATTGGGTGATGGTAATTAGGAGATTATAGGGAAGTGGAGCTTGAGTAATTGCGATTCGATCATTTGCGGTGGCTAATGATAATATGGGTAGTGATAATGAATCTAACAAGTTAGTCAGCGATGGTTGTGATGGCGAGATAAGCAATTGTCCAGAAGAGACAATGGGCCAACGATTAGTCCATAGGTGGTGGACGATGATCCAACAATGTTAGTCATTGGGTGGCTATAACTAGTAATAAAAATGGTCTACGATGTTTGATGCGATGGTAGGTCGATTGAGATATAGATGAAGTCTAGCAATAATGGTCAGATTGTAGTGGTCTAATGATGATAATTAGGTGACAGTTTGATGAAGATCATCATGTGATGGTTCGATGACTATTGTTGAGTGGAGGTCCAACGATGGCGTTTAAGAGGAAATTTTACAATGACGATTAGGTGACAGTCTAGTGATTGCAGTTGAGTGGTAATTGATTGATGATAATCAAACAATGATAATCTAACGACTATGATCTAGAAAAGTCAGTGATAAGCGGGAGGCGATCCAACATTAGTGATCAGATGTTGGTACTCTTATGATGGTAGTCGAACGATAGTCTAACAAGGGAAATTGAATGGTGATGGTCTGATAATGATAGTTGGAAGGCAATCTAGAAGCGGTAGTTGGACAATGATTGTCTGATGGTGGTGATTTTTTGGTGGATGGCCGGTTGGAGGTAGTTAAATGACAATAGTTGGGTAGCGGTCTAATGACAATTGTCACTAGGAGGCGGTCCGACAACTGTGATTAGGTGTTGATGGTCAATTGAAGATCCAACAACTATATTGAAATGACATGTTGATAATGGTGATTGGGTGACAATTTGATAATGGTGATTGAGTGGTGTACTATCTATGATAGCCAAATAGAGATGGTATGATGTTAATAGTGGAGAGCTCAATGACCATGTTAGTGGCAATTCAATGATGGTAATTATACATCGATGGTTCGATAATGGTTGTTAGTGATAGTCCAATAATAGTGGCCAGGAGGTGGTTTGATGATAACGGGTGAGTGGCTATATGACTTGCCAATCTCCATCACTATACGTGCATGAATTATTATGGTACTACACTTTTTTACTTGGTGTAGCTTGTTACATGAGTCATGAGTGGAAACTTAGTTTCTGTCTCGGTATGCGCTCTTGGATTGTTGTTACATATTCATAAGTTTTTTCGAGAAGAGATGGGAGTAATGCATGAACATATGTATTCGTGGGGTTCCGAATATGCATCGCAAATGCATTACTCCATGGAAATGAAAGAATTGAATGATAGTATTATCGATTCTTTCATTTCAATATAAAGAAGAGGCTTCGGTGTTTAGAGAGGACCTCACTGTTTCAAAAGTTATCATAGAAATGAGAGAATCTACTATTCTATTGATGTAAGTATAATATTGTAACTCTTTTTTTTTTAAAATATTGAGACAATTATGATTATAAAATTTTATGTGAAAGGTGCTAGATAGCATAAGTTTGACTCAGATGCATGGATGATACCATAGGAGGATTGATCAGGTAGTATGCATGGCTTTAAAAGTAGTTCAAGGATAAAATTGGTACTCATCCATCTTGCAAAGATTGAAAGATAGCCAATCTTATGTATATAGTCGATTACATGATAGGAGGTCTAGGAGTTGTACAATCTAAGCTAAAGGAGCTTCAATAGAAAAGGTGGGAGGATTACAAGATAATGATGATGATAATTATGTCACTCAAGATAATGGGACATACGATCAATTTAGTTATATATTTTTTATTACTATTTTTATGTTATTTTTAATAATATGTTTATTTAGTGTAACTTTTTAAGCCTTTTTTGTTTTTAATAGTCTTGAGTACTCTAAAGTATGTCTAAGCCAATTTGCCTTCCTCGTCGATACATATATTCATTCCTGTGAATATTTTCTTGATTTTGGAAATTAAAAATATATATGATAAAACATTAACAACATTTATTACAAATGATGGAAATACGATCACATAAGTAAGAAGCAACATATTGTTTACATAGTCACCATTATTGTTCAAAACATGACAATTGGATTTTAAGACTACATTAAAATTTTAAGCTAAATACTACAATAGGATTTTAGGCTATCATTTAATTTCTCACTTTCATTTGAAAGCACTCACGTAATCATAATAGTTGAAAGCTTTGAAGCGTAAAGGATGCTTCTCATCAATTAACTCCTCTTGAACATTTATTTTATCATCAATGAAAGATGGAATTGTGTTGAAAACCACAGTATCGTTCTTTGATGTCATCCATTTTACTCATGATTAGGAGCATTCAGTCTTCCATTTGTCCTACCTAGCAAATGCCTAACAAAAATGATTTTCATAAATTACATAATTGTGGGCTCCAAAAATTCACCACCGACCTCTTTTGATGAAAAGAGTGGTTTAAAATATCGGTGTAATTTTCAGAAGGCAGAAGAGATAGTAGATAAGACACTACCCAGAGATTTCGTCCTCATTTTGCGAGGGCTTTAGATCTGGTTCGTTTCTATAGAGCAAGCCCACATAGTTAATTACCCCTCAAAGTGAGAGAGAACTTTCGATTAAAATAGTCATTAGATGCTAATGCGTATAATAGCAGCATGTAAAGTTTTAGAATTTAGATTATGAAATTCATCATTTTAGCTTAAACCGGATGGTTGGGGGAATGATGACGTGCCCGATCTAGATCCCATGGTTCCATCATCCCGGGCAGAGATTTATGTAAACAATATGTTGCTTCTTACTTATTGAATATGCTAGAGATTTAATATGTGAATCATAATGATCTTTTAAGTCCAAGCTTTCAAGGATCAACCTATGGATGATTTGAATGAGCTCTTGCATATGCACTGCATATTTCCGTACTATGTTGCTAAAAATAAAAATAAAAAACAAATTAAACATATATTAAGATCAGGACCTTTGTAAAATAATTTCCTTAAAAATAATATGACAGTAGAATGCATGATTACCGGAAAAGAATCATTTCCAGCCAAATGGTATTGGCATATTTTTGAGCCTAAGGTTGATTTGAAGAGCTAAGAAAGGAAAGCGGCTTACGTAAAACCAACCATGAAATGGCAAAAGTGTTATCACTTTATTTCTCCATTGTCGCATAAAGAGCTCGGATGGCCATTAGCATTATTTCGTAGCTCGATTAACCTTATCATAAATAACCTCAAATGCTCCATGAGTTTGTAGAGCTTGTGCCTTGCCTCTCGAGTTTTAGCCTTTCTATTACTTTCAAGCATGTCTATGTCACCCAAATCTTGTTTTATTTTGAAACCAGGGGATCCCATCTTTGCTTATTACTTTGCTTTCTTTCTTTTTCCCCTTTATTTTGGATGTGTCGAGCTCCTTCAACTCAATGGGAATTTATATAATGTGTTAAAGATTCCATTCGGAGATGCCAGAGGTTCTCGATATGAACACATATCCCAAACAACGAAACAAAAGAAAGAGAAGGCGGATTGGCTAAAGATTTCACAAGTATGGAGAAAATAGAAAACAGAGAATAAATTATATAGAGAGCAGAGAGGAATAAAGAAATAAATATTTGCAAATTATTACAAAACAAGAAATAATTACGCTAGAATAATAAAAGCTCCCAAAGAGCAGAGGAGAGATACATCAAGCAGTCTAACTCCCAGAACCATATACTAGGAGTTGCTCAACACACAGGGAAAGACTCATCCAATACATAGAAATAACATCCGGAAAGATTAGTAAAACGAAGGCTGTATGCAAGAAATCAAGAAATTGAATACACAACAGAGGCAAGAACTATGAGTCTAAAATTAAAAAGACATAGCAGATGAACCTTCTAGAAGAGCAACCAGAAACTATAAATAGAGAGGAGATCAAAACAAGAGGGGATCAAAAAATTATCTCAAGAACTCCTCCTCCTCTGACTCCAGTCTTCTCCTTCCTCCTCCGAACCTTTCTCACGGTGGACGTCGCCGGAATCCTTCCTTAGACCGGAGCAACGCCGGCCATCTCCTCCTGGATCGCTCTTCCTCTCAGAGCTCTCTCTCAGGAACCCTAACTCTCTCGAATACCCAAAATGACTCCCGAGCCAATCTCAATTCAAGCGAGTCCTTAGGAAGCTTCATCAAAGCAGACAAAATCAATCGCACACCATTCCATCAAGATCCTTAGTCATCCATCAAGCTTGTCTCCCTCCAACACACACAATCCACTCAGTTCAACAATGATCAGGAACCGCAGGATAAAATAACACATCAAAGGGTCTACAAGAAAGCAAGTACATCCAACGGTTCAAGAAATAGCTCAAGAGAAACGCAATCCAAGTGATCTAATCCAACGGCTGAGTTAAAAGGTGCTCAATCCAACGGATCAGAAAGCACCCGCAAAACCCTTCCTCTTCTCACTCGGTAGGGTTCGAACCACTCGGTGGGTCAACTCGTGAGCTCAATCCAAGCAGTGCGGTCAATCCGAGAAATCGAACCCAATCAGGACCTGAATTGGCACAAAATAGAACTATTCACTCCACCCTCACTCAATTACAGAAATTAGGCTGTATCATTGGTGCCCTTGTTGATTCCCACAACTCAAACAATGGCAGATGGCACAAGACACATAGCTAAAACTATTGATGAATGTGTAAAAGCGAACAAAAATGATGAGCAAATGCAATCCATTACTATGATACTAAATGAAGTATCCGAAGATTATCGGTAATAGGAGAAACTTGATAAATCCTCTCAAGATCGGAACAATCGTATGTAACTCATACAATTTCTAATCATACTAGACCTCAATTTCAAACGGCTAGACGGTCAAAGTTGATATGCCAAGATTCTCAAACAAGGGGTTGGCTATTTAAACGAATCAATTTTTCCAATATTATAACACAAAGATCAAAAGTTCATAGTATTATTGTACATGGATGGCCGCACTTAGGGTATCGTGGATGCATGGCAATAAACAATTAAATACATGGAATCGTTCAAAGAGCAAGTAATTCAGAGGTTTGGACCCTCCCTTTATAGAGATTTAAGGGGTGAATTGGCTAAACTGCAACAGAAATCCACAGTCCAGGAGTTTTACAATGAATTTGAAGAGCTAGCCAACCAGATTTCAAGAATTCCTCCTGAATTTTTACAGAGTTGTTTTAAATCTGGATTAAAACATGACATTAAAAGAGAAGTGAGGGCACTACAGCCAACCTCATTACAACAAGCTTTTCAATTAGCCAAGTTAATGGAAGACAGATTACAAGATGACATATCTACAACCAGACCTTCCAGATTTTCTACACACCCTGTAATGAACAAACAGCCCCCACTGCTGCCTACACCAGCAATGGCAACTACTATCCACAATACCCAACAAAGACCACGATACCCATTCGAGAATTAACTCTCAATTGGAAGATAGAAAAAGAAGAGGTCTCTGTTTCAATTGTGATGAGAAGTTTCACAGGGGTCATATGTGCAAATCCAAACTCTTTACTCTTGTAGTAGTCAATGATGAGCAAGACTACCCTATTCAAATTGAATCATGGCAAGATCTTGATTTAAGAAGAGCTCCACGAAATCAGCCTTAATGCTTTTACAGACGTCAAATCCTAGAACTCTAAGGTTACGGGGAATGATTGGCAACAAACAAGTTCGGTGCTTATTGATGGTGGTCAACCCACAACTTTATTCAATCTAAACTTGCCAAGTTTCTAAACCATACAGTCACATCCGTCTCAGTTTTTAAAGTGTTGGTAGGGAATGGAGAGACTCAACAGTGTTCTGGAGTTTGCTCTAATATTCCTATTCACCTACAAGGATACACTTTCACTCGATTGCTACCTTCTTGAGATGCAGAGGGGCGGTGGTGTTAGAGTTCAATGGTCGGCAATTAGGTGAATGCACAATGGATTACAAAAAGCTCACCATGAAGTTCTATCAAAATGATAAAGTAATTCAACTACAAGGAGATACTTCAACAAAAGTAGACAACATTACATTCCATCAGTTTACCAAGTTGCACAACCAGAAAGATATCATTTCTTACTTACAGTGGGAGAGAGAGCTATCCCTACTGAGAATTGACCACTTACCAAGCATACAGGTATTAGCACAATACCAAATTATTTGGGATCCAGTTGCCTCCCCAAAGGGATATTGACCACCAAATACATGCAACCTAGAACTCAACTCAGGTTAAAACCTGAATATCCTCATTTTGAAAAAGAAAAACTGATTAAAGAAATGATGGATACAGGCATTATAAGGGAAAGTACCAGTCCTTTCTCATCCCCAGCATTGCTAATAAAAAAAAAAGATGGCACTTGGCATTTTTGTGTAGATTATAGGGCCTTAAATAAATTCACCATACCTGATAGGTTTCCCATACCAACTCCTGAAGAGTTGATGGATGAATATATGGAGCCTATTTTTCCAAGCTAGATCTAAGATCAGGTTATCATCAAATCAGAATGGCAGAAAAGGACATTTAGAAAACTGCTTTCAGAACACATGAAGGTCACTATGAATTCATAGCAATGCCTTTTGGTTTAACCAATGCCCCTTCAACCTTTCAAGCACTAATGAATTCAGTGCTTAAGCCATTCTTAAGAAAATTTGTTCTAGTTTTCTTTGATGATATACTCATATATAGCCAAACCTTGGAATTACATCAAGGGAATCTACAAGCTGTACTGGAACAACTGAAGCAACACACCTTATATGTCAAACCATCCAAATGTTCTTTTATTCAAAATAGAATAGAATATTTGGGACATATTTTATCAGCACAAGGGATAGAGGTGGATCCCAAGAAAATACAAGCAGTACAAGCATGGACTATGCCAAAGTCAGTAAAACAGTTAAGAGGATTTTGGGATTACGATATTATAGAAAGTTTGTCAAAACTATGCACATTGCTTCCCCTCTAACATCAATGCTTGCCAAACAACAATTCCACTGGACAGAGGAATCAACAACAGCATTCACAAAATTGAAAGAGGCTATGATAACATTACCAGTACTAGCATTTCCCAATTTTACTATGCCATTTATCCTAGAAACAGATGCCTCTAGGACAGCAATAGTAGCTATATTAGCTCAGATTAATCACCCTTTAGCTTATTTCAGTAAAAAGTTAAATCCTACAATGCAAAAATCCTCAACTTATGCTAGAGAACTCTATGTTATCGGCAGTTGCGGATGGAAATATTTCTTGGGTGCCAAATTTACTATCAGAACTGATCAGAAAAGCATTAGAGAATTATTACAACAAACTATCCAAACACCTGAGCAACAAAGGTTCTTACTTAAATTATTGGGATTTGATTATACTATGGTATAAACCGGGGCTTCCAACAAAGTTCTTGATGCTTTATCAAGAAAGGAACCCGACCGAAACAAATTCTAATGAGAATCAGTCAGAATTGCCTATGGTCCTACATCTATATGCTTATACTCAACAGTTCATAACATTACTTCAGTAGATTAAAGAGGAAACTAACTCCAATACTAAACTACAAAAACTGCAGCAACAAATAGCAGACAACCCTGAACTGTTTCCAAAATATAAAAATATTAAAGGATTAATTTACTATAAAAACAGGATTGTCATATACCGGATTCGAGATATCGTGCAAAGAATTATCGAGAATTACATTCCACACCAAGAGGGCATATTGGCACTCATAAAACTTTGGCTAGAATTGCTCGAATTCTCACACATGAAAAAAGACATACAACACTTCATAGCAACATATGTCGTGAAATATGACACTCAAAACTGCGGGTTACTACAACCTCTGCCTATACCAACCAACATTTGGGAGGAAGTATCAATGGATTTTATTACAGGTCTACCAAAGTCTCATAACAAAATTGTTATATTAGTGGTGGTAGTCAGATTGTCAAAATATGCACATTTTTCAAATAGCCAACCAGTTTTGACATAGCTCACCTATTTGTTTGGACATTGTCAAAGCATGGTATACCCCAAGGAATAATTTGATAGAGACCCTCTATTCATGAGAAATTTCGGCAATAAATATTCAAGTGGTACTACATTAAGCCACAGTGAGTGCCTACCACCCACAGATGGCCCAGGTTACCAAGAATACTAGAGCAATTATCTAAGGAGTTTTGTTATGACGACCACATTGGTTACAATTTATGCCGTAAGCATTTTCCTATAACACATCCATCAATACTTCCACCAAAATGACTCCCTTTCAAGCGGTAGACCTCCTCTGATCATTCCATATCTTCACTTCTGACTATTCTTAATCAGAGACTTCGATTACAACAAGGGACAAGATCATACAAATACTTATAACAAATTTCTGACGGGAGGCTCAAAGCAGGGATGAAACAAATTCAGGAAGAGCTTCAATTAGAAGTCAATGATGGTATTAGTTAAGATACAACCCTACTGAGCAGACTTGGTGGCAGGGAATCAATAAATTACAAGAAGGTATTATGGGCCTTTTAAAATACTACAGAAAATAGGAATGGTGGCTTATAAATTGAATTACACATGACAAGAATACATAATGTATTTCACATATCAGTTAAAACCATACAGACAAGACTCTACTATCCATCCGGCCCACATTTCGAGATGGACAAATGCTTATTAGACCTATCAAAGTCACGGATACGAAATATACTAGGGGAGATCAGCGGATCAGAAGTGACTAATCCGGTGGGAAGGACTGAAGCAGATACATCTTGGTAACAGAGAAAGAAATGGGAAAATTTTCTGATTTTGACCTTGAGGACAAGGTCGGGGAGGGAGTAATGATATGAACACATATCCCCAAGCCAACAATAGAAACAAAAAAAACAGAAGAAGGCCGGATTGGCTAAAAGATTTCACAAGTATGGAGAAAATAGAAAACAGAGAATAAATTACAGCCTTAGAACAGAGAGGAATAAAGAAATAAATATTAGCAAATTATTACAAAACAAGAAATAATTACAGCTAGAATAATAAAAGCTCCCAAAAGAACAGACAGAGAGATACATCAAACAGTACAGAACTCCCCAGGAACCATATACAACAGAGAAGTTGCTCAACACAGGCAAGGGAAAGACTCATCCAATACATATAAATAATGAAAGATTAGTAAAATGTAAGAGAATGCAAGAAATCAAGAAATACAATTGAATACACAACAGAGGCAAGAACTATAACATAATCTAACCGAAATTAGTTACAAAAGACATAGCAGATGAACCTTCTAGAATAGCAACTAAACTATAAATAGAGGAGATCAAAACAAGAGGGGATCAAAAATTATCTCAAGAACTCCTCCTCCTCGACTTAGTCTTCTCCTTCCTCCTCAACCTTTCATGGACGCCGGAATCCTTCCTTAGACCGGATAACGCCGCCATATCCTCTGACGCTTCTTCCCAGCTCTCGAACCCTAACTCTCTCGAATACCCAAAATGACTCCCGAGCCAATCTCTTCCCAATTCAAATGAGAAGCGTCCTCAGGAAGCTTCATCAAACGGCAAAGATAAAATCAATCGTAGCACCTCCATTCCATCAGACGATCCTTAGTCATCCCGTACATCAAGCTTGTCTCCCTCCAACACCTGTAATCCAGTTCAACAATGATCGTGAACCGCAGGATAAAATAACACATCAAAGGGTCTACAAGAAAGCAACTACATCCGACGGTTCAAGAAACAGCTCAAGAGAAACGTAATCCAAGTGATCCAATCCAACGGCTGAGTTAAAAGGCGCTCAATCCAACGGATCAAAAAGCACCCGCAAAACCCTTCCTCCTCTCACGACTCATTGACCACTCGGTCAACTCGGAATGACTCAATCCAAGCTGCGGTCAATCAGAGAACAACCCAATCGGACTGAATTGGCACAGAACGTAACTATTCACTCCTTTCACCAATTAGAAATTAGGCCATCATTCTCTCTAAGTTATTCATTCATTTTAAGGTTTATGCAATATTGGTTACAACTAAATACAATTCAAGCTGTTCAGTTTTAAAATAAATTTTACAAAGTCATAGCTTATTTGATGAATTCAAGACTCTCAAATAAAATAAAAATTTATTGAAATACAGTGTAAAATAAATGAATGTCATCGGAATTAGAAAAAAAAATGATTTAAGGACAGATTAAAATAAAGGAATCACTACATCTTAGTATGATAAGGAAATTTAAAATCAATTTTAATTGTTTGGATATGAATAATAATAATAATAATAATATCCCCTTTAGCTTAATGTCATGACAAAAAAGCGTACAGCACTAATTAACGTTGTTAGAAAAAAAAGTTTTGGAACAATAGACTTTGTCCTTTAGGAGCACGATGAATTGAAAAATCAAAATTCATAAATTTTACTCTCATTAATAATTAAAATAATTATTATAATAAAACTTTATCCTCCATTATGATTTTATTATCTCGATGAATGATTGCTTATTTTTCATCATTTTTAATTTCAATTCTAACCATTCAAATGAGATTTACTTAACAATTTTTACGTACGATGAATAATTATTGCATCATTTAATGAAGATAAACACTAATTGATATTTTATTTGATTTATTTATATAAGCTATGATTGATGATCGTTCACTATTTATCAGATGATTTCAATAGTGATTTAAAGGATATCATCTCATAATTACTTATATAATTTGGATCTTTATGAGGAGGCTTAACAATATTTACTCCCATGTAAGATATATCTATATTATTATACTCTGTTAATCATATTGAATATGCCAGAGAATTGATATGTGAATCATAATGATCCTCTAAGCTCAAACTTTCAAGAATCTTCTCATGAATGATCTTTATGAGCTCTTGCATATGATCGGCGTACTTCCATACTGTGTTGCTAAAGAGGAAAATAAGTAAAATTAAATATGAGATGAGAAGTTTTTTCAAGAAAATAAAAACTTAAGATAAAATTAATACTTTAAGCAACATGAAGTATTTTGCTGCTAGAAAATCAGTGGTATAGAGTAAAGTTTTCGCTTTTATTGTGAAATCCAAAGACACACACAGATTTAAAGAAATAACAAGAAAACTCCAAAATTTTACGTGAAAACCTCAAAAGAGAGAAAACCATACCTTTCAATAAAAGCTTCCACTATGCTGCTTTCAGTACAAGATCTTCCCAAACATTGAATTGTATATGAGAAGGACAATTTAATGACAATGTTACGATGATGTTGATGGCGATGTTGACGATGATGTTGACGACGATGTTGACGACGATGTTGAAGATGATGTTGATGATGATGACCGACGATAGTGGTGGGTGATGATGACCGGCAACAATGGTCGACGATGGTGAGGATGCGTGGCGGGCGGTGGTTGACGACGCCGAGTGGCGCGACGACGGCTTTGGAGGATCTTAGAGCCTCTTCTCTCTTGCTTGGGCTCCCTTCTCTTCACTTGGCCTCCCTCATATGAATGAGGTTATTTATAGAATAGACGCTCAGAATACATGCTAAACCCAACCACTAATTTCATCGAATGGCTCAAAATGATCCCTTGATCATATGATTTATTTTGTGTATTTGAATGCTCAAATGATGTTAATTATGAGATCTTGTTGTTTGATTTCCAAGACGCGATCGATTTGACTATAAACATTCCATGTTTGAAAGATATTTAGGGATTTAACTGATATCCCAAAGTTTCCAAGAATATTTTAAGTGCTTGATCTCGACCAGTTTTAACTTCGGATCGGATTACTTTTAGCATCAAGATTCGTGCATCGACTAGTAGAGTTTTCAGGGTCATATCAAGTATAAATAAATAAAAAATGAAAATGTAAATAACCAACCAACCCACCCAAAATAATCATAAAAAAACTATGGAAATTATGATATTAGACTAAATGAACTTTAGAATAAATTAAAAGAAATTCTTTCTTATAAGGAATTCTATAATAATAATAATAATAATAATAAAACACTGTAGTTGCAACAGAATAAGATTATTAGAAAGAAACATTTCCTTGACGCCAAACAATATTGACATATTGTTGCACAGAGGCTAGGAGTTAGGCTTTGTGATTTGGAGAGCTAAGAAAGATAGCCTGGCCTCTAAAAAGACCAATCGTGGTATGACAAGATTGTATTATCAGGTAATTTTCCAACCTTCAGATGACGAAGAGCTCCGAAATGGCCTGTCCAAACAGACTATTTCGTAGCTCAGCGCCTACTTTATCCTAAACAACCTCAAAACCTCCATGAGTTCGTACTGCTTGAGCTACTTCCTCTTGAGTTTCTGCCCAGGCCATCCTGTTAATTCTAAGCATTTCTATGATACTGAAGTCTACGTTTGGTAGCAAAAGCATGTTTTTGCTGATACCACCAAGGGATCTCATCTTTCCCAACTGCTTATCGGTAATTTTTTTAAAATAAGTATGATTAGAATGCTAATTAGATAATTAAGTATGGTTAAAATTTTCAAAATAGTACAGTACCCCATTACTAGTCGTCACGGATACGACGATGGCGTGCTTGAAATGAGACCGATCGCCAGATTGGAGTCGTCCCCACTAAGTAACTTGCTGATTTTTTTTTTAAACTAAGTATCATTGATTTACAAAACTTGGGATATAAGTATGATATTAGGTCAAAAATAATTTTTATTGTGCTAAGTATCTTTATATTTTTGATTTGCATTACTTCTTATAATTATTATATGATTTTAACATAAATATTAGTAATCACACATGTATCTTCTATATTTAGATTTATGTTTTAGTGACTTCAGAGATTAGTATATTGATTGATTTAGCTTGTGAAGTTGAGTTAATCTTTAATATTGTGTCTTTTTGTAATAGAGTCACTTATTACCTTTTTTTACTTAATTTACACCTTGATTCATTTGTATAGTGACGAACTTTTAAACAAATTTGTTTTATTACAAGTTTGTAAGCTAAACCGTTTGAATGTCATACTACACAAAATAGCAGACAAAAGAGTTGAGTAGAACACCAGTTTAGTTTGATTCAAGTAGTTCAAAGAAAGTGCATATGAAATATAATAACATGAGCTGAATATTTGCATCCCAATTTGAAGAAGTACATTCAACTAAGTAAGAGTCAATAAGCATAAATGATCAATGAATAAAATAGATAAAAAGAAACATAGCATAGACGCACAAATACACTACCCTAAACATCTAATGCCTTCGACGTCTGTGTGGAATCGCACCACTCCCAGGTGTGTACTGGTTGTGCCAATGGCATATTTTAAAGAAAGCCCCTTCCAAGGTTCATTGCTTTAATAGTAATAAGATAGTACAAGGGCTATTTTATAAATGCATGAGTAAGTGTGACTCAGAGGAAGAGTTTAAAGAGGCTTGGTCTGCCATGTTAGAAGAAGGCAATTTGCATGATCATGCTTGGCTGTCTGAGCTTTATAAGATTAGATCCAAGTGGTCCACTGCATTCAGCAAGGACTCATTCTACATGAGCATCTTATCAATGCAACGTAGTGAGTCCACGAACAATGTATGTCACGGAATATCTAAACCAACAAGTTCACTCACAGATTATTTCTTGGGGTTGGAAAAGGTTATGGAGACATGGCATCGGAATGAACATGATGAAGACTTCAAGTGTAGCCAGTCATCGATTGTTCCTGTTGTTAAGACCAGTCCAATTCTAAAACAAGCTGCTATGTTTTATACAAGAAAGGTTTACACTATGTTTGAAGAGGAATTTTTGCATGGAGTTGGAGGCCTATCGGTAACTAAGTCGATGACACACATGGAGTTTTGGTGAGAAACTTAGAGACTAAAATGACATCCAAAACATGGACTATGCATTTCGATAGGACTACCCTAGATGTAACTTGTACTTACAAAAAAATTTGAAATAATGGTATTACTTTGTGCCCACTGTATCAGAGTTCTTAGTCAGGAAGATGTTGTGCGCATTCCGGACAAGTATCTTCTCATGCGATGGTCTACCAGAGCAAAGAGGGATATTTACATTGATAGTGCATACAAAAAATTAAGAGATGTGGCAAGCACAGATGGAAATGCTTCTGACATTATTTTCCGGAACCACATAAGTCGATATGCATATCAAATAAGCGTCGAGAAGTGGCAATAAGAGAGCCGAGACTATGCTTGGATCCCTAAAAAACTATATGATGATGTCGACTTATAATAAGTGGAATTCTCCTCCGGTGACAAAGCGTTAAGAAGAAGAAGTCAACCACAATAGATAAGAAAAGACATCTTAAAAGTGATAAAGTGATATTGAGAGATCCAAGAGCCAAGAAAGAGAGATAAGATAAATAATCTTTTAGTTAGAAACTAAAGTACATTGATAGTATTGAACAATGTTGCATCACCTTTGTATGCTAGAGTGTTTTGTACATGCAGAATATCACACATCGATGCTGTAAGAAATCATCAACTAAAATGATGTTCTACATGCAGAAATTTAACTTAAGCTCCATAATCAATCAGTCAGCTGAAGGGTACACTAAGCTGATGATGGATATTATTTCAGGAAAATATTTTGATGCATGACATTATCTAGTTTTGTGTTCTTCGACTGTACAATCTTTTCTCCAATTCTTTAGAGTCCCAAAGATGACTCTCTTTAACTTAACAGACACACCAAGATGTTTAGACTGTATTTAGCTAAAGGATTTTATCACTGGTTTGTTTGTAGCTCTTTAAGCAATAGTGATTGAGTTAATCCCCTACTAAGGACCTTGTAATCATTGGACTGTAGCAATAAATATGTACAATAAATAACAGATCGTTTATTGCCTTTTTCTAGTTTATTTTGCCTTATTCTAGAGATAATGTTCATTACATTCTAGTTCAGGTAATTTTAAAGCTATTTGGATGGTTTCTGGGGGGTATTTTGCATATGTACTCTGTGTACCTCTTTGGAGGGTACAGATCATTTATGGACTTTTTTTTCCAGTTTATTTTGCCTACTTCTTATGATTATGTTTAGGGCATTCCAATGGAAGCATTTGGAGACTATTTGGATGGTTTCTGGGGGGTATTTTGCATCTGTACTCTCTGTACCTCTTTGAGGCAGATCATTTTGACCTTTATTTCAGCCAACATGATTATGTTTAGGGCATTCCAATGGAAGCATTTGGAGGTAGTTTGGATGGTTTCTGGGTGGTATTTTGCATCTGTACTCTATGTACCTCTTTGGAGGGTACAGATCATTTTTGACCTTTTTTCCAGTTTATTTTTCCTACTTCTTATGATTATGTTTAGCACAATGGAAGCATTTGGAGACTTTGGATAGGGGTATTTTGCATCTACATATGTGTACCTCTGGTACAGATCATTTAAGACCTTTTTTTCTAGTTCATTTTGCCTACTTCTTATGATTATGTTCAAGGCATTCCAATGGAAGCATTTGGAGACAGTTTGGATGGTTTCTGGGTGGTATTTTGCATTTGTACACTGTATACCTCTTTGGAGGGTACAGATCATTTATGACCTTTTTTTTCCAGTTTATTTTGCCTACTTCTTATGATTATGTTTAGGACACTCCAATGGAAGTATTTGGAGGCAATTTGGATGGTTTATGGGTGGTATTTTGCATATGTGCTCTGTGTATCTCTTTGGAGGATACAGATCATTTATGACCTTTTTTTTCCAGTTTATTTTGCCTACTTCTTGTGATTATATTTAGGACATTCCAATGGAAGCATTTGGAGGCTGTTTGGAATGGTTTTTGGTCAGTATTTTACATCTATACTCTATGTACCTCTTTGGAGGGTACAGATCATTTTTGACCTTTTTTTCTAGTTTATTTTGCCTACTTCTTATGATTATGTTTAGGGCATTCCAATGGAAGCATTTGGAGACCGTTTGGATGGTTTCTGGGGGGTATTCTGCATCTGTATTCTATGTACCTCTTTGGAGGGTACAGAGCATTAAGGGACTTCTTTTGCCAGTTTAGTTTTGCTTACTTCTTTTGATTATGTTTAGGGCATTATAATGGAAGCATTTGGAGACTGTTTGGATGGTTTCTGGCGGCTTTTTTGCATCTGTAGTCTCTGTACCTCTTTGGAGGGTACAGATCATTTTGGGACTTTATTTCCAGTTTATTTTGCCAACTTCTTATGATTATGTTTAGGGCATTCCAATGGAAGCATTTGGAGGCAGTTTGGATGATTTCTAGGGGTATTTTGCATCTGTACTCTCTGTACCTCTTTGGAGGGTACAGAGCATTAAGGGACTTCTTTTGCCAGTTTATTTTGCCTACTTCTTTTGATTATATTTAGGGCATTCCAATGGAAGCATTTGGATACCGTTTGGATGGTTTCTGGGGGGTATTTTGCATTTGTACTCTCATAATGTGGTGACAAATTTGAAAAGCCTCTTAATCTATTATATTTATAATATTCAATAATTGAATATAATTATTATATAATTAAATGTTAAACGTTATCTCTTTCGGACAAGTTTCAGCTTATAAGAATTAAATTTTTCATATTGCAATGTACTACTATTTTTTAATAATAAATTAACTTATTTTATTTTTGTTTCATTTAAATAAATAGACAAGTCAGTCTGATAAAGTTCAAGTTAATATTCAACTTCATTTCACTCGACCATGAGCATACTAAGAATACATATGAGTTAATTTTTTTAACTGCTTTATTTTCATACTAAAAAAATAGCTAACAACAATCATAATCGTATTTTAATACATATCGCTTAAAATTCAAATGTTAAAATATCATGATAATCAAAATTTACTTACACCAACCACAATAATTTTACAATAAAACTTTTAAAAAAAAGATAATCCCTAATGGCCAGTAATCCCTAATTTAATTTTATGCATTAATTTTATGCATTTTGCTGGACAACATTTATTTTATGCATTCGGTTGCATTAATTTTATGCATTCTACTCTTAAAAAATGATCATAACATAAAAAATGATTTCAAATGCAGATTTCTTTCAAGAGTATAGCCCCCAAAAACTAAATCTATAAGATAAAAAATATGATTGCTGGAATAAAATATCAATGTGTAGCGTAAGCGAACTCAGCCCTAAATATATTCATCTTCTTTGGCCAATCCTGGTGGTCTACCCAATCCACGGGTTTTTGATTCGCCCATGTATTTGGACAAACATTCCGCATTCGACACTATTTTCTTGAGGTATCCCACTCACGATACCATTTTGATCGCCGCTAAAGACAAGAGCATCTTCAACAAGTAATTTGATTTGAATAGCCAGAACATAATCCCAATAAGTTGGCCAAGGAAAAAAAATGTTAAGAAGAATCAAATTTGAAAACTGTTCTTACAATCTTAGGAAGAATGCTCTTATGGGTTGGTTTGGGTAATGAGTCAAAATACTGACTTAATATGTAACAGAGTGTCATTATCTATAACCGGCGTAAGATTAACTCATACACACTATCTGCAGTGACATCTTTGGATGAACATTTTGCTTTCCGCTTTAGCCGCACTGCATAACTCTGCAGGAAAAGAAGAGAACGATTATACATTATAGCTTTTATCTAAACAAACAAGAACTGAATCGTAATACCCAACATTCTTGTGGGGTAACATACCCAATGCAAGCATGAAATATACAAATAGGGGACATACAGCCCCGGACAGAGCGAATACTTCTACAAGAAGGTGAAGGCATCAATGTGTGCATCTGAGAGATATTGATCCGAACTCATCGACCGCCTCGTGCAATAATGATATTCCTAATAATCCGTATCACCCCTGCAAGTGATAAATATTTTAAATTGATCTTAATTAAACGAATAGGTTCTTTTATGTATGAAGGAGCTGATTGAGGATTGACTTACTTCTCCTCGAATCGGGAGCATGATGTGTCAATAAGATCGAGCATCAGCTTAGGAAAAATAGCTCTGGATGAGAACTCAACAACATGAAGTGCCTCTGATGCCTGCAACGAAATTACTAATGATAAAAGTTAGTGATGAAGAGCTAGATTCACTATGAATAAAGGATCGATCTACTGAGATGATTCATACCTCCGACTGATGCTCCTCCACCACAACGATAGTAGTCTGTGGGTCATCGACCTTTATTGGCTCATCTTTGCAAACTTATAAAAAAATTTAGTGAAATCTATTTCTATTATCTCAAATTTAAAAGAAAGTAACTTAATACCTCACGCCGCTCATCTTGAGTGGAGGCCACCACATCACTTATTTTTGCTCGAGACTTCGTGTGTGTGTGAAGGGGAAGTAGTAGCCTTTCCTCTTCTTATCTGTGAGAGCTTTAACACCACGCTCAATCGCCGATTCAGGTTTGAGCATCGCCATGTAGTGGTGGCCTCCACAAGAACTTCACCTACGATTAATTCCACATGGGCTTCCCCTTTTGAAGTATCCAACTCCATAATGGAAGCTCCTGTGGTAGCCTCCACAAGAGCTTCCTCTACGGTACCCTCCTCAGGGGCTTTACAAGTGGTAGCCTCCCCAGAGGTACCCTCCACAGGGGAAGCTCTTGTGGTAGCCTCCTGAAGAGTTTCCCCTATGGTGACCCCCACAGGAACCTCCCCTACATTTGGGGTGGTGGGACCCCACTGCCTGGCAAGAACTTCCTAAATAGCAGCAACCCACAAATCAAGCCCATCCATCCTCTCCATCATTGTTGCATGAAAAGACGATACTGTCTCTTTCAAGTCCTTGAAACCTGTAAGTATCCTCTCCACCCAAAAAATGCTGGGGATAGAATGAGGGCGTGCTAAACAAAGGGACTGGGAGAATATCGAGGAGAGACATATGGAGAGTTGGGGCTGCACTAATTGGACTTAAAATAGACTGCTATCCTCCACATGTGTAGATTGTTGGGGACACGATCAAGGAGCCGCCTCTTCTAATATGCCCTCGAATGAAAGGCATACCTGTGGTAAACCGATAAAAAAATGTGAAGACATACAACATAAATAAAGACATTCTTATATGAACTAAGTGATAGTATTATATGTCACATGGTGTCCTCCCAAACTAGTGAAAGAATTTTTGGAAACTCTATTTTTGCCCTTCAGATATTGGCATAGATACGCTTAATGCTTATGATGCTCATACCATATCTACAATGAATATTTTAAATAGTAAACTTCAACACATTAAATTACACAGTCCTGGAGATATAAAACATACCATCAGAAGAGTGACAAAGCCACTCATGTAACCGGCTGCCCTCTAGGTCTGAATCTTTGATGCAATAACATCAAATTGGGAAACTAGAAAGTCCCAAATGGCCTCTGCCCAGTTGTATTTAGCAAATCTATCTATGTCATCGCGTAGGAAATCAATTTCGATGCTCCTTGTAATTATGATATACAAAAAATAGATTTGACAGTAAAAAATGTATGTACAACTGCACAAACTGTGCTACAGGCAACGAGCCATCTGAATTCTCAAGTTGATTCTTATACCATGAACCAACAATGACAAGATTTCATAAGACCTTCTCCCCTCTGTTTGGCATCCCTATCATCAATGCAACTTCATCGGGGGTGAAAGGAATGTACTGCCCACCTAACAAGAAAGCTTACTTTTCTATATCCCAGCAAGACAGGATTGATGTAATGGCAACTGAGTCTTGCTTAATTCCGTGGAGTCTAATGAATTGATGGAGATGAAGCCTCTTTAAAATGTCAGTGGCTTCATCAGTAAAGCGTGCTATAATATTATCGAACACAGTTCTTACAGTGGTAGGCCTGCATCTCGAAGTTATCCTTTTCCCAGACATGATAAACTTCAAAAAGAAAAGTCAGTAGGTCGTTAATAATCTGTACCATCCAAAGAGGTACAGAGAGTACAGATGCAAAATACCCCTAGAAACCATCCAAACAGTCTCCAAATGCTTCCATTGGAATGCCCTAAACATCATCTCAATAAACAGGAAAAATAAAATGGAAAATAACAAAATGATCGTACCCTCCAAAGAGGAACACAGTACAAATACAAAATACCACCAAACCATCCAACGCCTCCAAATGCTTCCATTATAATGCCCTAAACATAATCATAAGAAGTAGGAAAAATAAACTGAAAAAAAGGTCAAAAATGATATGTACCCTCCAAAGAGGTATACAGAGTATAAATAAAATAACACCCGAAACCATCCAACGCCTTCCAAATGCTTCCATTGGAATGCCCTAAACATAATCATAAGAAGTTGGCAAAATAAACTGAAAAAAAGGCCATAAATGATCTGTATCCTCCAAAGAGGTACACAGAGTACATATGTAAAATACCCCTCAGAAACCATCCAAACAATCTCCAAATGCTTCCATTGGAATGCCCTAAATACAATCATAAGAAGTAGGCAAAATAAACTGGAGAAAAAGGTCATAAATGATCTGTACCCTCCAAAGAGTTATAGAGAGTACATATACAAAATACCACCTAGAAACCATCCAAACTACGTCCAAATGCTTCCATTGGAATGCCCTAAACATAATATCAATAAACAGGCAAAATAAACTGGAAATAAAGGTAAAAAATGATCTGTACCCTCCAAAGAGGTACACAGAGTATAGATGCAAAATACCCCCCAGAAACCATCTAAACATTCTCCAAATGCTTCCATTGGAATGCCCTAAACATAATCATAAGAAGTAGGCAAAATAAACTAGAAAAAAAGTCCCTAAATGATCTGTACCCTCCAAAGAGGTACACAGAGTACAGATGCAAAATACCACCCAGAAATCATCCAAACTACCTCCAAATGCTTCCATTGGAATGCCCTAAACATAATCATAAGAAGTTGGCAAAATAAACTGGAAATAAAGTCCCAAAATGATCTGTACCCTCCAAAGAGGTATAGAGAGTACAGATGCAAAATACCCACCAGAAATCATCCAAACAGCCTCCAAATGCTTCCATTAGAATGCCCTAAACATAATCACAAGAAGTAGGCAAAATAAACTGGCAAAAGAAGTCCCAAAATGATCTGTACTCTCCAAAGAGGTACACAGAGTACAGATGCAAAATACTACCCAGAAATTATCCAAAATGCCTCCAAATGCTTCCATTGGAATGCCTTAAACATAAGTATAAGAAGTAGGCAAAATAAACTGGAAAAAAGTCCCTAAATGATATGTACCCTCCAAAGAGGTACAGAGAGTATAGATGTAAAGTACCCCACAGAAATCATCCAAACAGTCTCCAAATGTTCAATTGGAATGCCCTAAACATAATCAAAAGAAGTAAGCAAAATAAACTGTCAAAAGAAGTCCCTTAATGATCTGTACCCTCCAAAGAGGTACAGAGAGTACAGATGCAAAATACCACCCAGAAACCATCCAAACTGCCTCCAAATGCTTCCATTGGAATGCCCTAAACATAATCTCAATAAATAGTCAAAATAAACTGGGAAAAAGGTCATAAATGATCTGTACCCTCCAAAGAAGTCAGAGTAATGTGATGCAAAATACCACTAAACCATCCAACGCCTCCAAATGCTTCCATTGGAATGCCCTAAAGATAATCATAAGATGTTGGCAAAATAAATTGGAAAAAAGGTCAAAAATGATCTGTGACCTCCAAAGAGGTACTCAGAGTACAGATGCAAAATACCACCTTAAAACCATCCAAACCGCCATAAAATTGCTTACATTTGAATATAATGAACATAATCTCAAAAAATAGGCTAAGGAAACTAGAAAAAAAGCCTAAATATTATGTACCCAGAGAGGTATAGAGTAGATACAAAATAACATATAAAAATAGCCAATCTTTCACTGACAAGAGAAGAACAGAGTAAACCCTAAATTCATTCAAGTTCGAGAATGGTAAATACCTCATGTAGTCACCTACAATACCTCAATTTTGATTAGCTATATCACGAGAAGGCCGACGTGCATCGAGAGCGGAGCTGTCGAGAAAAATCCTTCGTCGAAAGAAAGCCCTAAAGCTTCGGACGAGGAATGTCGAACGCCGGTAATGTTTCTCGCTCTTCTTCTCGCTTTTGAACGACGGCCGATCGCCATGGGAAGTGTAAACGGCATCGTGAATACGCCATCCACGCTTACAGCGCCGTCTGTTATGTTACTGCTCCGTTAACCACTAAAATGGGGAAAAATTGGGACACGCCGGTTTGGAGTCCACACGCAGTTACGTATGGACTGGACGTATTTTCTCCATTTCAGTGGATGATAGCTTCTCCACTTCAAACCGCATGCATGAAACCTCTGCCATCGTCCGTTCTCTCTCTATCCCTCTCTCTCTCTCTCTCTCTCTCGACCACCTTGCCGCATTGAAGCCAGAGGAGTTCGGCAACCGAGAGCTTCTCATGAAATTTATGGAAGCAAGGAGCAAAGTGAGTAATGAGTACACATTGATGAACGGTGGTGGAAACCATGGAGGAGGTTTCAACGCATACTCCATCGGAGACATTGGGAGGAATAGAGCCGCCTTATCCTTCGAGTGAGAGCATTTCATTGGGGAACGAAGCCAATGCGTTCTATAGTTTGAAGAATAATCCACTAGTTTCTCACCCTTCAAACACCTACGAAAGCATTCAGATTCAAAACAGGAAGAGGTCATGAGGTTCTATCACAAATTGCAAGCAACTTGTGACCGAATATTGCATGAAGTGCTTCAATCAACTTGTGCAAAAGATTCAAAAACAAGATGGAAGGTACTTATAATGGATAAGCTTACATTGAAGGTCATATCATGTTTTGCAAGATGCCTAATATCATAAAAAAGATTTCATTGGTTGAAGAAATTTACAAAAGAAGGCCAATGTCGGCAATGGACGCTATTTACTTTATGCAGCCAACTAGAGGGAATGTAGTCATGTTCCTATCTGATATGTCTGAATTATTCCTAAACTCGAGCGCAAAGATAATAAATCGAGAGGAACAAAATCATTGTGCAGAGGTTTCAATCTTGAATAAACAACTTCATATGCTGCATAAAATTGTCTTAACTTCCGTGATGCAGCACGAGAACCCGCTGAAGCAAATAGAAGAAGACATGAATCCATTTCAATATGTGAAGGCAGTGGCTACTAAAGAACTTAAAGGATTGGTTGATAAATTGAAAGCCATTTATAAATCTAAAATTACAACATGTGGATGGTTCCGACCTGCTACCTGCTATTAAGACATTTGCATCAATTTTGAAATTGGTTGAAATTTACGTAAGACAACCGGTGTCATTGACAGAATGTTTATATATATATATATATATATATATATATATATATATATATATATATATATATATATATATATATATATATACTTTCTTATGCAGTTCGAAGGCCTTACATGCTCATCGTGACGAGATGAATTTGTGGTGACACCGCCGCTATGCTCATCGTATGCATCAAGACCTGTTATGCTCATCAGGGCATACCGAGTGATTGAAGATCTCATCATGCTCATCAGGGCATGATGAGATGAATACTGTGGTGTCGAAGACACCGCCACGCCATCGTGGGCATCAGTAAGCCAAAATAGTTCCGATGTAGCCCCCTATGCGGGATGACGCCTAATGCCATCGTCAAAATTTGAATGTATATATATATATATATATATATATATATATATATATATATATATATATATATATATATATATATATATATATATATATATATATATATATATATATATATATATATATTGCTATGCGTGTAATTAAAGATGCTCATCGTATCGAAGTTTGAAGACTCATGCTCATCGAGCGAATGAAAACCGTCAGCGCAGAGACACCACTGCTACCCTCAGAGCATCGGTATGCCAAAATACCCTCGATGCACTCTATAGGGATGATCGGAGGCTGTCGAAATTTTGTCTAATTTCTAGATTTAGAAAAAGAGGGGGAAATCAAATCTAAATTAAAGAGGAGGAAATCAAATTTGAATAAAATAGAGAGACATCAAATTTGAATAAAAAAGAGAAATCAAATTTGAATAAAAGTGAGAGAAATCAAATTTGAATACAAGAGGGGAAAATCAAATTTGAATACAAGAAGGGGAAAATCAAATTAAAATAAAAGAGGGGGAAATCAAATTTGAATAAAAGAGGGGAAAAATGAAAGTTACTTTGAGGGGTAAATCTTTTTCTTAAAATGACAAATTAAATTATCTTTTGAACTTATAGCTTCAAAATGCCTTCTTCACCACCGGATCTGCAACTCTTCGTACAAGCAGACAGAATGCGATACTAAATCAAAATCTACAAAAATTATAGAGCTTCCTTTAATCAAAAATTAATGAATTTCATCATAATTATGATTTTCAAGAGCGATAATTTCATTAATTAGATGAAATTAGCTAAGCTTATAAATTCTCAGATGTTCTGACATAGAGATTTTAAGTGCAAATTTTAATATTTGAAAAGGCTGCGCATGCTAAATTGAAAAAAAAATGAATGAAAATATAACATCATTGTCATAATTTAAACAAAAAATTACCTAAAATCATTATACACCTGCATGGGCCCCGACACTATGCTGAATGCCTAAATTCAAGTGTCTGAGGCTGCTGCGCAGGTTGCTTCCCGGTTTAGTCTTAGGATTGGGTCCGGGTTAACAAAACCTAAAAACTTATAATAAGAGTTACAAATCAGTGAAATATCTGATAAAATGATTCTGTCAGGTGATAGTAAATCTAATCCTCTATTAGCAGTTAAACAAAGTTGACAGGATCTAAAACTCTTAAATATATTCCAAACAAATCAATTTTCAAATATCAATCTAAAATAATTAAAATGAAACTTTATCACTAAAAACTTAAATGAAACTTAATCTATCCACCTTCCTCAGCTTTGTCTGAAAAATTAAGAAAACTCTAGCTCACAAAGGAGCCAATGTCAACTCAAGTGTTCTACTATGTTCACTTTCAATCAATCTCTCGCCAATAAGGACGTGGCCCGTGTCCTCTGAACTGTGTGGCTTGGCCAGTAGGCTCCACAGATGAAACAGTTATGACCAGAGTTCTCTGATCGGGTGGTTTGGCCAATCCAGCTCCATTATATTACGATCACGACCGTAGTATGCTCTCCAATGGCTCTGCTCTTTGAGTTATGAATCATAGGGTATACTTGATTGGACAAACAATTCTCTGTTAGCTAAGGTAGACTTAAGATTGTCTCCTTAGACAAACATCACCCCAGGTCTACAAGGATTTCTTGACGACGTAACCCATGTGTTGCTGATGAGGATTCTTCTGTTAGGTTGGGTTGACTACCTCCTCTGACTAAGTAGACTAGGGAACGCGACTGCCCGGGATGACGGAACCATGGGATCTAGATCGGGCACGTCATCATTCCCCCAACCATCCGGCTTAAGCTAAAATGATGAATTTCATAATCTAAATTCTAAAACTCTACATGCTGATATTATACGCTACGCATTAAGCGATCTAATGACTAGGTTTAATCGAAAGTTCTCTCTCACTTTGGGAGGGTAATTATATGGCTTGCCTATAGGAAACCTGGAACCAGATCTAAAGTTCTCGCAAAATGAGGATGAAATCTCTAGGTAGTGTCTTATCTACTATCTCATCTGCCTTCTGAAAATTACACCGATATTTTAAAACACTCTTTTCATCAAAAGAGGTCGGTGGTGAATTTTTGGAGCCCTCAATTATGTAATTTATGAAAATCATTTTTTCTTAGGCATTTGCTAGGTTTGGACAAATGGAAGAGTGAATGCTCCTAATCATCGAGTAAAAATGGATGACATCAAAGAACGATACTGTGGTTTTCAAAGACAAATTCCATCTTTCATAGATGATAAAATAAAAGTTCAAGAGGAGTTAATTGATGAGAATCATCCTTACAGCTCAAAGCTTTCAACTATTATGATTACGTGGAGTTTCGCTTTCAAATGAAAGTGAGAAATTAAATGATACCCTAAAATCCTATTGTGGTATTTAGCTTATAATTTTAAAGTTGTCTTAAAATCCAATTGTCATGTTTTGAACAATAATGGTGACTATGTAAACAATATGTTGCTTCTTACTTTGTGATCGCCTATTTCCATCATTTGTAATAAATGTTGTTAATGTTTTATCATATATATTTTAATTTCCAAAATCAAGAAAATATTCAGCAGAATGAATATATGTATCGGACGAGGAAGGCAAATTGGCTTAGACATAGATGAAGCAGAGTACTCAAGATAGAAATAAACCAAGAATACTTATCACTATATTTATAATATCGAACAAAGAAAAAATGCTCAGACCCCCTCATCAATAATCGTGACCTATTTATCCTGGGCAATTGCCCACCCTTAAATTTAAATTGTCTTTTTCCTAAAGTCTTATTTTCCCTTTAAAAAAAATTACAAATTTTGTTTATTTCAACTTCCTATTGATAGTTCTCATTCTCAAAGAATACATTATATAAGTTCACGCTCCAAATTTTTTTTGAATCTCCTAGTATAAAATTACTTTCATAAAATTTTTATTAAAAACAAAAAGACTTAAAAAGTTACACTAAATAAACATATTATTAAAAATAACATAAAAAATAGAAATAAAAAATATATAACTAAATTGATCCCAAATAGTCTCTAAGCATGTGACAAATACAATGACGAGTGTATTATATATTACAACTCTATTAAAAGTTATGATTCATTTATGTATTTTATTAATCAAAATTATCAAAGAAGCCAAGTATTTAATTTCAAGTCATTTGTAAGGCTTTCTAGACTGAGTTTTGCTCGATCGAAAGGAATTTTTTATTATCATAATATATATTGAGACAAACATCATTTTGAAGTAGTTTTTATGCTATGTTCATCCTTTATAAAAAAATTTGTGTAATACAATACAACAACAACAACAACAACAAGCCTTCATCCCACTAAGTAGGGTCAGCTACATGAATCTTTCGTCTCCATTGTGTCCTATTATTTGACAAATTCTCATTTAATTTAAGTATACTAAGGTCATTTTTTATACATATTAACCAAGTCTTTTAGGTCTATCTCTATCTTTCTTAACATAAGGCAAATCTAATGCATCTAATCTCCTAACCGGTCATCGACCGACGCTTTTATGTAGCCAAACCATCTAAGGTGACTCTCTAATCTTATCTCGCCATCGAGCTACTCCAACTTTTCCAACATACTCAATCGCATTTTATCTCTAAGAGTAAAGCCACTCATCCACCTAAGCATCCTCATCTCAGTAACACTTAACTTAATCTTATGCTTCTCTTTTATTGGCCAACATTCTGCACCATAAGTCATTGCAGGTCTCACCACCATCTTATAAAATTTTTCTTTAAGTTTAAGTGGAACTTTTCTATCATACAATCGGCCTGATGCATTCCTCCACTTCAACCATCCAACTTGAATTCTACTAATAACATCTCCATCTATTTCACCATCATTTTGAACAATAGAGCCTAATTATCTAAATTGCTCACTCTTATTAATGACTTGTTCACTTAATGTTACAACACTACCACTAGAACTTCTACCACTAAAATTACACTCCATATACTCAGTTTTAGATCTACTTAAATGAAAACCTTTAGACTCTAATGTTGACCTCCATAATTCAAGTTTCTCTTGGACTCCCTCTCTAGTCTTATCAACAAGAAGAATGCCATCAGCAAAAAGTATACACCAAGGTACATCTTCCCAAATGCCTAGTAAGAACATCCATAACTAAAGCAAAGAGATAAGGGTTTAAAGTTGATCCTTGATGTAATCCAACTAAAATAGGAAAATATTTTGTCAATCCTCCTTGTGTTTGGACACAAGTGATAGCTCTAGTATACATATCCTTAATTATTTGAATATAACCAATATTAACTCCTTTCTATTCTAGAGCTCTCCAAAGAACATCTCTTGAAACTTTATCATAAGCTTTTTCTAAATCAATAAATATCATATGTAGATCCTCCTTACTTTCTCTATACTTCTCCATCAAACCTCTTAACAAATGTATAGCATCCATAGTAGATCTACTTGGCATGAAACCAAACCGACAGAGAAACTTTTGTATGACATCGTAACCTATGCTCAATTACTCTCTCCCATAATTTTATTGTATGACACACTTAATTCCTCTATAATTTGCACACTCATGTGCATCACCTTTATTCTTATATATTGGAACCAACAAACTCTTTCTCCACTCATCTGACATCTTTTTAGTCTTTAAAATAACATTAAAAAGATTTGTAAGCCAAGAAATTCCTTGATCTCCTAAACATTTCCACACTTCAATTGGAATTTCATCAGGTCCTACTCTTTTTCCACATTTCATTTTCTTTAAAGCTTCTCTAACTTAAGATTTACTGATATGATGATAAAAATAACATTCTCTATTTATGTTAAGGGTATTAAGGTTGCTAAAATCAATTGTACTTTCAGATCCTTCATTGAAAAGTTTATCAAAATACTTCATCCACCTATTTTCAATATTTTTTCTAAGAAAAATACTTTATTATTTTCATCCTTAATACACGTCACTTGAACTAGGTCTTTACTTCTCCTATCTCTTTGGTTGGCTAACTTATACATACATCTTTCACCTTCTTTGGTATCTAATCTATTGTATAAATCACTAAAAGCTAAATTTTATACAATATATATTGCTTTCTTAGAATCTTTACAGGCCATTTTATAACTCTCCTAATTCTCCGAGTTTTTATATATAAACTAAGTTTTATTACAATCCTTCTTATTTCTTATCTTTTCTTGCACACTATGACTCCACCACCAACTATTTTTATTAAAAGAAGTTTTTTTCTTTTGATTCTCCAAGCACATTTTTAGCAACTTGCTTATTTCACTTGCTACCTTTTCCCACATAACATTAGCTTCCTTATAAACATCTCAAATTCTAAGCTCTTGTAGTTTGCTCTTAAAATATTTTATTTGTGTTTTTTTAAGTGTCCATCTAATCCTAGATATAATAATTTGATTTATTTTTCCTTTTATAATCTTTTATCTTAAAATCTAAAACTAACAATCGATGTTGGGTACTTAAACTTTCACTTGAATGACTTACAATCTTTACAATCTAAACGATCTATTTTTCTTATCGAAAATAATCAACTGCGGTTTTACTTTTTATAAGTAATTATATGTTCATCTCTTTTCTTAAATAAAGTATTAGCAACTACAAAATCATAAGCTAAGATAAAATCTAATATAGTCCTACCTTCTTCATTAGTCACTCTAAATCCATAACCACCATGAATACTTTTAAAATCTTCTACCACTCTACCAACATGTTCATTTAAATCTCCTCCAATAAAATTTTTTTCTTCAAGAGGTATCTTTTGTATTAATCCTTCTAAATCATTCCAAAATTTTTATTTTGAGCTTATATCCAAACCTACTTGAGGAGCATAAACACTTATAACATTGATAATCTTAGTATCAACAATAATCTTTAAAGCTACAATTTTATCTCCACATCTATTAATATTTATAACATTATCCTTCAAACTTTTATCTATAATCACACCTACACTATTTCTAGTTCGACTTCTACCTGAATATCAAAGTTTAAAATATAAACTATCAATCTCCTTGGCCTTCTCCCCAACCCATTTAGTTTCTTGAACACATAAAATATTTATCTTTCTATGAACCATAATATCTACTAATTCCATTAATTTACATGTAAGAGTACTTATATTCCAAGATTCTAACTAATTCTAATTTCATGGGCTAACTTCTTTGCCGACATCCATCCATAATGTGGGAACCCTTGCTTATTTAACATCGCACCCGTGCATGCCCTTGCATTTTTTTCATGTATTCAAGCCGTATGCGCCGCTTCTAGAGGACGCCAGATTAACACAATGATTTAAAGGATTCATGTCATGGTTATTTCGACAAGTTTTATCGGTCGACTACCTAAACCCTCCACTTTTACATCCGCTTTGGGACCTACAATTGTAGTGTTAATTTGTGTAATACAATCACGAAAAAAAATCTTTTGCTATAATTTTTTTTTCTCCATGATTTTTGTTGTTGTTGTTCTTTAAGTTTAGATGATGAAATATTGAAATGATAACTCATTACAATTAAAAATAATAATATTCATATCATATGAATCTTTTATTGTTTATTTATCTAATACATATTTCTAAAAAAAACTACTCATTTGAATTTATAATCATATCTATTAAATTTTCTTTAGTATTATAAAACAGATGTATCCGACATGATATATATTGCCTTCTATGATATAACCATATAGTGACACTTGGGAGTATTTGCATGTTCATGAGAAATGGTAAAAGGATGTATTATGAATTAGTTCTTACCCTTTTAAATTATGATCTATAAAGATATTGATAGTTTATGTTTGTTTCGACACTAACATTATTCACAATATACTTTATTTTTGTTCACTTTCAAGATATTAGATATAGGTTTCATTTGTGCTTAACAAGAATAGAGTTTGCTTGGATATGATATTTCGATGATTTTATTCAAATTAATTTTAGATGATTATATTATTTATATTTCTCAATGCATGCTTGTAGGTGATAATGTAGATTGTGTTAAATAGTGATGGGTCATATTGATTAGTGGAGAATGACTAGTTTGATCAAGTTTCTTGGACTCATTCTCTAAGATCAATGCACTAATCCATTGAATGCATGCTATACATAAGAACTTGATAAATTACTATAAGGTTGTGAATATCGCACGAAAGGAAAATAGAAAGTTTAATGTTCAATAGTAATTAGGGTTTAATCGGTGGTTGAACCTGGATAATAAATATTAAAATGATTAAATATAAATCTAATTAAATGATATAATAATTTAAATATATAATAAGAAATAAATAAATATACTTAAATAATATTACTACTAATTATAAATTTAAAGATTGATATAAAGCTCACAAAGTTATAATTACTGCAGTTGTAAATTTAGATGAGTGTATTAAATATATCAAAAAATTTATTATATAAGTTTTTGAAAACTAGTATAAAATATAATAGAAATATAATTTTAAAAAATTTATAGTTTGTATTAAAACTATATAATTTAAAATATAAAAATTATTTTAAAAACTTTATAAAATATATTTAACATAAAAATATGATATGTTATTATAAAAATATATTCTATAATAAAAATTTAAAATAAAAATTATTTTAAAAACTTTATAAAATATAGCTAATATAGAAAATATAGTATATAAAATATTATTATAAAAATATATTTTTAAATAACTTTTATATTCTAAAATATAATTTATAATAAGAATATTATTCCTATATTATTCAAATATTATTCCTATATTCTTATATCTCAATGCCCTTTACTATTCTCAAAATTAAAATATAGTTGCATGAAAAAGAGCTAAAAAAGATAACCATGTAAACTATTTGAGTGGTTGCATGATGGTTATAATATAAATTAATTTAGTTATATTCATATTAATAAAGTAAGATTTTAAAAATTTATAAATTGATTATAAAAATAACTACATTCAAATAATTCAAAATTACTATTAAAACTTAATATAAATTTAATTACAAATTTTAGTTATCTGATTAACTAATATAAAATAGTGATTAAGGGATAATTTATTGAACGGCAATTTCATAAAATTAGACTGGTTCAATGGTCGAACTGATCAATGCTGAACTGATTCTCCACAGACTGTAAATCGGTCAAGCTTGAATTATTTTTTTTTCTTTCTTATGATGTTGGTTTCATGAAGTAATTCATTGCCCTTATTTGTAATTTTAAATAAATGAATTATTTCAAAAAATTAAAAATAAAAATACCTAAATGAAATAAGTTAAGAATCTATTTAACATACAAGTAAAAAATGTGGCATGTAATCACTAAAAATTTAACATAGTCTATTTATCTAAATAAACATGCCTTAAACACCCATCATGATGTCACTACAGGAAGTCGAAATAATGAAAAAAAAGGTAAAGAAAATGATGAACACAGAAGAAGATAAATAATGTTAATGATGAAATGAAGCTATATCTAAGTTATCTTAAAAAGTGCCATCAACCTATGAATAAGGTTTTAAACTACTACATGGAGGAGGTATTGTGGATATGTTAGTAAAAAAACTTGGAAGAATCACATCATATTTCTGACTTAGAATTATGCTTTAACCTTCTTCGACGTTATAACATGCGACTTAACCCGACTAAGTGTGATTTTGGGGTTGCATCGAGAAAATTTTTTGGGTTTGTGGTAACCCACCGTGGGATAGAGGTCAATCCCGAGAAAATCAAAGCTCTCAAAGATACGACTCCTCCGAAGAATATCAAAGAAGTTCAACGTTTGAATGGATGAATCTTTTTATCACGTTTCTAGCCAGGGAATAAATACTTGTCATTCTTTAAAATACTGAAGGGAGCTAAAAATAATATTTTTTAGTGGACTAATGAATGTCAGTCTATTTTTGAGCAACTGAGAGAGTATTTAGCATCTCCACCCCTACTATCCAAGCCTATTCAATGAGAGATATTATACTTATATCTCATAATCTCTTCCCACACGATAAGCTCAGTTTTAGTGCGAGAAAAAAATGGGATACAAAGACCAATTTACTCAAGAAAAGTCTCTGATATAAAGTCATTCTAAGATAAGGTGGCCCTAGCTTTAATTTTCTCAACGCCAAAATTGTGTCCATACTTCCAAGCTTATACTATCGGCGTTTACACTCATTTACATTAAGGGTCATTCTACAGAAACCAGAGGTATCTGGGAGGTTAATTAAATGGTTTATAGAATTTGGAGAGTTCGATATCCATTTCTTACCTCGGCCTGATATAAAGTCTCAAGTACTGCAGACTTTATGTAACTCCAAATGAGCTATCCACTACACACCTTTCGTCAATGAACCCTCATGTTGATGGAGCTTTAGAAATCGGTGGAGCAGAATCTTACTTATTTCCCCAGAATACCTGAGTATGAACTTCGCCTAAAATTTTCAACAACTAATAATATGGCTTAATATGAGGCTCTCATCGCAGGGTTGAGACTCGACATCGATTGTGAAGCTCAAAACTTAGTGATCTATACTAACTCTAAGCTTGTCGACTCCCAGGTTGAGGGAAACTTTAATACTCATAATTCTCAGCTGACACAAGACCTCAACTTAGTAAAGTCACTTCTTATCCATTTCAATACACATCAAATCAGAGAAGAATACTCAAGCTAAGTCGCTAAGCTTGTACCGCTATGGAGATCACTTCTTGTCCGTTATATCACATGTTATGCTTCAGATATTTTTTTTTAAACTAAGTATCATTGATTTACAAAACTTGGGATATAAGTATGATAGTAAGTCAAAAATAATTCTTATTGTTCTAAGTATCTTTATAATTTTGATTTGCATTACGTCTAATAATTATTATATGATTTTAACATAAATATTAGTAATCACACATGTATCTTCTATATTTAGATTTATGTTTTAGTGACTTCAAAGATTAGTATATTGATTGATTTAGCTTGTGAAGTTGAGTTAATCTTTAATATTGTGTCTTTTTGTAATAGAGTCACTTATTACCTTTCTTACTTAATTTACACCTTGATTCATTTGTATAGTGACGAACTTTTAAACAAATTTGTTTTATTACAAGTTTGTAAGCTAAACCATTTGAATGTCATACTACACAAAATAGTAGACGAAAGAGTTGAGTAGAACACCAGTTTAGTTTGATTCAAGTAGTTCAAAGAAAGTGCATATGAAATATAATAACATGATCTGAGTATTTGCGTCCCAATTTGAAGAAGTACATTCAACTAAGTAAGAGTCAATAAGCATAAATGATCAATGAATAAAATAGATAAAAATAAACATAGAATAAACGCACAAATACACTACCCTAAACATCTAATGCCTTCGACGTCTGTGTGGAATCGCACCACTCCTAGGTGTGTACTGGTTATGCCAATGGCATATTTTAAAGAAAGCTCCTTCCAAGGTTCATTGCTTTAATAGTAATAAGATAGTACAAGGGCTATTTTATAAATGCATGAGTAAGTGTGACTCAGAGGAAGAGTTTAAAGAGGCTTGGTCTACCATGTTAGAAGAAGGCAATTTGCATGATCATGCTTGGCTGTCTGAGCTTTATAAGATTAGATTCAAGTGGTCCACTGCATTCAGCAAGGACTCATTCTACATGGGCATCTTGTCAACGCAACGTAGTGAGTCCATGAACAATGTATTTGGAATATCTAAACCAACAAGTTCGCCACTGATTATTTCTTGGGGTTGGAAAAGGTTATGGAGACATGGCATCGAATGAACATGAAGACTTCAGTACCATCGATTGTTTGTTGTAAGACCACCAATTCTAAAATAAGCTACTATATTTTATACAAGAAAGGTTTACACTATGTTTGAAGAAGAATTTTTGCATGGAGTTGGAGGCCTATCAGTAATTAAGTCAGATGACAGCACCATGGAGATTTTGGTGAGAAACTTAGAGAATAAAAATGCATCCAAAATATGGATTGTGCATTTCGATAGGACTACCCTAGAAGTAACTTGTACTTGCAAAAAATTTGAAATGATGGGATTACTTTGTGCCCATCAGATCGAGTTCTTAGTTAGAAGATGTGATTGGACAAGTATCTTCTCATGCGATGGTCTACCGAAAAGAGGGATATTTACATTGATAGTGCATAAAATTAAGAGATGTGGCAAACAGATGGAAATGCTTCTAACATTATTTTCCGGAACCACATAAGTCGATATGCATATCAAATAGGGCGAGCAATAAGAGAGCTGAGGACTATATGCTTGGATCCCTAAAAAACTATATGATGATGTCGACTCTATAATAAGTGGGAATTCTCCTCCAGCTGACAAAGTAGTTAAGAAGAAGAAGTCAACCACAACAGATAAGGGAAAAGACATCTTAAAAGATCCAGTTAAGCAACATCTAAAGGGTGTTTCCAACTCAAGGCATAAAGGATATTGCGAGAGATCCAAGAAAGCCAAGAGTAATTTTCTATTTGCGTATTAGTTTTTAGTATTTTAAATATTGTTGTTAATCTTCAAACCCTTCTACTTTTTTTTGTTGCGAAACCAAAGTTAAGAGCGTGAGCTTGACATCACCTTTCTCTGTTATGCCAGAGTGTTTTTCGTGCACGAGAATATCACACATCGATGCTGTAAGAAATCATCAACTAATATGATGTTCTACATACAGGAATTTAACTCGAGCTCCACAATCAATCAGTCAGCTGAAGGGTACACTAAGCTGATGATGGATATTATTTTAGAAAAATATTTTAATGCATGACATTTCTTAGTTTTGTGTTCTTCGACTGTACAATCTTTTCTCCAATTCTTTAGAGTCCCAAAGATGACTCTCTTTAACTTAACAGACACACCAAGATGTTTAGACTGTATTTAGCTAGGGGATTTTATCACTGGTCTATTTGTAGCTCTTTAAGCAATAATGATTGAGTTAATCCCCTACCGAGGACCTTGTAATCATTAGACTGTAGCAATAAATATGTGCAATAAATAATAGAAAATTTATTGCCTTTTTTCCAGTTTATTTTGTCTGATTCTAGAAATAATGTTCATTACATTCTAGTTCAGGTAATTAGAAAGCTATTTGGATGATTTCTGGGGGGTATTTTGCATATGTACTCTGTGTACCTTTTGGAGGGTACAGATCATTTATGGACTTTTTTTCCAGTTTATTTTGCCTACTTCTTATGATTATGTTTAGGGCATTCCAATGGAAGCATTTGGAGACTATTTGGATGGTTTATGGGGGGTATTTTGTATCTGTACTCTCTGTACCTCTTTGGAGGGTACAGATCATTTTTTACCTTTATTTCCAATTTATTTTGTCAACTTCTTATGATTATGTTTAGGGCATTCCAATGGAAGTATTTGGAGGCAGTTTGGATGGTTTCTGGTATTTTTATTCAGTCTACCTCTTTGGAGGCGATTATTTTGACCTTTTTTCGCTTTATTTTTCCTACTTCTATGATTATGTTTAGGCATTACAATGGAAGCATTTGGAGACTGTTTGGATGGTTTTAGGGTATTTTGCTGTACTGTGTACCTCTTTGGAGGGTACAGATCATTTATGACCTTTTTTTCTAGTTCATTTTGCCTACTTCTTATGATTATGTTTAGGGCATTCCAATGGAAGCATTTGGAGACAGTTTGGATGGTTTCTGGGTGGTATTTTATATCTGTACTCTGTATACCTCTTTGGAGGGTACAGATCATTTATGACTTTTTTTTTCCAGTTTATTTTGCCTACTTCTTATGATTATCTTTAGGGCACTCCAATGGAACTATTTGGAGGTTATTTGGATGGTTTATGTATTTTGCTCAGACTGTACCTCTTTGGAGGGTACAGATCATTTATGACCTTTTTTTCCAGTTTATTTTGCCTACTTAGGATTATGTTTAGGGAATTCCAATGGAAGCATTTGGAGGCAGTTTGGATAGTTCGGAGGATATTTTGCATCTCATTGTACCTCTTTGGAGGGTAGATCATTTTGACCTTTTTTTTCATTTATTTTGCCTACTTATGATTATGTTTAGGCATTCCAATGGAAGCATTTGGAGTTTGGATGGTTTCTGGGGTATTTCAGATGTACTCTCTGTACCTCTTTGGAGGGTACAGATCATTTTGGGACTTTATTTCCAGTTTATTTTGCCAACTTCTTTTGATTATGTTTAGGGCATTCCAATGGAAGCATTTGGAGGCAGTTTGGATGGTTTCTAGGGGGTATTTTGTATCATCCTACCTCTTTGGAGGGTATGAGCATTGGGACTTCTTTTCCAGTTTATTTTGTCTACTTTTGATTATATTTAGGGCATTCCATGGAAGCATTTGGAGACCGTTTGGATGGTTTCTGGGGGGTATTTTGCATTTGTACTCTCACAATGTGGTGACAAATTTGAAAATCCTCTTAATCTATTGTATTTATAATATTCAATAATTGAAAATAATTATTATATAATTAAATGTTAAATTATCTCTTTGGACAAGTTTCATTAGGTTATATGAATTAAATTTTCATATTGCAATAAAAAAAAATACTATTTTTTAATAATAAATTAACTTATTTTGTTTTTGTTTCATTTAAATAAATAGACAAGTCAGTCTGATAAGGTTCAAGTTAATATTCAACTTTATTTCACTCGATCATGAGCATACTAAGAATACATATGAGTTAATTTTTTTAACTGCTTTATTTTCATACTAAAAAAATAGCTAACAACAATCATAATCATATTTTAATACATATCAGTTAAAATTCAAACTGTTAAAATATCAAGATTTTACAATCAAAATTTACTTACACCAACCACAATAATTTTACAATAAAACTTTTTAAAAAAAGATAATCCCTAATGGCCAGTAATCCCTAATTTAATTTTATGCATTCTGCTGGACAACATTTATTTTATGCATTCGGTTGCATTAATTTTATGCATTCTGCTCATAAAAAAATGGTCATAACATAAAAAATGATTTCAAATGCAGATTTCTTTCAAGAGTATAGCCCCCAAAAACCAAATCTATAAGATAAAAAATACGATTGCTGGAGTAAAATATCATCCCAGAGTAAAATATCAGTGAAATCAAACTATATGAAATGAGAGAAAAGAAGTTACAAAAGCAAAGTAAAATATCATCCCGGATCCACAAATCCATGCACTTCAACAAAATAGCTAAGTCTTGGCCACCAAACCGATGCATTATAGAAAATCCTATATCAAACTAAATACTATTGTTCTCACTTTGGATTTTAAGTCCCAAACAAAATGTAGCGTAGTTTAACTCAAACTCTAAATATATTCATCTTCTTTGGCCAATCTTGGTGGTCTACCCAATGGGGTTTCTTTGATTCGCCTCCATGTATTTGCAGAGATAAACATTCCGCAATGACACTATTTTCTTGATCATCCCACTCACCATTTCAATTGGTCATTTTTCGAGATCACAAAGACCGCCAAGATCTTCAACAAGTAATTTGATTTGAATAGCCAGAACATAATCCCAATAAGTTGGCCCAGGAAAAAAAAAGTTAAGAAGAACCAAATTTGAAAACTGTTCTTACAATCTCAGGAAGAATGCTCTTATGGGTTGGTTTGGGTAATGAGTAAAAAATACCCCTCGACTTAATATGCCCAACCAGAGTGTCCAGTCGATTATCTATAACTGGCGAAGATTAACTCTCGACACATCCGCGTGACATGTCGGATGAACATTTTGCTTTTCATCTTTAGCCGCACTGCATAACTCGCAAGAAAAAAGAAGAGAATGATTATACATTATAGCTTTTATCTAAACAAACAAGAATCAATCGTAATACCCAACATTCTGGGGTAACATACCCAATGCAAGCATGAAATATACAAATAGGGGACATACCCGACGAGCAAAATACTTCGCCAAGAAGAAGGCATCAATGTGTGCATCCGAGATATTGACCGCCAGAACTCATCGATGCCCCTCGTGCAATAATGATATTCCAAATGAATCATCACCCCTACAAGTGATAAATATTTTAAATTGATCTTAATTAAACGAATAGGTTCTTTTATGTATGAAGGAGCTGATTGAGGATTGACTTACTTCTCCTCGAACCGAGAGCATGACGTGTCAATAAGATCGAGCATCGGCTTAAAAAAAAAATAGCTCTGGATGAGAACTCAATAACATGAAGTGCCTCTGATGCCTGCAACGAAATTACTAATGATAAAAGTTAGTGATGAAGAGCTAGATTCACTATGAATAAAGGATCGATCTACTGAGATGATTCATACATCCGACTGAAGCTCCTCCATTACAACGATAGCAGTCTATGGGTCATCGACCTTTATTGGCTCATCTTTGCAAACTTATAAAAAAATTTAGTGAAATCTATTTCTATTATCTCAAATTTAAAAGAAAGTAACTTAATACCTCGCTTCATCTCTTGAGTAGGCCACCACATCACTTATTTTGCTCGAGACTTCGTAAGTGTGTGTGAAGGGGAAGTAACCTTTCCTCTTCTTATCTGCCGAGCTTTAACACCACGCCAATGTCGCGATTATGGTTTGAGCATCGTCATGTGTAGTGGTGGCCTCCACAAGAACTTCACCTACGGTCAATTCCACATGGGCTTCCCCTTTTAAAGTATCCAACTCCATAATGGAAGCTCCTATGGTAGCCTCCACAAGAGCTTCCTCTACGGTACCCTCCTCAGGGGCTTTACAAGTGGTAGCCTCCCCAGGGGTACCCTCCACAGGGGAAGCTCCTGTGGTAGCCTCCTGAAGAGTTTCCCATGTGGTGACCCCCACAGGAACCTCCCCTACATTTGGGGTGGTGGGACCCCACTTCCTGGCAAGAACTTCCTCGATAGCAGCAACCCGCAAATCAAGCCCATCCATCCTCTCCGTCATTGTTGCATGAAAAGACGACACTGTCTCTTTCAAGTCCTTGAAACTCAGAAGTATCCTCTCCACCGCAAAGTGTTGTGGGGATAGTGTGAGGCGCTAGAAATAGTGGATGGGGGAGAATATCGAGGAGAGACATATGGAGAGTCAGTGGGGGCTGCACTAATTAGACTTAAAATGGGACTGCTATCGGGCTCCACATGTGTAGATTGTTGGGCAGGGGACACTGACTGAAGGAGCCAGTTCTCCTCTTCTAATATGTCCTCGAATGAAAGGCATACCTGTGGTAAACCGATAAGAAAATGTGAAGATATACAATATAAATAAAGACATTCTTATATGAACTAAGTGATATTATTATATGTTACATGGTGTCCTCCCAAACCAGTGAAAGCATTTTTGAAACTCTATTTTTGCCCATCGCAAAGATAATGGTTTCATAGATTGACTTTATGATGCTTATGTGCTCACCACCATATCTACAATGAATATTTTAAACAAACTTCAACACATTAAATTACACACCCGGAGATATAAAACATACCATCAAGAGTGACAAAGCCACTCATGTAACCTACCGCCTTCTAGTTTGAATCTTGATGCAATAACATCAAATTGGGAAACTAGAAAGTCCCAAATGGCCTCTCCAGGTTCAAAGAAATCTATCTATGTCATCTAGGCAATCAATTTCGATGCCACCTGTAAATATATACAAAAATAGATTTGACAAAAAAATATGTAAACCGCAACAAATTGTATTAGCAAGAGCCATCTCAATTCTCAAGTTGATTCTATAACCGATGAACTCAAGGACAAGTGGGATTTCCATACATCTTCTCCTCTGTTGCATCCCTATCATCATCAATGCAACTTCATCGGGGTGAAAGGAATAATGCCCACCCAACAAGAAAGCTTATATGAAGACGATCGATGTAATGACAACGAGTCTTGCTTAATTCCGTGGAGTCTAATGAATTGATGGAGATGAAGCCTCTTTAAAATGTCAGTGGCTTCATTAGTAAAGCGTGCTGTAATCTTCTCGAACACAGTTTTTACAGTGATAGGCCTGCATCTCGAAGTTATCCTTTTCCCAGACATGATAAACTTCAAAAAGAAAAGTTAGTAGGTAAATTTAATAATCAGACCCTCCAAAGAGGTACGAGAAATCTGCAAAATACCCCGAAACCATCCAAAGCGGTCTCCAAATGCTTCCATTGGAATGCCTAAATATAATCTCAATAAGCGAAAAATAAAATGGAAAATAAATGTCAAAATGATCGTACCCTCCAAAGAGGTACACTGAGTACAAATCAAAATACCACCGAAACCATCCAAAGCGCCTCCAAATGCTTCCATTATAATGCCAAACATAATCATAAAGTAGGAAAAATAAAAAAAAAAGGTCAAAATGATATGTACCCTCCAAAGAGGTACAGTCTGATGCAAAATACCACCGAAACCATCCAAACTGCCTCCAAATGCTTCCATTGGAATGCCCTAACCATAATCATAAGAAGTTGGCAAAATAAACTAAAAAAAAGGCCATAAATGATCTGTATCCTCCAAAGAGGTACACAGAGTACATATGTAAAATACCCCTCAGAAACCATCCAAACAATCTCCAAATGCTTCCATTGGAATGCCCTAAACACAATCATAAGAAGTAGGCAAAATAAACTGGAAAAAAAAGGTCATAAATGATCTGTACCCTCCAAAGCGTTACAGAGAGTACATATGCAAAATACCACCTAGAAACCATCCAAACTGCCTCCAAATGCTTCCATTGGAATGCCCTAAATATAATCTCAATAAACAGGCAAAATAAACTAGAAATAAAGGTAAAAAATGATCTGTACCCTCCAAAGAGGTACAGATGCAAAATACCCCCCAGAAACCATCTAAATAGTCTCCAAATGCTTCCATTGGAATGCAACATAATCATCGAAGTAGGCAAAATAAAGCGGAAAAAAAAGGTCAAAATGATCTGTACCCTCCAAAGAGGTACCAGATCTGAATACTGCAAAATACCCGAAACCATCTAAATAGTCTCCAAATGCTTCCATTGGAATGAAACATAATCATAAGTAGGCAAAATAAACTAGAAAAAAAAACCCTAAATGATCACGTACCCTCAAAGAGGTACATGAAATCTGAGATGCAAAATACCACCGAAACCATCCAAAACGCCTCCAAATGCATCCATTGGAATGCCTAAACATAATCAGAAGTTGGCAAAATAAAGCGGAAATAAAGTCCCAAAATGATCTGTACCCTCAAAGAGGTATAGAGAGTACATATGCAAAATAACCACCAGAAACCATCCAAAATGCCTCCAAATGCTTCCATTAGAATGCCCCATAATAAGTAGGCAAAATAAACGGCAAAAAATCTCAAAATGATCACCCTCAAAGTAGTCTGGATGCAAAATACCCCAGAATTATCCAAAATGCCTCCAAATGCTTCCATTGGAATGCCCTAAACATAAGCATAAGTAGGCAAAATAAAAAAAGTCCTAAATGATATGTACCCTCAAGAGGCTGAGTCTGAATGCAAAGTCCCCCCAAGAAACCATCCAAACAGTCTCCAAATGCTTCAATTGGAATGCCCTAAACATAATCAAAAGAAGTAGGCAAAATAAACTGCCAAAAGAAGTCCCTTAATGATCTGTACCCTCCAAAGAGGTACAGAGAGTACAGATGCAAAATACCACCCAGAAACCATCCAAACTGCCTCCAAATACTTCCATTGGAATTCCCTAAACATAATCTCAATAAACAGTCAAAATAAACTGGAAAAAAGGTCATAAATGATCTATAACCTCCAAAGAAGTACGGAGAGTACAGATGCAAAATACCACCCAGAAACCATCCAAACTGCCTCCAAATGCTTTCATTGGAATGCCCTAAAGATAATCATAAGATGTTGGCAAAATAAATTAGAAAAAAAGGTCAAAAATGATCTGTGACCTCCAAAGAGGTACACAATCTGATCAAAATACCAGAAATCATCCAAACTGCCATAAAATTGCTTACATTTGAATATAATGAACATAATCTCGAAAAACAGGCTAAGAAAACTGGAAAAAAAGCCCTAAATATTATGTACCCTCGAGAGAGGTATAGAGAGTATAGATATAAAATAACATATAAAAAATAGCCAATCTTTCACTGGACAGTGAGAACAACAGAGTAAACCCTAAATTCATTCAAGTTAGAATGCATGTGTAAAACCTCATGTAGTCACCTACAATACCTCAATTTTGATTTGCTATATCAGCGGGACGTCGGCCGTCGAGCGGGAGCTAAGCTGAGAAAAAATCCTTCGTCGAAAGAAAGCCCTAAATTGTTCTGTGACGAGGAATGTCGAACGTCGGTAATGTTTCTCGTTCTTCTTCTCCTTTTGAGCGAGGCCGGGGATCGGTGGGAAGTGTAAGCGGTGTCATGAATCGCCATCCATTACGTCGTCAGTTATATTCGCTCGTTAACCGCTAAAATGGGGAAAAAAATTGGAACACGCGTCGGCCATGGGTTGGAGTCCGCACCTAAAGCTACGTGCAGACTCTGGACGTAATATTTTCTCCATTTCAGTGGATGATAGCTTCTCCTCTTCAAACTGCATGCATGAAACCTCTGCCATCGTCCGTTCTCTCTCTATCCCTCTCTCTCTCTCTCTCTCTCTGAACACCTTGCCGCATTGAAGCCAGAGGAGTTCAGCAACCGAGAGCTTTTCATGAAATTTATGGAAGCAAGGAGCAATGCGAGTAATGAGTACACATTGATGAACGACGGTGGAAACCATGGAGGAGTTTCAACGCATACTCCATCGGAGACATTGGGAGGAAAGAGCCTTATCTTTGAGCGAGAGCATTTCATTGGGGAACGAAGCCAATGCGTTCTGTAGTTTGAAGAATAATCCACTAGTTTCTCACCCTTCAAACATTTATGAAAGCATTCAGATTCAAAACAGGAAGAGGTCATGAGGTTCTATCACAAATTGCAAGCAACTCGTGACCGTATATTGCATGAAGTGCTTCGATCAACTTGTGCAAAAGATTCAAAAACAAGATGGAAGGTACTTATAATGGATAAGCTTACATTGAAGGTCATATCATGTTTTTGCAAGATGCCTAATATCGCCGATAAAAAGATTTCATTGGTTGAAGAAATTTACAAAAGAAGGCGTAATGTAAATATTTACTTTATGCAGCCAACTAGAGGGAATGTAGTCATGTTCCTATCTGATATGTCTATTAAACTCGAGCCCAAAGATAATATATCAGAGAGGAACAAAATCATTGTGCAGAGGTTTCAATCGCAGTTGAATAAACAACTTCATATGCTGCATAAAATTGTCTTAACTTCCTGATGCGACGAGAACCCGAAGCAAATAGAAGAAGACATGAATCCATTTCAATATGTGAAGGCGTGGCTACTAAAGAACTTAAAGGATTGGTTGATAAATTGAAAGCCATTTATAAATCTAAAATTACAACATGTGGATGGTTCCGACCTGCTAGCTCTGCTATTAAGACATTTGCATCAATTTTGAAATTGATTGGGTGAAATTTCTGAAGACAACCTGTCACTGATTGTGAATGTGTAAAAAATTATATATATATATATATATATATATATATATATATATATATATATATACTTTTATGCAATTCAGGCGGCCTCGTCATGCTCATGCGTGGAGATGAATTCGGGTGGTGTGTAAGACACTATGCTCATCGAGTGCACAGTAATTGAAGGCCTATGTTATCCGTGCAGAGTGATTGAAGGTCTCTTCATGCTCATCAGGGTATGATGAGATGAAATCACGGTATGTTAATAAGACCCATTCGTCATCGAGGCGTGAGTAAGCCAAAATAGTTGATGTAGCCCCATGGGATATATATATATATATATATATATATATATATATATATATATATATATATATATATATATATATATATATATATATATATATATATATATATATATATATATATATATATTTGCTTTTATGCAGGTAATTAAAGACCTCGTTATGCTCATCAGGCGTACCGAGTTTGAAGACCTCGTCATGCTCATCAGAGCGCGACGAGATGAAAACCGGCTGTGGTGTCGCAAGACACCACTACTCGAGCGTGCAGTATGCCAAAATACCCGATGCCATATGGGATGATGTCGGGAGACTGCCGAAATTTTGTCTAATTTCTAGATTTAGAAAAAGAGGGAGAAATCAAATTTAAATTAAAGAGGAGGAAATCAAATTTGAATAAAATAGAGAGACATCAAATTTGAATAAAAGAGAGAAATCAAATTTGAATAAAAGTGGGAGAAATCAAATTTGAATACAAGAGGGGAAAATCAAATTTGAATACAAGAAGAGGAAAATCAAATTAAAAACAAGAGGGGAAATCAAATTTGAATAAAGAGGGAAAAATGAAAGTTACTTTGAGGGTAAATCTTTTCTTAAAATGACAAATTAAATTATCTTTTGAACTTATAGCTTCAAAATGCCTTCTTCACCACCGGATCTGCAACTCTTCGTACAAGCAGACAGAAGGCGATACTAAATCAAAATCTACAAAAATTATAGAGCTTCCTTTAATCAAAAATTAATGAATTTCATCCTAATTATGATTTTCAAGAGCGATAATTTCATTAATTAGATGAAATTAGCTAAGCTATAAATTCCTGCATGTGCTCGGACATAGAGATTTTAAGTGCAAATTTTAATGTTTGAAAAGGCTGCGCATGCTAAATTGAAAAAAAAATGAATGAAAATATAACATAATTGTCATAATTTAAACACAAAATTACCTAAAATCATTATACACCTACATGGGCCCCGACACTATGCTGAATGCCTAAATTCAAGTGTCTGAGGATATCTGAGTTGCTTCCGAGTTTAGTCTTGGGTTGTCGGGTTTAACAAAACCTAAAAACTTATAATAAGAGTTACAAATTAGTGAAATATCTGATAAAATGATTCTGTCAGGTGATAGTAAATCTAATCCTCTATTAGCAGTTAAACAAAGTTGACAGGATCTAAAACTTTTAAATATATTCCAAACAAATCAATTTTCAAATATCAATCTAAAACAATTAAAATGAAACTTTATCACTAAAAACTTAAATGAAACTTAATCTATCCACCTTCCTCAACAGTTTGTGGTGAAAAATTAAGAAAACTCTAGCTCACAAAGGAATGTCAACTCAAGTGTTCTTATATTCACTTTCAATCAATCTCTGCCAATAAGGCGTGGCGTGTCCTCTGAACTGTGGCTTGGCAGGTCCACAGATGAAATGATTATGACCTCTGATCATGTGGTTTGGCCAATCCAGCTCCATTATATTACGATCACGACCGTAGCCCGTATGCTCTCCAATGGCACTGCTCTTTGAGTTATGAATCATAGGGTATACTTGATTGGACAAACAATTCTCTGTTAGCTAAGGTAGACTTAAGATTATCTTCTTAGACAAATATCACCCCAGGTCTACAAGGATTTCTTCAACGACGTAACCCATGTGTTGCTGATGAGGATCCTTCTATTAGGTTGGGTTGACTACCTCCTCTGACTAAGTAGACTGAGAGCGTGCCCGGGATGGCGGAACCATGGGATCTAGACACGCCATCATTCCCCAACCATCAAGCTAAAATGATGAATTTCATAATCTAAATTCTAAAACTCTACATGTCGATATTATACTCATTGGCGATCTAGGTTTAATCGAAAGTTCTCTCTCACTTGGGAGGGTAATTAACTATAGGGCTTGCTTTATAGGAAACCCAGAACCGATCTAAAGTCCTCGCAAAATGAGGATGAAATCTCTAGGTAGTGTCTTATCTACTATCTCATCTGCCTTCTGAAAATTACACCGACATTTTAAACCACTCTTTTCATCAAAAGAGGTCGGTGGTGAATTTTTGGAGCCCGCAATTATGTAATTTATGAAAATCATTTTTCTTAGGCATTTGCTAGGTTTGGACAAATGGAAGAGTGAATGCACCTAATCATCGAGTAAAATTGGATGACATCAAAGAACGATATTCTGTGGTTTTCAGCACAATTCCATCTTTCATAGATGATAAAATAAAAGTTCAAGAGTTAATTGATGAGAAGCATCCTTTACAGTTCAAAGCTTTCAACTATTATGATTACGTGGAGTTTCGTTTCTCAAATGAAAGTGAGAAATTAAATGATACCCTAAAATCCTATTGTGGTATTTAGCTTATAATTTTAATGTTGTCTTAAAATCCAATTGTCATGTTTTGAACAATAATGGTGACTATGTAAACAATATGTTGCTTCTTACTTTTGTGATCGTCTATTTCCATCATTTGTAATAAATGTTGTCAATGTTTTATCATATATATTTTTAATTTCCAAAAATCAAGAAAAAATTCAGCAGGAATGAATATATGTATCGGACGAGGAAGGCAAATTGGCTTAGACATGGTGTTAGAAGCGAGTACTCAAGATAGAAATAAATCGAAGAATACTTTATCACTATTTTATAATCTGGAACAAAGAAAAAATGCTCGACCCTCATCAATAAATTCAGGGACCTACGGTCAACTCGGTGGGCAATTGCCCACCCTTAAATTTAAATTGTCTTTTTCCTAAAGTCAAGTATTTTCCCTTTAAAAAAAATTACAAATTTTGTTTATCACAACTTCCTATTGATAGTTCTCATTCTCGGCAATACATTATATAAGTTCACGTTCTCCAAATTATTTGGCTTGAATCTCCTATGTATAAAATGACTTTCATAAAATTTTTATTAAAAACAAAAAGACTTAAAAAGTTACACTAAATAAACATATTATTAAAAATAACATAAAAAATAGAAATAAAAAATATATAACTAAATTGATCCCAAATAGTCTCTAAGCATGTGACATACAATGACGAGTGTATTATATATTACAACTCTATTAAAAGTTATGATTCATTTATATATTTTATTAATCAAAATTATCAAAGAAGCCAAGTATTTAATTTCAAGTCATTTGTAAGGCTTTCTAGACTGAGTTTTGCTAGATCGAAAGGAATTTTTTATTATCCTAATATATATTGAGACAAACATCATTTTGAAGTAGTTTTTATGCTCTCTTCATCCTTTATAAAAAAAATTTGTGTAATACAATACAACAACAACAACAACAACAACAAGCCTTCATCCCACTAAGTAGGGTCAGCTACATGAATCTTTCGTCTCCATTGTGTCATATTATTTGACAAATTCTCATTTAATTCAAGTATACTAAGGTCATTTTTTATACATATTAACCAAGTCTTTTTAGGTCTATCTCTATCTTTCTTAACATAAGGCAAATCTAATGCATCTAATCTCCTAACCGTCATGACGTGACGTTTTATGTAGCCAAACCATCTAAGGCCTCTCTAATCTTATCACTTGAGCTACTCCAACTTTTTCCCGAACATACTCATTCTTTTATCTCTAAGAGTAAAGCCACTCATCCACCTAAGCATCCTCATCTCATAGTAACTTAATCTTATGCTTCTCTTTTATTGGCCAACACACCATAAGTCATTGCGTCTCACCACCATCTTATAAAATTTTTCTTTAAGTTTAAGTGGAACTTTTCTATCTATACAATATTCCTCCACTTCAACCATCCAACTTGAATTCTACTAATAACATCTCCATCTATTTCACCATCATTTTGAACAATAGAGCCTAAATATCTGCTCACTCTTATTAATGACTTGTTCACTTAATGTTACAACACTACCACTAGAACTTCTACCACTAAAATTACACACCATATACTCAATTTTAGATCTACTTAAATGAAAACCTTTAGACTCTAATGTTGACCTCCATAATTCAAGTTTCTCTTGGACTCCCTCTCTAGTCTTATCAACAAGAAGAATGTCATCAGCAAAAAGTATACACCAAGGTACATCTTCCTGTAAATGCCTAGTAAGAACATCCATAACTAAAGCAAAGAGATAAGGGTTTAAAGTTGATCCTTGATGTAATCCAACTAAAATAGAAAAATATTTTGTCAATCCTCCTTGTGTTTGGACACAAGTGATAGCTCTAGTTTACATATCCTTAATTTTTTTGAATATAACCAATATTAACTCCTTTCTATTCTAGAGCTCTCCAAAGAACATCTCTTGAAACTTTATCATAAGCTTTTCTAAATCAATAAATATCATATGTAGATCCTCCTTACTTTCTCTACTTCTCCATCAAACCTCTTAACAAATGTATAGCATCCATAGTAGATCTATGAAACCAAACTGTGAGAAACTTTTGTATGACATGGTAACCTATGCTTTACTCTCTCCCATAATTTTAATGTATGACTTAATTCCTCTATAATTTGCACTCATGTGTGCATCACCTTTATTCTTATATATTGGAACCAACAAACTCTTTCTCCACTCATCGACATCTTTTAGTCTTTAAAATAACATTAAAAAGATTTGTAAGCCAAGAAAGTCCTTGATCTCCTAAACATTTCCACACTTCAATTGGAATATCATCAGGTCCTACTCTTTTTCCATATTTCATTTTCTTTAAAGCTTCTCTAACTTTAGATTTACTAATATGATGATAAAAATAACATTCTCTATTTATGTTAAGGGTATTAAGGTTGCTAAAATTAATTGTACTTTCAGATCCTTCATTGAAAAGTTTATCAAAATACTTCATCCACCTATTTTCAATATCCTTTTCTAAGAAAAACACTTTATTATTTTCATCCTTAATACATGTCACTTGAACTAGGTCTTTACTTCTCCTATCTCTTTGGTTGGCTAACTTATACATACATCTTTCACCTTCTTTGGTATCTAATCTATTGTATAAATCACTAAAAACTAAATTTTATACAATATATATTGCTTTCTTAGAATCTTTACAGGCCATTTTATAACTCTCCTAATTCTCCGAGTTTTTATATATAAACTAAGTTTTATTACAATCCTTCTTATTTCTTATCTTTTCTTGCACACTATGACTCCACCACCAACTATTTTTATTAAAAGAAGTTTTTTTCTTTTGATTCTCCAAGCACATTTTTAACAACTTGCTTATTTCACTTGCTACCTTTTCCCACATAACATTAGCTTCCTTATAAATATCTCAAATTCTAAGCTCTTGTAGTTTGCTCTTAACAATATTTTTATTTGTGTTTTTAAGCGTGTCCATCTAATCCTAGGATAATAATTTGATTTATTTTTCTTTTATAATCTTTTATCTTAAAATCTAAAACTAACAATCGATGTTGGGTACTTAAACTTTCACTTGGAATGACTTTGCAATCTTTACAGTCTAAACGATCTGTTTTTCTTATCAGAAAATAATCAATCTGTGTTTTACTAAATCTATTTTATAAGTAATTATATGTTCATCTCTTTTCTTAAATAAAGTATTAGCAACTACAAAATCATAAGCTAAAAAATCTAATATAGTCCTACCTTCTTCATTAGTCACTCTAAATCCATAACCACCATGAATACTTTTAAAATCTTCTACCACTCTACCAACATGTTCATTTAAATTTCCTCTAATAATATTTTTTCTTCAAGAAGGTATCTTTTGTATTAATCCCTCTAATTCATTTCAAAATTTTTTATTTTCTTATATCCAAACCTACTTGAGGAGCATAAACACTTATAACATTGATAATCTTAGTATCCAATAATCTTTAAAGCTACAATTTTATCTCCACATCTATTAATATTTATAACATTATCCTTCAAACTTTTATCTATAATCACACCATTTTCTAGTTCGACTTCTAATATCAAAGTTTAAAACATAAACTATCAATCTCCTTGGCCTTCTCCCCAACCCATTTAGTTTCTTGAACACATAAAATATTTATCTTTCTATGAACCATAATATCTACTAATTCCATTAATTTACATGTAAGAGTACCTATATTCCAAGATCCTAACCTAATTATAGTTTCTTGGACTAACTTCTTTGCTCGCATCTGTCCATAATGTGGGAACCCATGCTTATTTAACACGCATTAGATGCGGCTCTTGCACATTTTTCATATTCAAGCCGTCTGCACCTCTTCTAGGGGCCTAGCATTAACACAATGATTTAAAGGATTCATGTCATGGTTATTTACAAGTTTTATCTTGCCGATTACCTACGCAACCCTCCACTTTTTACATCCGTACTTGGGACCGACAATTGTAGTGTTAATTTGTGTAATACAATCACGAAAAAAAATCTTTTGCTATAATTTTTTTTTCTCCATGATTTTTGTTGTTGTTGTTCTTTAAGTTTAGATGATGAAATATTGAAATGATAACTCATTACAATTAAAATAATAATATTCATATCATATGAATCTTTTTATTGTTTATTTATCTAATACATATTTCTAAACAAAACTACTCATTTGAATTTATAATCATATCTATTAAATTTTCTTTAGTATTATAAAACAGATGTATGCCATGATATATATTGCCTTCTATGATATAACCATATAGTGACACTTGGGAGTATTTGCATGTTCATGAGAAATGGTAAAAGGATGTATTATGAATTAGTTCTTACCCTTTTAAATTATGATCTATAAAGATATTGATAGTTTATGTTTGTTTCAGACACCTAAAATTATTCACAATATACTTTATTTTTGTTCACTTTCAAGATATAGGTTTCATTTGTGCTTAACAAGAATAGAGTTTTGCTTGGATATGATATTTCGATCGATGATTTATTCAAATTAATTTTAGATGATTATATTATTTATATTTCTCGAATGCATGCTTGTAGGTGATAATGTAGATTGTGTTAAATAGTGCTAGATGGTCATATTGATTAGTGGAGAATGACTAGTTTGACTAGATCAAGTTTCTTGGACTCATTCTCTAAGATCAATGCACTAATCCATTGAATGCATGCTATACATAAGAACTTGATAAATTACTATAAGGTTGTGAATATCAGACCACACATAGAACAGGAAAATAGAGAAGTTTAATGTTCAATAGTTCGACTAGGGTTTAATCGGTGGTTGAACTGGATGGCGTAATAAATATTAAAATGATTAAATATAAATCTAATTAAATGATATAATAATTTAAATATATAATAAGAAATAAATAAATATACTTAAATAATATTACTACTAATTATAAATTTAAAGATTGATATAAAGCTCACAAAGTTATAATTACTTGTGTTGTAAATTTAGATGAGTGTATTAAATATATCAAAAAATTTATTATATAAGTTTTTGAAAACTAGTATAAAATATAATAGAAATATAATTTTAAAAAATTTATAGTTTGTATTAAAACTATATAATTTAAAATATAAAAATTATTTTAAAAACTTTATAAAATATATTTAACATAAAAATATGATATGTTATTATAAAAATATATTCTATAATAAAAAATTTAAAAATAAAAATTATTTTAAAAAACTTTATAAAATATAGCTAATATAGAAAATATAGTATATAAAATATTATTATAAAATATATTTTTAAATAACTTTTTATATTCTAAAATATAATTTATAATAAGAATATTATTCCTATATTATTCAAATATTATTCCTATATTCTTATATCTCAATGCCCTTTACTATTCTCAAATTAAAATATAGTTGCATGAAAAAGAGCTAAAAAAAGATAACCTTATAAACTATTTGAGTGGTTGCATGATGGTTATAATATAAATTAATTTAGTTATATTCATATTAATAAAGTAAGATTTTAAAATTTATAAATTGATTATAAAAATAACTACATTCAAATAATTCAAAATTACTATTAAAACTTAATATAAATTTAATTACAAATTTTAGTTATTTGATTAACTAATATAAAATAGTGATTAAGGGATAATTTATTGAACGACTAATTTCATAAAATTAGGACTGGTTCAATGGTACGATCAATTCACGGTTGAACTGATTCGATCGGTTTTCACAGACGTAAATCAAGCTTGAATTATTTTTTTTCTTTTCTTATGATGTTGGTTTCATGAAGTAATTCATTGCCCTTATTTGTAATTTTAAATAAATGAATTATTCCAAAAAATAAAAAATAAAAATACCCTAAATGAAATAAGTTAAGGAATCTATTTAACATACAAGTAAATATTAGATGTGGCATGTAATCACTAAAAATTTAACATAGTCTATTTATCTAAATAAACATGCCTTAAACACCCATCATGATGTCACTACAGTGGAAGTCTGGAAATAATGAAAAAAAAAAAGGTAAAGAAAATGGTGAACACATAGAAGGGAGAAGAAGATAACTGTAACGGTTAATGATGAAATGAAACGGGTTAAAATTCACAAAAGATATATTAAAAATACATTCCGTTTTACGGTAAAGTTCATGAAGAGGTTGCAAGAGACAAGAAGCAAGAGGAAGAGAGGTTTGCAGGAGAGAGAAAGCCCGATGGAGAAGTCGGATAGATCAAATTCAACCAAAGCTTGATGGAGCCCTCCTAAAGGGTGGTGGATTTTGGTGAGGGTCTGTGGGAGAGACAAAGTCAAGATTGACATGCGCCCAAAGAGTGAAATACAAAATGGGGCTATAGGTTAGAGAGAAGAGGACAAAATCTCTGCAATGAAATCTTTCGCAAGTTATAAGTGAGCATTTTTACTTTTTTTTTAAAAAAAAATTATTTATAATTTTATTTTTTACTAATTAATTTAAACAATGTCTTTTTTTATTTTTCCCTTTAGATAATCTTCACGCTAAAATAATTTTATATTTTAAGTCATAAAATAATGAAAAGATGACTCTTAAAATTGAAGAAATAATATCCGTATAATATAAATTTTTTATTATTGATATATCTAATACATATTTCTAAACAAAACTACTAATTTGGATTTATAATCATATCTATCGAATTTTCTTTGAATTTATAAAGCAGAAGTATGCTGACTATTGTCTTGTGTAATAATCCTTTTATGATCTTAATCATCATATTATCATTCTGATTATTATAGTTAGCATATCCCATTTGCATCATATGGAGCTTTTTTTATAATAATAATAAATGATAAATTATAAAGTATATAGCATAAATACGTAACATAAAATATTTTTTTATTGCTACTTCATACCTTAAAATATTTTTCAATTTTAATCACAAATTTAATGTTAGTAATTATATACTTATCTATATATCAGTAAATCACAATAATCATTTTACATGATATAATTATCATATTAGTGGCAATATAAATGCAAACAACATAAATAATAAAATAAAGCTAGATCGTATGAGTAACATAATTATCATCATCATTATCTTCAGTAACTCTCCGATCACCTTTCTATTGAAGCTCCTTTAGCTTAGATTGTACAACTCCTAGACCTTCTATCATGTAATTGACTATACATAAGATTGGCTATCTTTCAATCTTTGCAAGATGGATGACTACCAATTTTATCCTTCGAACTACTTTTAAAGCCATGCATACTACCCTTGATCAATCCTCCTATGGTATCATCCATGCATTGAGTCAAGCTTATGCTATCTAGCACCTTTGACATCAAATTTTATAATCATAATTGTCTCATTATTTTTTTAAAAAAAAGAGTTACAATATTATACTTACATCAATAGAACATTATTGAGTATAGCTTATATGTTCCTTTCTTCATATATGTTTTCAAGAGCTTGGTTCTTGTAGGTGGCAATTTTATTAATGTTTAATGATGAAATTTTTATTATCGCATCAATGAGATGAACTTTTGATCTTATTTAATGATATATTCTTAATTTTTGAGAATGACAATCTAACAAAATTTAATTTAGGCATAGCAATTACTAAAAATAAACTTAATCTATATTTATCCAATTAAATAAGGCTTAAACATTAATCATTATACGTCAATCAAGTAGAATTAGGTCAAAAAATAATCAAGAGAAAAAAAAACATATTAAGCAGCAAACACTTGCAAGAGTGGAAGAAGATAACACTAAAACTAATGTTAAAATGGAGCTAGTCAAAATTCACAAAAAATAGATTAAAACTCATCCCTTTTTCATCATAGGAGGCAAAGTTCATGGGATAAGTCACGGGAGAGGAAGCTTTGATGACACCAATAGAGAGGGCGTATTCGAAGTCTACTTCAGGTATAAAATATAAATTCCAATGGCTTTTGCGACTATGACCTTCCCGACCAAGATTTTTTCTTTCTTCGAGGTATCTCGCCTAGAAGTAAGAAATTAAACTGCTACTAAATAAAAAAGAATAGTGGATTCCCTCATTTCTATGATAACTTTTGAAACAGTGAGGTCCTCTCTATACACAGAAGCCTCTTCTTTATATTAAAATGAAAGAATCGTATTAACAGCTATCATTCACGGATTCTTTCATGTCCATGGAGTAATGCATTTACGTCATTATTTGAACCCCACGAATACATACGTTCATGCATTACTCCCATTTCTTCTCCAAAAAACTTCTGAATACGCAACAACAATCCAAGGGCGCATACCGAGATGAAAACTAAGTTCCCACTCACGACCCATGTAATAAGCTACACCAAGTAAAAAAGTGTAGAACAATCAGTTCATAAGGATTGCTTCCCATATAATGTAAAAATGCAAACCTATAACTACGGAAGTAGGAATAATGGCACATGATATAATATTATTTCCATAAAGTAGAGACTCAGAAATAGATTCACGAATACCATCAATATCAACGGATATTGATATTGATATATTAAGTATAACTTATATGTTCCTTTCTTCATATTATAATTCAAGGAAAATTTAGATACCCAAACAACAATACATACATGCATGACCATCAATCATAACTTGTATAAATGAATTATTAATTAGAGCTTAGGTTCACTTAAATGATATAATTGAGGGGAAATTCAGATAAATGAAAGTAGATCAAACCTCACTTCGCTTTACAATATTAAAGATGGCAATATAAAAAGGTAAATGAGTATCATCTTGAAAACTTAATAACTTGATAAAAGAAACATAATTATTCTATATTAAACAATATCAAAGTGGCTTTGACCAATATTTAAATTTGATTTCATCTCTTGTTTATAAATCAACCATAATAATTCATGCACGTATAGTGATGGAGATTGGAAAGTCATATAGCCACTCACCCGTTATCATCAAACCACCTCCTGGCCACTATTATAGGACTATCACTAACAACCATGATCGAACCATCGATATATAATTACCATCATTGAATTGCCACTAGACCATGGTCATTGAGCTATCTTCTAGCTATTAACATCAGACCATCTCTATTTGGCTATCATAGATAGTACACCACTCAATCACCATTATCAAATTGCCACCCAATCACCATTATCAACATGTCATTTCATTATAGTTGCCGGATCTCAAATTGACCATCAACACCTAATCACAGTTGTCGGACAGCCTCCTAGTGACAATTGTCGTTAGACCACTACCCAACTATTGTCATTTAACTACCTCCAACCTGCCATCCACGAACCAACATCGACCACCATCATTAGACAATCGTTGTCCAACTACCGCTTCTAGATTGCCTTCCAACTATCATTATCAAACCATCACCATTCAATTGCCCTTGTTAGACTATCATTCGACTACCATCATAAGAGTACCAACATCTGATCACTAATGTTGGATGCTTCTTATCACTACTTCTTCTAGATCATAGTCATCGACTATCATTGTTTGATTATCATCATTGAATTACCACCACTCAGCTGCAATCTGTCACTAATCGTGTTTGTAAAATTGCCTCTCAAGCCATCGCTCGAACTCCACTCATATCATTGAACCATCACATGATCATCATCAAATGTCACTAATTATCATCATTGGACCACTACTATCTGACCATTATTGCTAGGCTTCATCTATATCGCAATCAACCTACCACTGCATCAAACTACCATCGTAGACCATTTTTATTACTAGTTATAACCATCGACCGACTGACATTGTTGGATCATCATCCGACCACCTACTATGAACTAATGTTGGCCCCTACCGAATTGCTTATCGCCATCACCCGCCATGATTAACTTGTTAGACCATTATCACTAACCATATTATAATTAGGCCACACAAACGATTGACCACAATTACACAAGCTCCACTTCCCGATTATAATCTCCTAATTACCATCACCCAATTATGATCACTTGACTAATATCGATTGACTGCTACTTATTTACCACCATCACCTGATAATAGTTATATTGCCTAACAACATTATTTTGTCCATTGTATTCGACTACACTATTACACAATTTTCGTGAACACTCGCATCATGGCCAATAGGCGCAATACTCGTATCAACGGAGCCTCCCGTTCCAACTCCCGTCACTCTCAAAACCAATCCTTGAACCAAGGACGCCAAGCTTCTATCTCACTTCCTCCTGATAGGCGTGACCATGTCGGTGAAGGCGCAACATGAATCTCTTTAGAAGATCGTACGCATTGAATGGAAGAGTCTCAAAATGAGATGATCTGACTTTTACGAGGAACACGACTGCCACTACCACAACAAACACATCTCCCCCAAGATCGATCGTTAACCTCGGGAGGTCAAAATGCTAATCTCCTTGACAATGAACTTCCTTCGCTTCCAAATCGTGCGATCTCTCCTTGCTAGTTATCATCTTCCATATTGCGCAATTATTTGGTAGCTTAACACGTTCTCATCCTTGACCCCACTCGTCATGTTATCGTCAGAGTTATGGCGCTTAATGCAAGATGAATTTCACCTTAGAGCAAATCATCCCCCCTCCTCCTGGTATGAGAGTCCTCACCTTTAGAAGATATTCTTCAACATCCTATTCCCGTAGGTTTCAAGCTTCCGAGCATTGATTCCTATGATGGGGGCAACTGACCCACATGAACACATCGACCATTACATGACCATCATGCATATCCAATAAGCTCTTGACACACTGCTTTGTCAGGTCTTTCTTGTTACCCTCAAGGGGCAAGCTCAAACTTGGTTCTACTCTCTTCCAATGGGATCCATCCATACCTTTGACGAACTCGCCATGATCTTTATGAAATAGTTTATTGCAAACTAGAGGATCATTAAAGATTCCTCCCATCTCTTCGGCATTCGTCAAAATGAGGGTGAATCAATAATTAATACTTCAGAGGTTCTCCTTAGAAGCTTCGCCAAATACAGGCTCAGATTACTAGGAGTTTTCCTTAGGGATCCGTCTGACCTTTTACTCATCACTAATGCGAGATATGGTCCGTTCATATGCCGACTTGGTTCATCGTATGGAAGCACAAATTTCTCCTGATGAGGCTATTAATGCCCACCGCAAATAATTTGAACAATCTACAGAAAAAATATAAGAGCTCCCCAGGGAATCCGAACTGACAGTCTCATCAAAAGAAGCAACAAGGCAGTCGTGATCTTCCTCCATGACCCTCACATTAATGACGTGAACCATGACCAGAAAAAGAATACACACAACCGAACACATCCCGTGTTAACATCCTGATGGCCATTCGAGATGAAAAAAAATATCAAGTGGCCACATCCACTTAAACCAAATTCAAGAAATCAGGAGAAATATTGTCACTTCCATCAAAGTCATGGACATACTATTGAGGCATGCAAACAACTCAAAGAAGAAATTAAGAGGCTCATTCAATAAGGATATCTACGTTGATTCGTGAAGAATCAATCGACTCAAATAAATATAACTCCAATTGGGGGGCAACTAGGATAATCATCACAGAAATAACAAAATAGTCATCAAATAGTTGAGGAAATTGAAACAATCGCGGGAGGACCAATACTATCTAATCGAGTTCTCATTATCACCTCTGAAGTGCCAGAGTTCAAGAAATCTTGTATTGATCATTCCATCACTTTTAATGGCTCAGACTTAGAAGGAGTCTATGTTCCTTATCAAGATCCAGTTGTCATCAGCACAGGGATCTGTGACCCATGCTATAATGTTAAGAGAATTTTGATTGATAATGGGAGTTCTGTTGATATCTTATTTTACTCCACATTTCTTAGCATGAGCTTGGTTAGAGAAAAGCTCCAACCCGCTGTAGGACCATTATACGGGTTTGATAATTGCCTTGTACGAGTAGAGGGGACAATCGCCCTTCCTGTTGTCCTCGGAGAGTTCCCTCAACAAGTGACTCATTTAATCTAATTCATGGTGGTCAAGTCAGATTCAACGTATAACGCTATCTTCGGAAGGCCCCTCCAATCAATTTTTGGTGCCGTCACTTCAGTATCTCATCTTAAGATGAAATTTTCAACCCCCATTGGGGTTGGGGTGGTTTGTGGAAATCAACAGATAACACAATCATGTTATCTCAGACAAGCTCAACCACACCCTTCTGTGACCCTCAACATCGAAGATTTTAATTTTTGAGATGAAGAAGTACCCCGAAAAGCTTCCTCTATCGAAGACTTGCTCTCTGTTGCATTATCAGATGACCAACCGCTACAAACAGTGCAAGTTGGATACCTGCTCTCAGACGAACAAAGGGAAAAATATATAGACTTCTTGCGCAGAAATCAAGACATCTTCGATTGGAGTCCGACGGATATGCCAGGGGTCGACCCCAATGTGATCATGCATTCCCTCAATATTAATCCAACATTCAAACCGATCATCCAAAAGAAGCAGAGTTTTGCACCTGATTTCCTCCAAGCTATTGAACAAGAAGTTAACAAGCTCCTAGAAGCGGGATTCATACGAGAGGTACATTACCCTACATGGCTAGCAAATGTTGTCATGGTGAAGAAGATGAATGGAATATGGAGAATGTGTATTGATTACACTGACTTTAATAAAGCTTGCCCGAAAGATAGTTTTCCTCTTCCTCAAATCGATCAATTGGTCGATGCCACGTCTGGATATCAAATGCTCAATTTTTTGGATGCTTACTCTGGTTAAAACCAAATAAAATTGAACCCAACGGATGAAGAAGCCACAGTATTTTAAACATATAAAGGTTTATACTGTTATGAAGTTATGCCGTTTGGGTTAAAAAATACTGGTGCTACCTATCAACGCCTTATGAATAAGGTTTTTAAAGACCTACTAGGCCGCACAATGGAGGTATATGTGGATGACATGTTAGTAAAAAAACTTGGAAGAATCACAGCATATTTCTAACTTAGAATTATGCTTTAACCTTCTTCGACGTTATAACATGCGACTTAACCTGACTAAGTGTGATTTTGGGGTTACATCGGGAAAAATTTTTGGGTTTATGGTAACCCACCGTGGGATAGAGGCCAATCCCGAGAAAATCAAAGCTCTCAAACATACGACTCCTCCGAAGAATATCAAAGAAGTTCAACGTTTGAATGGATGAATTGCTGCCTTATCACGTTTCCTAGCCCGCACTGGGAATAAATACTTGTCATTCTTTAAAATACTGAAGGGAGCTAAAAATAATAATTTTTAGTGGACTGATGAATGTCAGTCTATTTTTGAGCAACTGAGAGAGTATTTAGCATCTCCACCCCTACTATCCAAGTCTATTCAATGAGAGATGTTATACTTATATCTCATAGTCTCTTCCCACACGATAAGCTCAGTTTAAGTGCGAGAAGAAAATGGAATACAAAGACCAATTTACTATATCAACAAAATTCTCTCTGATATAGAAAGTCGTTATCCACTGTAAGATAAGGTGGCTCTAGCTTTAGTTTTCTCAATGCCAAAATTGTGTCCATACTTCCAAGCTTATACTATCGGCGTTTACACTCATTTACATTAAGGGTCATTCTACAGAAACCAGAGGTATCTGGGAGGTTAATTAAATGGTCTGTAGAATTGGGAGAGTTCGATATCCATTTCTTATCACCGACATATAAAGTCTCAAGTACCAGAGACTTTATGGAATGCAATCACCAACTCCAAATGAGCTATACACTACACGCCTTTCATCTCCTCAATGAACCCTCTATGTTGATGGAGCTTCAGGAAATACTGGTGCCGGAGCAGGAATCTTACTTATTTCCCCCCAACAGAATACCTTAGAGTATGAACTTAAAAAATTTTCTACAACTAATATGGTCAATATGAGGCTCTCAGGTTGAGACTTGAGACCGTCAAGCTCAAAACTTAGTGATCTATCGACTCTCGCCTTGTCGACCCCGTGTTGAGGGAAACTTTAATACTCATAATTCTTAGCTGACACAATACCTCAACTTAGTAAAGTCACTTCTTGTCCATTTCAATACACATCAAATCATTCGCATAGTGTGAGAGAAGAATACTCAAGCTAAGGCTCTCGCTAAGCTTGCTTCATCTGCTACTAGAGATCAATTTAAGAGAAGGCATATTGAAGAAATATATTTTCCTAGTATCTAAGGGTCATGGGTAATACAAGCAATTAATGAGATAAAGGAACCTTCGTGGATGGACCCCATCCTGTCTTTTCTACAAGAAGGGCCCCTTCCTGAAGATCCAACTGATGTAACTCGTCTTCGAAGACAAGCTTCAAACTTTATTATTATCGGAGGTGAACTATACAAATGAGCTTTTAGAACCACTTTAAGAACTCCTTCTCAGAAAGATGATCTTGTAATACTTTCTTCTCCTGTTCGAGAGCTTTCTTCTCTGCTACAAGTGCCTTGAGTCTTTTCTATTTCTGGCGAGTCTCTGCCCTCACCTCAATTAGCTCATCACGTGTGCACTCCACCTCCTGAAGCTGGAGAGAAAGAGAAGTCGACATGTTCGCTAGCTCAATTCTACACCCAGTTAGCTAATCCTCCAGAGTCGCCACTTCTTTAGACTTAACACTCATCTTTCGCTCACACTCATCTTGTAAATACTTTATCTTCATAAATTCAGTATTCCACTCATCTAGAGCGACACCCAAATGATCCATCAGCCCTAATGTTTGAGTTACCTATAAAAAATCATCACAAATGTTACATAAAGAAAAAAGAAATGAAGGAGGAAGAGAAGACTACATACTAATTCATCTACTTTCATGACGTCAAATGATACGTTTTAACACCTCTTCAGAAATTTGTGGCTTCGAGAAACGATCTCCCCCATTATGAGTTGAAACAGCTAAACTCTCAGAGGCCAACTGGGGGCGAACATCTTCTCCGTAGATATCTGACGTAGTCACTTCGGCACATGTCTTCTTTTATTTTAAAAAAGAAACATTGCTACCACCGTGATTTCGTAACGGGCTTCCTGAAAGAATTTTGTGAATACGAGGAGACCTGTCATCACCTTTACTCGATCTCTTCAGTGGAAGAGCATGAGATCTCTCTGCCTGATGGAAATGCCAACCTTGAACATTCTATCTTCAATAATGTATCTGCTAATGTGACGTAACTCATGCTGTAATCTTCCTGTATTAGGAATATTAAGAGTTGTTAATATTTCATTCTCTTCAATCACCATTGGATCTGGAAGGTCATTCAAACTTCTCCATCTCTTAAGGAGGCCCCACTCATTTTTTACAAAAAAGAATCCATTAGAACAATTTCTAGATGGATCCCATGCTGAAAATTCTATTCAATTCTTTATAGCCCGATAAGAAATACGTTCCTGAGCATCACATGTGAATCTACACATTTGACACAAGTATTTGATGTTCAAAGTAACACCATGCTCTCTAAAGAAGACAATCAAACCAACGATGATCACTAGAGCGCTAAATGAAAATTACGTCACATATTTTAAAGATCTCAATCAACTCGGGAGCCAAAGGGAATCACAGTCCTGCACGAAGAATCATCTTAGAAACAGTAAAGTATTCTGGCAGAGGTGAATGGGCTCGATCAGACTTTTTGGCAACAATAGCCACCAACTCATTAGGGAAGTAAAATTTCCTGCGGAGCACTATTAAACTATCCGCTGTAATAGTGGATAGTATATCGTCTGTAGCTATCACACTATGGGTTTTCTTCCAGCCATCACCCTGTGAAAATACATAATAAATAAATAAAGAAAGAGAGAAATGATAAAAATTAGAGAGTTTTTGTAAAGCAACTCACTCACCCCAATACTTAATCATATCCTTTTCTGACTCTATCGCTCACGGACAGCTTGGGATAAAATTTTTCACCGATGACCTGACGAAAAGAATGCACATACATTTGAGATCCAAAGAGAGAGAGAGAGAGAGAGAGAAAGAGAGAATTTATTCCCCTCTAATGATGCTCTAAAATTACCTAACAAACTTTCTGAGTCATTTGAACGATGGTTCCTAGCTAACGCTTCCCCGTCATCTTGGCGGTTATCAACTGTTGAACCATCCATTGAAGTTACAAGAAATCCAATTTCCTACAAGAAAAAGTAGGAACTATGGGCCTTGATCACCTCCAAACCTGGTCGGTCCGATGAGGCCAGTTGATGCCTCTTTCGAGGGAAAACCAAAGCCACAATATATGTACCGCGGGCCTTGATTGCCGCTAAACCCGGTCGGTCCGACGAGGCTAGTTGAGGTCTCTTTCGAGGGAAAATCGGAGCCACGCCGTATGTACCACGGGCCTTGATTGCCTACAAACCCGGTCGGTCCAACGAGGCCGGTTGACGCCTCTTTCGAGGGAAAATCAGAGCCACGATGTATGTCCGTGTGCCTTGATTGCCTCCAAACCTGATCGGTCCGACGAGGCCAGTTAACGTTTCTTTCGAGAAAAAACCAGAACAACGACGTATGTACCGCAGGCCTTGATCGCCTCTGAATGACCTTCTCCAAAGAAGAAAAGGAACACCACAGCATATGAGGTGTGTGCCATCTTCCTTGGCCCTATGGGAGTTTTTATTGACCCCTATAGGGGCAAAAAAGTCAAAAAATGCTAAAAACTGCCAAAAATCATCGAACGGCATTTGTGTGCCGCTCCGCCTCACCCAGACAACCTTGAAGCCGCACATCCATGGCACGGGCGACGGAGCCTGCGGCTGGCCCACATGCCATGGACGTAAGTGCGATGGGTCCATAACCTCAAATCTGAACCCACGCGCACTGCATACACATCCACGGCCCTGCACCCTCTTCCGTGATCATAATCTTATGCTCTCATGAAGATCTATTTTTTCAAAATATATGGTTAATGGACCCTCAAATTTCATTGAAGAATTTGCTATTTTCAAGTATTTGGTGTATATATTTTTGGACGATTGAGATAATGTCATCCAAAAATAGGGGGCAACTGATATGTCACTTAAAATACCACTAGTAGAAGTACGAATTTTGATGTCAAAAGCAAGTTGATCCTAAGTTTAAACTGGTCGAGATCAAGCACTTAAAATATCATTGAAAACTTTGAGATATCAATTAAATCCCTAAATAGCTATTAAACATGGAGTGCTTATAGTCAAATCGAGTGTCTCGACGAGCTGGATCTAACAAGTCTAAGATCTCATAATTTTGACTTCATTTGAGCATTCAAATACTTAAAATACATCAAATGATCAAAGGAATCATTTTGAGCCATCTGATGGAGTGGAGTGGTACGGGTTTTGCATGTATTTATAGAAACGTCACTCCTTTAATCTATAAATAGCCCCTCATTCTTCACATGAGGGGGGCCCAAGCAAAGGAGAGGAGAGAGCTCTAAAACTTGAAAATCCACCGACGCCAGTCACCGCCGCTAACTATCTTTGCCCACCGCCGATAGCCATTACCGCCATCGCCGATCCTCACCTTCATCTCGTCGCCGTCGTCCTGATCGCCGCCGTTGCCGCCGCCATTATAAGACCACCGACGTCGCCACCGCCACCATCGCCGACCACCTCGGCCACCATCACGATGACCTTTATCGCTGGCCCCATTGTTTCCCCATCATCTACTAACAACTGTTACAACCTGAATGTGACTATATAGTTGTTGTTGTCTGATTTTGGTATTTCCATTGTCAGCCCTTCTCATATACAATTTTGTAATCCCGTTATCGGGAAGATTTTGTACTCTGAAACAGATACATAGTGGAAGATTTTTACTGGGCTAGGTCCCGTGGTTTTTCCCTCTTTTCGAGATTTTTCCACGTAAAAATTTTGGAGTTCTCTTATTAATTCTTCAAAAATCTGTGTCTATTGGATTCCACAACAAAGCTAAAACATAAATTTTTATTCTACCGCAACTGATTTTCTAGCACGCAACAATACTAACTTCAATATTCACAATTGTCAATGATATTGACGCATGTCATCGCTTATATAATTGATGCATTAACTAACACACCCATTATGTAGCATGCCACCACCGACTTACATCATCACCTATATTGGAGTTCATTCTCTATAATTTATACCTATTATATTGTATCGACATCTTCAGTGGCTGTGAGGAGGAACAACATTTGCAACTGTCAACATACACTAGTGGAATATTTTTCATCAAGGCTTGATTTTTCCTTATTGTTGGATTTTCAACATTAAAACTCTAGTGTCTCTTACAACACCTCCTATAATTATTCGTGATTGTGGAATCTTCATATAAAGTTAATACATTAAATATATTCTCTCTACTACTATAAATATTTTGGCATACAATAATAAACTATTTGACCACATTAGATAACTTACACCGCTCACCTTCCCTGCCAATATTTGAGAATATTAGAATTACATTTATGAAGCATATGATATATGATGCTATTTGGTAGTATATAGCTCGTTCATATCAGTATGAATGACATGGTCAAAATGTATTCATTGCTGGCAAAAAAAAAAAAAAAAAGGTAAAATAATGCTTTATAATTTATTTAATTACATTAGACTCACGTGATATATAATATGTGTCTCTATGTGGGAATCTTATATTTGTTATTGCCAAGCATATGATATATAACCATATTTGGTAGTATATAACTGCTCGTTTACATGTATGAAGACATGATCAATAATCATTCATATTATAAATCTTAAAATAGCCACTCAATTCGGGCGACCCTAGCCACATCGAATCTGACGTGTCGCGCGTTAATGCTAAAAGAGACCACCACCAATTTAGCATCGACTTCGACATAGAACGAAGTCGCCTACTGTTTACAACATATTAGTCGATCGGCCTCGACGTCGACCTATCTTCTCTGCCGATTTGGCCCGAACTGCTTTTTTCCTCCCATAGAGCTCGACCGCTCTTCATTTCCGTCCGAGCACGGTCCTCTCCTCTCGAACTTCTATCGTCGACATAGCAATCAATCTGCATTGCACATCTTGTCCAAGTAATCGAAAGGAACTTCCTTTTTTTCTCGACAACCGTTTTCATGCCGTTTGACGACTTCCCTCTCCCATCTAGCAGCCGTTGGAAGTCAACATTAGCTTTCGGCAACGATTTCGGCAGCTCCATTTCGTTCGAGGAAAATTTCTTTGGCGGATTCTACATTTTTTTGCGCACTTCCGTCGTTTCAGAACACACAAGAAATCACTTTTTTTTATCAATTTATAAATTAATAAAGTACATGTGCTAGGGGTTAGAGTTGTATAATTAGACTTTTGTTTGGGATTTGATTTGTAGGTTTGTGTTGGCGTTGCGGTTTAGGTGTTAAGTAGCCAAGTGTAGTATTATTTAGGTGCTAATATAAATTTCGATTATTCATATAGCTTATTTTGCAAGAATGAATAGAGAATTTATTTCACGATTCTTTTCTATGGAGGAACCGAGTATCGATCAATTCGGTCAAGTTATGTGGGAGGTAAATCATCCGCTAAGGTTAAGGCCACGCTACTTACTGGAATTGAAGCAACGGATTATGAGAACCTTGCATTGAGGCCATCACTCTTACGCGCCGTTATCCGGTGGGTAACAGATTTATAACGTCTGTAATATCTGACGATAATGTTTGTGAAATAACACTGGACGAAGCTTCCCGTCAAATGTTAATGTTGTATGTCTAAGTGAAGGATGTTAATGTTGCATCCACATCAGCTGATCCGAAAATAAGATTAAAATTGTTAATTAAATCTCATATGAATGGTTAGAATTGAAATTAAAAATGATGAAAAATAAGCAATCATTCATCGAGATAATAAAAACATAATGGAGGATAAAGCTTTATTATAATTATTATTCTAATTATTAATGAGAGTAAAATTTATGAATTTTGATTTTTCAATTCATCGTGCTCCTGAAGGGCAAAGTCTATTGTTCCAAAACTTTTTTTCTAACAACTTTAATTAGTGCTGTACGCTTTTTTTTCATGACATTAAGCTAAAGGGGATATTATTATTATTATTATTCATATCCAAACAATTAAAATTGATTTTAAATTTCCTTATCATAATTAGATGTAGTAATTCCTTTATTTTAATCTGGCCTTAAATCATTTTTTTTTTCTGATTCCCATGACATTCATTTATTTTACACTGTATTTCAATAAATTTTTTATTTTATTTCGAGAGTCTTGAATTCATCAAATATCAACAACAAGCTATGACTTTGTAAAATTTATTTTAAAACTGAACAGCTTGAATTGTATTTAGTTGTAACCAATATTGAACACAGCCCTTAAAAATGACGAATAACTTAGAGAGAACCTCCTGAAGGCATCTCCTGAATGTAATCTTTAACACATTATATAAATTCCCATTGAGTTGAAGGAGCTCACATCCAAAAGAAAGGGGAAAAAAAAGAAAGAAAGCAAAGTAATAAGCAAAGATGGGATCCCTCGGTGGTCTCATAAAAGCAGCTACCAACAGTAGATTTGGGTGACATAGACATGCTTGGAGTTAATAGAAGGGCTGGCAGAAACTCGAGAGGCTGGCACAAGCTCTACAAACTCATGGAGCATTTGAGGTTATTTATGATAAGGTTAATCGAGCTTAAATAATCTGCTTGCAGTCCTGAGCTCTTTGACATGCAAACAATGGAAAAATTAAGTGATAACACTTTGCCATTTCATGGTTGGTTTTTACAGAAGCCAGGCTTTCCTTTCTTAGCTCTTCAAATCACGGAACCTTATTCCCTAAGTGCGGTTCAAAAATATGCCAATACCATTTGGCCACAGGGAAATGATTCTTTCTGGTAATCATGCATTCTACTGTCATATTATTTTTAAGGAAATTATTTTACGAAGGTCCTGATCTTAAATTTGTTTTTTTTTTTGTTTTTTTTAGCAACATAGTATGGAAATATGCAGTGCATATGCAAGAGCTCAATCAAATCATCCATAGGTTGATCCTTGAAAGCTTGGACTTACGAGATCATTATGATTCACATATTAAATCTCTAGCATATTCAATAAGGTTAACAGGTTATAATAAAGATCTATCTTGTGAGAGAGCTGGTATTGTTAAGCCTCCTCATAAAGACCCAAATTATGTGAGCATTATTTGCACAAGGTGTATGGACTAGAGGTTGAGACTTTAGAAGGTGAATGGATACGAACAACATCATTGCCTAATTCATTTACTGTGTTACTAGGTGAAGCATTCAATGTAAGTAATAATTGCCTAATAATAAATATGTTTATTAGATATTTTAAACATTGATAATTTAATGAAAATATTTTATTTGATTCTAGGCTTGGACAAATGGAAGATTGAAAGCTCCCAATCATCAAGTAAAAATGGATGAAATCAAGGAACGATACTCTGTGATTTTCAGCACAATCCCAAGTTTCACAAAGCGATATAATAAAAGTTCCAGGAGTTAATTGATGAGAAACATCTTTTACAATTTAAAGCTTTCAACTATTATGATTACTGAAGTTTCACTTCTCGAATGAAAGTGAGTGCGATTCCCTAAAATGTTATTGTGGTGTTTAGCATGTAATATTAATGTTATTTTGAACTCCTATTATTATGTTATGTAATAATGACTATTATATGCTCATTACTTTTGTAATCATCTATTTCTATTTTATGCAATGAATATTGTTAATGGTTTATTGTATATATTTTTCTTGGTGAAAGAAATTAGACTTTGATATGTCATTGAAAAATCTCCTACTTGAAGCACGAATCTTGATGCATATATTATTGAACATTATTTATAATCAAAATCTTAATCTTTCAAACTCTCTTTTGATCATCATAGAGTTGATATAATTGAAAGCAATCTGATTCTGAATCGAAAGCAATCTGATTCTGAGTTCAGACTAGCCCAGATTAAGTACTTAGAATATAATTGAAAACTTAGGGATATTTAGTCGGATCCTTAAAATATATGAGATGATCAAAAGGATCATTTTGAGCTGTCTGATGGAGTGGTTTTGATTTTGCCTGTATTTACAGAAATATACTCCCATATTCTATAAATAGCCTCTAATTCTTCACATGGGGGAAGAGAAGCTCGATAGAGAAGAATCTCAAAGCATAATCAGACGCTGATCATGTCCCATCCGCCGGTCATCACTATTGGTCACCACCAGCCGCCACCGCCGGTCACCACCGCCGATCACCAACGCCGATCTGCGCCCACCATCGCCTTCCATCGCCGCCACCGCGGTCACCATCGCCACCGGACCATATCATTAGACCGCAGCCACATTATTCAGCCTCACGTTGCTCCTCAACCCCACCTCCATCACCACAACCGTATCATGCCTAACGTTGGACTCACACCACTTCAACTATTTATGTGCGTGTTGGATTTCCATACAAAGCTAAGGCATTAAGGTTTATTCTACCACTATAAATTTTCTAACATGCAACAAATCTTATTATCAAGAAAAAAATATAGATACGACATAAAACTAATTTTATTAATAGCATTATTCTGAGCACTAAACATTATCATTAAAACATTACTTTATCTTCAAATTACATAAATATTATTTTACAGTCAAAAAAGATAATAGTAATAAATCTCCAATAAACAAACTATCAAAGTTGGACAAATTATTGTATTTAGGCTTAATCATTATTGTAACCAATGATTAGAAGTTTGGATAAGTTAGAGAGATTCAAATAGCATCTTTTGAAAGAAGTATTTAACAAATTATATAAATTTTCTCTGGCATGAGTTAATAGCTTAACATGAAGAAGAAGTAGGCAAGTAATTTGGCAAAGATGAGTGAGCTTGAATTGTCAAAGGCTAATTTTAATGGCTTAGACAAGTTTAAGCTTAACAAAAGTATGGCACTGTAGAAGCTCGATAAGAGATAGCACAAGCAATATGAACTCATGGAGGCTTTGTGGTTGTTTATGATAAGGTTAATCTTGAATGGCCCACTTGGGAGAATTAAGTGATAACACTTTACTTTTGATGGTTGGTTTTAACATAGCCGGTCTTCCTTTCTTATAGCACCCTAAATCAGGCTTTTTTCCAAAGTATAGTTCAAGAATATGCCCATGCTATTCGACCATAAGGAAATCATTCTTTCATGTAAGTATTCTACTATCAGTAGATTTTTTTTAAAACATCATTATTTATTTATTATTTTTATATATATTAATTTGCAAAAGTTCTTATTACGTGCGAGAATACTAATGATGGCAAAATAATATATTAGTGTTTAAACTTTGTATTAAGGTCCAATTCACGTATAAATTAAAAAAAAAATCTGTAAAGTTAAATTTTATCTGAGAAATCTCAAAAAGGGAAAATTATAATGTTTGACAAATTGAAAAGATGCTTACATATTGTGGTGTTTATTTTCGGAATGTGCGGGGGGATACCATGCAGATCGAAAGGAGTACTTATTGAAGTGATCGGGTACAACATTGGGGTATGGTGTACTATCTCGAAAGATAGAGACATCACCCTTCAATGAACCTAATCATCTAATAAGGACTCCTAAGGCATGATGGATCATCGAATATACCAGAGATTTTTTTCCTGTTTTATATAGATGAATAAAACATGGTTTATTTTAAACCGTGTTCTAAAGTTCCCTATGGAGGCAAGTCTCCATAGTTAATTATATCCTAAAGAAGGTGAATTTCTTAGGAATACTCTCGATTAAAATAGACAATTAGGGTCTCCAAAGATTTCAAGATTAGACTATCAAAGAATTTGATATATTTGGAAAATCAATCGGGATAAGTCAAGTAGGGAGAATTATTTTGGAAGCCAAAGGAGATGAGTAGGGAATGCTCTCTAGAAAGACTAGTGAACATTCCAATATATCATATGATTGGGCTTTATGTATTTGAACTTGAAGAGAATTCTATGTTAGAGTTGAATTTTACTAGATTGCTAGGACTTATAAACCAACAACACAAGGTTGTGGAGATGCCTAAGAGGTGAGGAATTATACTTGTAGCTTGAAAGAAATAGATACCTCGGATCCTAAATCTAGGGAGCTTTAATAAGAGCTAAAGCACGTCCTAAATCTAAGCGAAGACGGGCATAAGGTTTACCTCCACAAGAGAGGGTAAACTACCCATCTGGGACTTTTTGAGTGGCCACCTAACTCTTCTTACGTTTTAAAACCATGTGGTTCGGTCATATAAATTTGCAAGATAGTCGGACTGTTATTATTTAGAAAGAGACTAAAGTCCTTAAAACCACTCCCTAAGAGACTAAAATATGAATGGTATTAGCAATGACTTAATCTACAAATGCAAAAAAAATTTCATATTTTATTTTATTTTTGACACTTCATTTTGACAAAGGCTTTGGGATTTTGATGCTTATGTGCATGATGAAATAAAGTTGTTGGCTAAATCAGCGAGAAATTGGTGTTTCTCACTACAAGGGATGCCCTCACAGGTCAAGCATTCCCTTATCGTGTAATGATGAAAACCCATTATTTTCAAGAATGAAATAATATGATATGCACGTTGTGAAACATTTAACCATTCAGCTAAAGGATTGTTAAATATTTTAATTATCTTATTTAATGCTTAGGCTTTATGGTGAGGTTATGAATTATTTAAAGTTTAGCTATGAGTTGTAATTGGATAGAAAATTTATTTTTATCCTAAGAACCTAATCGTATCCATGCCATATATTAAAGCATCATTCATTTAAGAAACTATGAAAATAATGATATCTCTAATGCACAAATTAAACATAACTTCAAACATTTTATAAAACTAATGCAAAAGAATAAGAGGTCGGTGCGGTCGTACCATATTATAAAAAAAAAGATTGATAGTAGAACTCTACCCTTATACAGACTTACAAAATAATAATTACAATTATAATGAATGAATGTTATTGTGGGTGTTGGTCTTCGTTCTTCATTCATCATGTCTTCATCTTCTCATCTTTATTTGATTTGATTTACTCTACTTGAAAGGCATCATATGGCCTCCTAGGACAAAGCCTTTTAGCCAATGCTTATCCTTATCCCCCATAACATGAATCATAATTTGTAATGCAAAAGTACATTGAAAATAAGAAAAATAAATCTAACTACACCTATAAAATACGTGTTAGCTAAACATACATACAACCCAAGTAGTTATATTTATAATTTAGACTTAGCACCCTAGACATAGGAAACGAAGCTCAACTGTCTTAACTTGGATTATGCTTAGGGGTTTAAGTAACCTGCACAGAGAGCATTTATATTTATTTTAAGCACCCATTAAGCATAATCTCTTGCATAAAATATGATTAGGCTAATATTGGCTAAACATGCAGTCTACGAAACATACACCCTAACAACCTGTCTAAAATAATGCATCACAAAATAAAATATGCATCATACCTTGCACCGCTCTAACATAAAGTTAGAAGTGGTGACTTAATTCTAATATGTGTGTTAAGGCTTGTGTGGTATGTTCTTACTAAGCATTAGTGTTATAATTTTCTAAATATGAAAGACTTAATTTAACATAAAGGATTGATTTCACTTGAAGTTATTTAATTGATTTGAGAATTTTAATTTATGTTTTCTTTTATTTCATATGATTACACTTAGCATCTAAGTGTCGTAAAGAGAAGAAAGAGGATTGCCCTCTTTCATCCCTACCTAAATACTTTCTAAAGCATATTATTTTGATTTAGTTCTCTTTAGTAAATGACTTATTAAATGATTTGATTAATCCTAAGTTTAAGTTCAATCTAAATAATCATATTCAATATGAAGGGCTTCTTAAGATTAATCTATTTGAATTACTTTCAAATGACATATATCAATCATTTCTTTCCATCACATATACCAAACACATGAATTTTATCGTAAGTATATCCATACATGCAACATATTTTTGGCACACTTACATGATGAATGTATACATATGTATATATTTAAAGTTTATATTTTTATTTGATTGAATTATTTAATCATACTAATTTAAAACTTTATCACAATTCTTATACAAAAATACATAGAGATAGAATTAAATAGGTACATGTCATTGTTAACCAGGGAAGTGAGGTAATCAAATGATCTCATTGGGGCTAGCTAAAGCCTCATATTTCTAGGATGTCCAAATTATATACCCATTCACATTCAAACATATGTAAATTTGCATACTTGAACATATGAAAGAGAGTTCTAAATCACATGACTAATTAATTCAATCACTTAGTCAATTATGAATGCATATATTCTTGATAAAAGAGAATGGCTTTTAATTCCATAATTAAGTAAACATACACATGTATAAGAAACATAAGCTAGTACATGTCATTGTTAACCATGGAAGTGAGGTAATCAAATGACCTCCTTGGGGCTACTTAAAGCCTCGTATTCCTAGGATGTCTAAACTAACACTTGCTTTTCTCGGATACATATGGATGTATACATAAATAAAGTAAGGAAAACCATGCAAAAATTATATTTTTTTTATTTGATTGAAACATTTGTACATGAGGAGTAAAGTTCTATCCAAATTCTAATGTAGGAACTCATGTAAAAGAAATCAAATTAGCATGTGTCACTATTAACTAGGAAAATGAGATAATCAAATGACCCTCTTGTGGCTAATTAAAGCCTCGTTTTACCAGGTAGTCCAGATTATATACTTATTAACATTGAAATACATGTGAAACTACATATGAGTTAGGGAAAAGAAAGCTTTACTTCATATATCTAAGCTATAAGCTCATGCAAACCTATATGTATTCATAACTACTATCACTCTAATCAATGCAATTAATTTATAAATTTTTGAAAAAATAATTTGAATTTATTAGTAATAATATCCACACATATTGTAAATTAATCCAACACATGCAAGCTTGCATAAAGGAAAACCATTTGATTTGATTTGACTTTGAAAAGATGAATGGATGATTTCAAATGACATACAATATTTAACATAATTGAAAAATAATAAATAGGTATAAACATATGATTTCATTTAATTAAATTAATTTCTAAGGGCAATCATATCAAATAAAATCATTTAAGATAAACCAAAGCTTCTTTAATGTCATTTTTAATTTCATGTTTTGATTTGATTTAACGATGTGAAAAGAGGTTTGCTAATTCTAATCCATTCCCATATTTGTTACTTAATTTAGTTCAATGAAAAGTAATTAAGTTGATTTTTTTGGGTTGATTAGGTTGTAATATGCATTAAATTCATCAATTAATCCTTTCCTATGTTGCCTTAGCATAATTATCCCAATAATTATGAGCCAATATGATACACACATACATTGGAAATAGAATTAGCAATGATCCTAAGAAAGGAAAATGGCCTACTACAATTGGCTCATAATTAATGGTTAATTAAGTTAAAAAAACTTAATTAAGTACTCTTATAATTCCCCCACACATGTGGGTTAATTATAATTCCCTTAAATATCTTTAAGTTATTGAACACCTAAAGATCTACCCCAGATTTTATTAGTTAAGTTTTGATATGATTATGATTTCAATTTCATTAATCAAGTAAATTTAATTAGTTAATTAAGCCTAAATGAATTTGCTTAATGAAATGAGCTTAGGGAAATAAATTCTGGAGGAGGCCTCAATCCCATTCCATAGGCTCATTTTGGATAGTGACTTAATTAACGACATTTTACTATTCATATAATTAATTAACCTAAGAGGGTAATTAAAGCTAAATTAGTCAATTTTCCTAATTAATCAAGCAATAAATATCAAAAAAATTATGAGATGTAGAGGTCATCCCACTAAATTAGGCCACAAAGTTTGAGATTAATCACTTAAGTAATTAATGAGTAATTAAGCTAATTAACTTTTCAATTAAACCTTAATTAAGCTCTAATTACTATTTAAAATAAATAAAGAATATTTTAAATAAATTTTCCTCTGAAATACCTTTAAAATGAGTATTTATTTATATTTTTATGATTTTTCTATAATTAGTTATGATTTTAAGATATTTCAGCCATTAAAACACATTAATTAAGCCTAATTAGCCCTTAATCCGGTCAGCGCCACATGGTGAGCCGATGCGACATGCTTTCCACGTGGCACTATGGGATTGGCTATTTAAGTTATTACCATCAATACTGAGTTAGTTGGCGGCGGGATGCATTTTCTCGTGCGCCGTTCCATCCAAGATCGGACGGTCACGATTAATCCTATGGTGCCAGAGGATTAAAATGGATAATTCTATCAGATTTAATCACAACGGTCCATTCCAATAATGTAGAATGAACGATGCATGATTCCTCATCTATTGATCGACGGAAGATGGACACCGTTTGCCTTCCTTCGATCGATTCGAGCTCACCCAAGCTCGGATTGATCTCAAATCGATCCCAAACCTTCGTAAGAAGAATCCAAAGGAATCCAACAGCCAAGATCATGCGAGATAAAAGTTTTCTTCAAAAAGCTCCAACACATTTTTACTCTAAGCTCGGTTTCAATGGCATACCTCGTCGAAGCTCAAGATCGGTGCCAAATATGATTGAGGACGCTTTGTCTAATTAATTTTAAATCAATTGTGTCAACTCTTATTCCTATTAGGAGGGCCGAACTGATTAAGTGGGACTTACGACATTGTTTTATAGGCAAAGCGGCACATTCATTCGATTTTGAAATTTAAATTCTTGGAGGAGCATATATTTTCAAGATAATTGCTAATCTAAGTCAATCACATGCTTTTCAGAGTAAGACTAGTCTAAGTCAATTATCACTTTTAGTCCGCGCAACATCCTCGAATACTAAATTATAAGTTCTACACATGCCAGGGCACATGTGGGCAATTAAGTAGATTGATTTTAATGCAATTTTGAGGGATTTACATATTTTACAAGATATTTGAAATTGAGATTTAAGAAATTTCTCGTAAAATGTGTAAATTATTTAAAAGCATTTGCATGTTGCTCGAAGCATTAGATCCGAGTCAATACATATATATATAGCTCATCTTGTTATCTACATGTATGTCAAAAGATTAATTCCAGGCTTAGACTACTTTGTGATGTGTGTATAATCAACATTTGCAAATTTTAATTACTCGCACACATGTCAATATAATAATTTTGAACACCAATCTATCTTAAGATATGTGCATAATTTGCATCTTTAAATTATCTGCACTTACCTCAATGTGATATTTACATGTGTAATTGTCTTGAGAATCGTGTACATCTGTGTATTTAATTTGGAATTTTCTCATAATAAAATTAGAGATTCATGTTAATCACACATTTGCACCAATCTGAAATAGATTGGTCAAGAGGTGTACTTCACAATATAAACAAGAGTCATTCCAACTTTTATCGTCTTCTTGAATGACCATTCAAAATAATATCAATTTTTATGAATGGTCATTTACTTGGCTTTTTTTTTTTTATAGTAAATCATCATGAAGTGTTTTTGTTCAATTAAACTCAATTTTGTTTTCATTAATGGGTTTTCATATTCATGTCATGTCCCATATAAGCTCTTTGACCTTCTTCAACTCATTTGAAGTGTTTGTCCAAAAGTATTACTTATGCTTGATGATAAATAATGGAGTTCACATGCTAAGTCCAATTTAATTTGATGCTATATTTGATGGGCATAATTTCAATTAATTCAACATGAGATATGACGATTCAGATTTCATTGAGAGATTATAATCATATTCATCAGCAAACAGTTAATTCCTTTGTTGTCTAATTATGTGTTCATCCTTAATTTCATTATACAAGTTTGTTTTTCATGTTTAGTTCGATTATCAGTTCAATTGTCCATTTATACTTCAAGCATTCTTTTAATTTGTCTTATTTGTATTTTCTCTCAATTCATATTCTAGCAAAATCTTGGCAGCATCCCGGCATCATTCTCGTATAGAAAGCTGCATTAGGAGTACTAAAGTCTTCCCACCATGTTTATGAGAAACGTGTATGGAAGGTGTCTTTGACACCACGGCCAAAGGATCTTTATACCTACCATGATTATGGAAAATATCGTAGATTCCTTCGAAACTGCATTGGGAGTACTAAGGTCTACAAGGATTTCTTGGACGACGTAACGCATGTGTTGCTGATGAGGATCCTTCTGTTAGGTTGGATTGACTACTTCCTCTGACTAAGTAGACTAGGGAACGCGACTGCCCGGAATGACGGAACCATGTGATCTAGATCGGGCACGTCATCATTCCCCCAACCATCCAGTTTAAGCTAAAATGATGAATTTCATAATCTGAATTCTAAAACTCTACATGCTGCTATTATACGCTACGCATTAAGCGATCTAATGACTTTAATCGAAAGTTCTCTCTCACTTACTGGGAGGGGTAATTAACTATAAGGGCTTGCGCCTATAGGAAACCTGGAACCAGATCTAAAGTCCTCGCAAAATGAAGACGAAATCTCTGGGTAGTGTCTTATCTACTATCTCATTTGCCTTCTGAAAATTACACCGACATTTTAAACAACTCTTTTCATCAAAAGAGGTCGGTGGTGAATTTTTGGAGCCCACAATTATGTAATTTATGAAAATCATTTTTGTTAGGCATTTGCTAGATTTGGACAAATGGAAGAGTGAATGCTCCAAATCATTGAGTAAAAATAGATGACATCAAAGAACGATACTCTGCGGTTTTCAGCACAATTCCATCTTTCATAGATGATAAAATAAAAGTTCAAGAGGAGTTAATTGATGAGAAGCATCCTTTAGTTCAAAGCTTTCAACTATTATGATTACGGAGTTTCGCTTCTCAAATGAAAGTGAGAAATTAAATGATACCCTAAAATCCTATTGTGGTATTTAGCTTATAATTTTAATGTAGTCTTAAAATCCAATTGTCATGTTTTGAACAATAATGGTGACTATGTAAACAATATGTTGCTTCTTACTTTTGTGATCGTCTATTTCCATCATTTGTAATAAATGTTGTTAATGTTTTATCATATATATAATCTCATTTGTAGTATATAGACACGATCAATAGACATTCATAGCACACAAAGACTATAAGTAAAATGATTCTTTCTAACCTATTTAATTACAAGGGATAGCTTGAATCTTCAAAACTTGTATTAATAAGAAAAAGTTGAGTTTTAGATTTTGTTCAATTTAGTTCAAGTTAGTGATGTAATTAATTATTTATATATTTTTTATAATATAATTTTAATTAATTATTTATGTATTATATGATATAACTTTAAAACATTTAAATTAACTTATAAATTTTTTTCTGAAAATGCCCTCTAGGAGGACAATTCTGCCGGCATAGTTGCCACGTAGAATGAAAAAAAAAATATTTATAATTTTATTTTTTACTAATTAATTTAAACAATATGTGTTTTTTTATTTTTCCCTTTAGATAATCTTCACGCTAAAATAATTTTATATTTTAATTCATAAAATATTGAAAAGATAACTCCTTAAAATTGAAGAAATAATATCCGTATCATATAAATTTTTTTATTATTGATATATCTAATACATATTTCTAAACAAAACTACTAATTTGGATTTATAATCATATCTATCGAATTTTCTTTGAATTTATAAAGCTGAAGTATGCTGACTAGAAACAATATAAATAATAAAATAAAGCTAGATCGTACGTCTCATTATCTTGAGTAACATAATTATCATCATCATTATCTTCGATAACTCTCCGATCACCTTTCTATTGAAGCTCCTTTAGCTTAGATTGTACAACTCCTAGACCTCCTATCATGTAATCGACTATACATAAGATTGGCTATCTTTCAATCTTTGCAAGATGGATGACTACCAATTTTATCCTTGGAACTACTTTTAAAGCCATGCATACTACCCTTGATCAATCCTCCTATGGTATCATCCATGCATTTGAGTCAAACTTATGCTATCTAGAACCTTTCACATCAAATTTTATAATCATAATTGTCTCATTATTTTTTTTAAAAAAAGAGTTACAATATTATACTTACATCAATATAATATTATTGAGCATAGCTTATATGTTCCTTTCTTCATATCTGTTTTCAAGAGCTTGGTTCTTGTAGGTGGCAATTTTATTAATGTTTAATGATGAAATTTTTATTATCGCATCAATGAGATGAACTTTTGATCTTATTTAATGATATATTCTTAATTTTTGAGAATGACAATCTAACAAAATTTAATTTAGGCATAGCAATTACTAAAAATAAACTTAATCTATATTTATCCAAATAAATAAGGCTTAAACATTAATCATTATACGTCAATCAAGTAGAATTAGGTCAAAAAATAACCAAGAGAAAAAAAAAACATATTAAGTAGCAAACACTTGCAAGAGTGGAAGAAGATAACACTAAAACTAATGTTAAAATGGAGCTAGTCAAAATTCAAAAAAAAAATAAATTAAAAACTCATCCCTTTTTCATCATAGGAGGCAAAGTTCATGGGATAAGTCCTGAGAGAGAGGAAGCTTTGATGACACCAATAGAGAGGGCGTATTCGAGGTCTACTTTATGTATAAAATATAAATTCCAATGGCTTTTGCGACTATGACCTTCCCGACCACAATTTTTTCTTTTTTCAAGGTATCTCTCCTAGAAATAAGAAATTAAACTGCTACTAAATAAAAAAGAATAGTGGATTCCCTCATTTCTATGATAACTTTTGAAACAGTGAGGTTCTCTCTATACATCGAAGCCTCTTATTTATATTGAAATGAAAGAATCGTATTAACAGCTATCATTCACGGATTCTTTCATTTCCATGGAGTAATGCATTTGCCTGATGCGGTATTGGTGAACCCCACGAATATATATGTTCATGCATTACTCCCATCTCTTCTCGAAAAAACTTTTGAATATGCAACAACAATCCAAGAGCGCATACCGAGAAGGAAACTAAGTTCCCACTCACGACCCATGTAACAAGCTACACCAAGTAAAAAAGTGTAGAACAATCAGTTCATAAGGACTGCCATTGTATAATCACTCATCAATAGATGCTGCTTCCCATATTATGTAAAAATGCAAACCTATAACTACGGAAGTAGGAATAATGGCACCTAATATAATATTATTTCCATAAAGTAGAGACTTAGAAACAGGTTCACGAATACCATCAATATCAACTGGATATTGATACCGAGTTGATATTAAGTATAACTTATATGTTCCTTTCTACATATTATAATTCAAGGAAAATTTAGATACCCAAACAATAATGCATACATGCATGACCATCAATCATAACTTGTATAAATAAATTATTAATTAGAGCTTAGGTTCACTTAAATGATATAATTGAAGGGAAATTCAAATAAATGAAAGTAGATCAAATCTCACTTCTCTTTACAATATTAAGATGGCCAATATAAAAAGGTCAATGAGTATCATCTTGAAAACTTAATAACTTGATAAAAGAAACATAATCATTCTATATTAAACAATATCAAAGTGGCTTTGACCAATATTTAAATTTGATTTCATCTCTTGTTTATAAATCAACCATAATAATTCATGCACGATAGTGATGGAGATTGGCAAGTCATATAGCCACTCACCCGTTATCATCAAACCACCTCTCCCACTATTATAGGACTATCACTAACAACCATTATCGAACCATCGATGTATAATTACCATCATTGAATTGCCACTAGACCATGGTCATTGAGCTGTCTTCCAACTATTAACATCAGACCATCTCTATTTGGCTATCATAGATAGTACACCACTCAATCACCATTATCAGATTGTCACCTAATCACCATTATCAACATGTCATTTCTTTATAGTTGTCGGATCTCCAATTGACCATCAACACCTAATCACAGTTGTCGGACCACCTCCTAGTGACAATTGTCGTTAGACCGCTACCCAACTATTGTCATTTAACTACCTCCAACCTGCCATCCACGAACCAACATCGACCACCATCATTAGACAATCGTTGTCCAACTACCGCTTCTAGATTGCCTTCCAACTATCATTATCAGACCATCACCATTCAATTTCCCTTGTTAGACTATCGTTCGACTACCATCATAAGAGTACCAACATCTGATCACTAATGTTGCATCTCCTCCCAAGTGCTATCACTTGACTTCTTCTAGATCATAGTCATTAGACTATCATTGTTTGATTATCATCATTGAATTACCACTCAGCGCAATCACTAGCTGTACTAATCGTCATTGTAAAATTGCCTCTCAACCGCTCATGGACCTCCACTCAGCAACAGTCATCGAACCATCACATGATGATCATCATCAAACTGTCACCTAATTATCATCATTAGACCACTACTATCTGACCATTATTGCTAGACTTCATTTATATCTCAATCGACCTACCACTGCATCAAACTACCATCGTAGACCATTTTTATTACTAGTTATAGCCACCGACCGACTGACATTGTTGGATTATCGTCCGACCACCTACTATGGACTAATGTTGGCCTATCTCTACAATTGCTTATCGCCATCACCCATAAACTAACTTGTTAGACCATTTTCACTAACCATATTATCGTTAGGCCAGCAAACGATCGACCGCCAATTACTCAAGCTCCACTTCCATATAATCTCCCAATTACCATCACCCAATTATGATCTCTTGACTAATATCGATTATTTTACTTATTTACCACCATCACGATAATAGTCATATTGCTAACTACATTATTTTGTCCATTGTTATCACTACACTATTACATACTTCAATATTCACAATTGTCAATGACATTGGTATCATATATTATTGATGCATGCTATTAACACACCCCATTGCCTATAGGGCGATGCCACCATCGACTTACATCATCACCTATATTGGAGTTCATTCTCTATAATTTATACCTATTATATTGTATTGACATCTTCCGTGGCTGTGAGTTGGAACAACATACACTAGTGGAATATTTTTCATCAAGGCTTGATTTTTTCTTATTGTTGGATTTTCAACATAAAAATTTTAGTGTCTCTTACAACACCTCCTATAATTATTCGTGACTGTCGAATCTTCATATAAAGTTAATGCATTAAATATATTCTCTCTACTACTATAAATATTTTGGCATACAATAATGAACTATTTGATCACATTAGATAACTTACACCGCTCACCTTCCCTACCAATATTTGAGAATATTAGAATTGCATTTATGAAGCATATGATATATGATGCTATTTGGTAGTATATAGCTTGTTCATATCAATATGAATGACATGGTCAAAACGTATTCATTTCTGGCAAAAAAAAAAAAAAAAGGTAAAATAATGCTTTATAATTTATTTAATTACATTAGACTCACGTGATATATAATATGTGTGTCTATGTGAGAATCTTATATTTGTTATTACCAAGCATATAATATATAACCATATTTGGTAGTATATAACTCGTTCGTAATGTATGAAGACATGATCAATAATCATTCATATTATAAATCTTATTCTAATTATTAATTAGAGTATAATAGATGAATTCTTTCTTAAATTGTTTGTAACAACATTTTAGTCGTTTTATTTTGTTGGTATTCTTTTTCTTCATAAACTTATAATACTAGGTTATTTAGTTATCTACCTAAGATGTATTATTATTTTTAATCACTTTATCATAGTTTAATATAATAGCAATACTTCCTCAAATTTAATCATCCTTTAGATTACTTTTTTTTTCTAATTATGATGACTTCTATTTTAAACACTTATTGATGTCACACTCACTTTAAATAATATTTTTTTAGTTCAAGGAACAATCGTCGCCGCACGCATTACGTAGTTCTGTTAAAAGGCTAAATAAGTTAAATAAATTCTAAACGCATCTCCTACGTGGAATATTTAGTAACTTGTATAAATTATCACTGAGTCGTTTCTTAGCTCAGTTGGTGGGCGAACGCGATTGAAAACTCTCCAAACCGAGTTTAAATCATCTCTAGAGCAGAAGCGCCTATACTTAAGGTGGGGAAAGTAAGTGAGGACCAGACACGTGTGAGTGATGAATGTGACACTAGGCCCTCGTGAGATTAGTCATAACGATATCCCTACCGATAAGATGGGTGGGTGTTGGGTGGATACCCATTGAAAAAAAAAAGCAATTCTACACAGATGAATGTGGCACTAGGCCCTCTTGGGATTAGTCATAATGACATCCCCACTCACAAGATGGGTGGGGTGTTGGGTGGATACCCATTGAAAAAAAGAAGAAGCAATTCTACACAGCCAAAAAGAAGAAAAAAAAATAGAAGTAAGCGGATGAACTCATGGAGGTTTTGAGGTTGTTTAGGATAAAGTAGGTGCAGAGCTACGAAATAGTCTGTTTGGGCAGAGAAAATATTCGTCGCGAGTCGGACGTAGCTACGTCCGACTCAATAACGCAACACGTCCATTATAAAAAATATGCATTTTTCACAGGATGTCAATTGATGGAGCTTAACGGCGTCATTTACATTACCCGGCCCGCCCCATTCAAACAGCGGGAGAAATGACTTTCGAATGCGCGGGAGAAATTTAAAAGAAATATGTATATTGATTTAGGGCATAATATGTTTTTTTTTCATACAAACCGAGCTCAGAGAGAAACAGAAAATCTAATTTCATTTTTTGGGAAGAACCCTGAAGATGGAAAACGAATTCATAAGTTATGTCCTTGATGATATTGCGATCAAATTAGCGAATGATATATTAAATAAAAATACATCGGTAAATTTCCTAAACTGTTTTATATGTACAATTTTTTTAGGATTTATTAGTGATATTTTTTGAAAATTTTTTATTTAATGTATATTTCCTATACTGTTAAGAGTTCTTTGCAAGAGGATTTTGCTTATTTTAGGAACTATTTTACATGTGTACTCTCTATATTCTTATGAGAGTACAACCCATTTTGTCTTTTTTTGGTCAGATTTTGATCATGTTTGGATATAATATGATTATATACGGTATTACAAGTTGTTTGGAGGCTTTTTGGTTAGTTTTAGGCGGTTTGCATACTCTCACACTCTCATGAGAGAGTATTTTTTTTCAATTTGTCAGATTTTTTGGCATATTTGGAGAGAATAAGTTAATTACTTTTCAATAAAAGTAATTTAGAGGCTGATTAGTTGATTTTTAGGGGTAGATTTGTATTTGTACTCTCTATACTCTCATGAGAGTACAGATTTTTTTTTAAATTTATGTTAGATTTTTTGGCATGTTTGGAGAGAATAAGTTAATTACATTCCATTAGAAGCAATTTGGAGGCTGATTGGTTGGTTTTTAGGGGTAGATTTGTATCTGTACTCTCTATACTCTCATGAAAGTACAAATTTTTTTTTTAATTTTTGTCAGATTTTTTGGCCTGTTTGGAGAGAATGAGTTAATTACATTCTATTAGAAGCAATTTAGAGGTTGATTGGTTAGTTTTTAGAGACAATTTTGTATATGTACTTTCTGTACTCTCATGAGAATACAATTTTTTTTTTAACTTCTAACATATTTTTTGGCATGTTTGGAGAGAATAAGTTAATTACATTCTATTAGAAGCAATTTGGAGGCTGATTGGTTCGTTTTTAGGGGCAGATTTGCATCTGTACTCTTTATACTCTCATGAAAGTACATATTTTTTTTTTCAATCTCTATCAGATTTTTTGGCCTGTTTGGAGAGAATAAGTTAATTACATTCCATTAGAAGCAATTTGGAGGCTGATTGGTTGCTTTTTAGGGGCAGATTTGAATCTGTACTTTCTGTACTCTCATGAGAGAACAAATTCTTTTTTCAATTTTTGTTAGAATTTTTTGGCATGTTTAGAGAGAATAAGTTAATTATATTCTATTAGAAGTAATTTGGAGGCAGATTGGTTGGTTTTTAGGGGCAGATTTGTATCTGTACTCTCTATACTCTCATGAGAGTACAGATTTTTTTTTTCAATTTCTGTCAAATTTTTTTGGCATGTTTGGAGAGAATAAGTTAATTACATTCTATTAGAAGTAATTTGGAGGCTGATTTGTTGGTTTTTATAGGCAGATTTGTATCTGTACTCTCTGTACTCTCATGAGAGCATAGATTTTTATTCAATTTATGTCTGATTTTTTGGCATGTTTGGAGAAAATAAGTTAGTTACATTCCATTAGAGATAATTTGAAGGCTGATTGGTTGGTTTTTAAGAACAGATTTACATCTGTACTCTCAATACTCTCATGAAAGTACAGATTTTTTTTCAATTTCTCTCAAAGTTTTTGGCATGTTTGGAGAGAATAAGTTAATTACATTCCATAAGAAGCAATTTGGAGGCTGATTGGTTAGTTTTTAGGGGAAGATTTGTATCTGTACTATTTGTACTCTCTGTACTCTCATGAGAGTATAGATTTTTTTTTCAATTTTTGTCATATTTTTTGGGATGTTTGGAGAGAATAAGTTAATTAAATTCTATTATAAGTAATTTGGAGGTTCATTGGTTGATTTTTAGGAGCAGATTTGCATCTGTACTCTCTGTACTCTCATGAAAGTACAGATTTTTTTTTCCAATTTTTCTGAGATTTTTTGGCATGTTTGGAGAGAATAAGTTAATTACATTCCATTAGAAGCAATTTGGAGGCTGATTAGTTAGATTTTAGGGGCAGATTTACATCTGTACTCTCATGAGAGTACATATTTTTTTTCAATTTCTGTCAGATTTTTTGGTCTGTTTGGAGAGAATAAGTTTATTACATTTTATTAGAAGTAATTTGGAGGCTTTTTGGTTAGTTTTTAAGAGCAGATTTGCATCTGTACTCTCTGTATTCTCATGAGAGTACAGATTTTTTTTTCAATTTGTCAGATTTTTTGCCATGTTTGGAGAGAATAAGTTAATTACATTCAAATAGAAGTAATTTAAAGACTGATTAGTTGATTTTTAGGGACAAATTTGTATTTGTACTCTCTGTACTCTCATGAGAGTATATTTTTTTTTCAATTGATGTCAGATTTTTTGACATGTTTGGAGAGAATAAGTTATTTACATTCTATTAGAAGCAATTTGGAGGCTGATTGGTTGGTTTTTAGGGGTAGATTTGTATCTGTACTCTTTGTACTCTCATGAAAGTAAAATTTTTTTTCAATTTCTGTCAGATTTTTTGGCCTGTTTGGAGAGAATGAGTTAATTACATTATTAGAAGTAATTTGGTTGGTTTGGTTTTAGAGGATTGTATATCTGTACTTTTACTCTCATGAGAGTACAATTTTTTTTTTGACTATTTTTTTGGCATGTTTGGAGAATAAAAGTTAATTATATTCTAGAAGCGATTTGGAGGTCGATTGGTTGATTTTAGGCAGATTTGTACTCACTCTTATGAAAGTACATATTTTTTTTTCAATTTTATCGATTTTTTGGCTTGTTTGGAGAGAAGTTAATTACATTCCAGAAGTAATTTGGAGGCGATTGGTTTTATTTGAATCTGTACTCTATGTACTCTCATGAGAGAATAAATTCTTTTTTCAATTTTTGTTAGATTTTTTGGCATGTTTAGAGAGAATAAGTTAATTATATTCTATTAGAAGTAATTTAGAGACAGATTTTTTAGTTTTTAGGGGCAGATTTGCATATGTACTCTTTGTACTCTCATGACAGTACAGATTTTATTTTTCAATTTCTGTCAATTTTTTTGGCATGTTTGGAGAGAATAAGTTAATTACATTCCATTAGAAACAATTTGGAGGCAGATTGGTTGGTTTTTAGGAGCAGATTTATATCTGTACTCTCTGTACTCTCATGAGAGTACAGATTTTTTTTTTTCAATTTATGTATGATTTTTTGGCATGTTTGCAGAAAATAAGTTAATTACATTCCGTTAGAAGCAATTTGGAGGCTGATTGGTTAGTTTTTAAGGATAGATTTGCATCTGTACTCTCTGTACTCTCATGAAAGTATAGATTTTTTTTCAATTTTTGTCAAATTTTTTGGCATGTTTGGAGAGAATAAGTTAATTACATTCCATAAAAAGTAATTTAGAGGTCGATTGGTTTTTTTAAAGGATTTGTATCTGATTTGTTCTCTATACTCTCATGAGAGTACAGATTTTTTTTCAATTTCTATCATATTTTTTGGCATGTTTGGAGAGAATAAGTTAATTACATTCCATTAGAAGCAATTTAGAGGCTGATTGATTAGTTTTTAAAGGCATATTTGTATCTGTACTCTCTGTACTCTCATGAGAGTACATATTTTTTTTCAATTTATGTCTGATTTTTTGGCATGTTTGGAGAAAGTAAGTTAATTACATTCCACAAGTAATTTTCGAGGTCGTTTTAAGTGACGATTTACATCTGTACTCTCATGAAAGTATAGATTTTTTTTTTAATTTCTGTCTGATTGGTTAGTTTTTAGAGGCATATTTATATATATACTCTCTGTACTCTCATGAGAGTACATTTTTTTTCAATTTTTGTGAGATTTTGTGGTCTTTTTGGAGAGAATAAGTTTATTACATTCCATTAGAAGCAATTTGGAGGCTGATTGATTGGTTTTTAGGGGTAGATTGTGATATTGACTCTCTGCATTCTCATGGAGTACACCTTTTTTTTTCACTGCCAGTCACATTGTTTAGCCTATTTGGAAAGAATATATTTATTACATTCTATTAGAAGTAATTTGGAGGTTGATTGGTTGGTTTTTAATGGAGATGATCATCTGTACTCTCTGTACTCTCATGAGAGTACATATTATTTCTTCAATTTCTGTCAGATTTTTTGGCTTGTTTGGAGAAAATAAGTTAATTACATTCCATTAGAAGCAATTTGGAGGCTGATTGGTTGGTTTTTAGGGGCAGATTTGCATCTGTACTCTCTTTACTCTCATGAGAGTACATATTTTTTTTTTCAATTTCTGTCACATTTTTTAGCCTTTTTGGAAAGAATATGTTTATTACATTTCATTAGAAGCAGTTTGGAGGCTGATTGGTTAGTTTTTATGTGAGATTTGCATCTGTACTCTCTATACTCTCATGAGAGTACATATTATTTTTTTCAATTTCTGTCAAATTTTTTAGTTTTTTTGAAAATAATCAGCGCTGGACACTCCTGGTCGGGCATATTAAGCTAAGGGCTTGGTATTTTTGTGATTCATTGCCAAACCCAAGTAATAAGGTCATTCTTCTTGAGATTGTAAGGACTGTTCTCATTTCAGTTTATCTATTTTGCATATTTTGTGCCTACTTATTGACTATATTTCTTACTATTTAGATCAAATTATTTGTCGAAGATGCTGGCCAGTCTTTCGAGAGCAATCCCACCAAATGGTCAATCGAAATAATGAGTTGGCTACCAGTCCAACAAAAATAGTGTTGACTGTGGGATGTTTGTTTGCAAATACATGGAGGCAGCAATCAGCAAACCTCCAGTGGACTAGGCAGACCACCAGGATTGGCAAAAGAAGATGAATTGCTTCAGGGTTGAGTTCGCTTTCGTTATCTTCTGTATGTATATGAAATAATTGATTTGATAAATGTACAATCGAAGTTTGATATGTTGGAAATCAATTGCTTTGGAAATGTATATGTCTGGTGTGTTTGTAGATGCCATTGGAAGCTACTATTTTTGCTTTTTGAAGCTTTCTGGAGATAACATGTCTAGTAGATGTCATGTTTAGTAGATAACAATTGTGGAGCTTTAGGACCCCTTTTTCAGCTATTTCTTCAATTATTTTTCCTTATTCTGGTCTGCTTGGGAAGAATGTGTTTACTACAACCCATTTGGAGCAATTTGGAGGCTGTTGGGTTGCTTTTTTGAGCTATTTTGCATCTGTACTTTTTGTACTCTCATGAGAGTTCAGACCAATTTCAGAATTTTTTCCACTTCTGTTAGCCTATTTGGAAAGGAAATATTAACTATATTCAATTACAGGTTTATTGGAGCCTTACTATTAGCTTATTTGAGTTATTTTTCAATTGTACTCTATGTACTCTCCTGAGATGACAGATTATTTCTTCAGTTTTTTTCCTTATTCTAGCCTGCTTGGGAAGAATGTGTTTACTACAACCCATTTGGAGTAATTTGGAGGCTGTTGGGTTACTTTTTTGAGTTATTTTGCATATGTACTCTCTGTACTCTCATGAGAGTACATACCAATTTTAGAATTTCTTCCACTTCTGTTAGCCTGTTTGGAAAGGAAATATTAACTATATTCAATTACAGGTTTATTGGAGCCTTAATATTAGATTATTTAAGCTATTTTCAATTGTACTCTCTGTACTCTCCTGAAAGTACATATTATTTCTTCATTTTTTTCCTTATTCTAGCCTGCTTGGGAAGAATGTGTTTATTATAACCCATTTGGAGCAATTTGGAGGCTGTTGGGTTACTTTTTTTGGGTTGTTTTGTATCTGTACTCTCTGTACTCTATGAGAGTACAGACCAATTTCATGAATTTTTTCCACTTTTGTTAGCCTATTTGGAAAAAAAATATTTATTATATTCAATTACATGTTGATTGGAGCCTTAATATTAGCTTTTTTGAGTTGTACTCTCAGAGTGATTATTTCCTTATTTTTTTTTCACTTATTCTGGCCTGCTTGGGAAGAATGTGTTTACTACAACTTATTTGGAGTAATTTGGAGGTGTTGGGTTACTTTTTTTTTAAATTTTTGCACGTACTCTCATGAGTCTGAGGACCAATTCATAATTTTTCCACTTTTGTTAGTCTTTTTGGAAAGGAAATATTTATTATATTCAATTACATGTTGATTGGAGCCTTAATATTAGCTTTTTGAGCTATTTTTTAATTGTACTATTTATACTCTCTTGAGAGTACAAATTATTTTCTTATTTTTTTCACTTATTCTGGCCTGCTTGGGAAGAATGTGTTTTTCAGAGTTTATTAACTTAAATTTATTACAAAATGTGCTTAATAATTTTGAATAAATAATGCGCACATAATGAAAATTTATTTAAAAAAACTCATTATGGAATGTTAGATAGCCATTTGATTAATTTTAATTAACTTGAATTGCTCTAGTTTTATGGCTTAGTTCATGATAGGGATTACTTTTATTTATTTTTCTTATAAGTCATTTTTATTTAATAAGTTTTAAAAAACATTTTCTATTTTTCTTTTTAAAAATAAAAAATATTATTTATAAAAATATTCAACATCATCACTCTGAAAACTATTTAATGTGAGTTCAATTGACAGTCTGGATTCAATATCATCACTTACATAATTAAGCCTGCATCATCATCTACCTAAAAATTGAAACAAAGGAACTACAAATTACCCAAATTTATTGTAGAAGAATGTGTAAGAATGAAGGATTAACACATTTTATTTTCATTTGACATATCACACATTGTTATAAACCCTTCAGAAAATATTATACATGTAGCATTAAAAAGAAATTTGAAAAATAATGATTTGATATATTTAAAGATCATTTTTCATGAAAAAATACCCAAATTGATTGAAATAATGCTTTTATCTCTATATTGAGCAGTTGGATTGACAAAATGCTTTGTACTCTCATGAGAGTACAAAGAGTACAGATGCAAATTTCTCCTAAAAATCAACCAATCAATCTCCAAAATGCTTCTAATGGAATGTAATAAACTCATTCTATCCAAACAAGCCAAAAAAATTGACAGAAATTGAAGAAACAATCTGTACTCTCATGAGAGTACAGATGATAATCTCCCCTAAAAACTAACCAATCAACCTCCAAATTACTTCTAATAGAATGTAATAAACATATTCTTTCCAAATAGGCTAAAAATGTGACAGAAATTAAAAAAAAATATGTACTCTCATGAGAGTATAGAGAGTACAGATGCAAATTTGCCCCTAAAAACTAACCAATCATCCAAATTTCTAATAATGTAATAAACTTATTCTCTCCAAAAGGCCAAAAAATCATAAAAATTGAAAAAAAATGTTCCTCATGAGAGTAGATACAAATGCTCTAAAACCAACCATCCCTCCAAATTGCTTCTAATAAAATGTAATAAACTTATTCTCTCCAAATAGGCCAAAAAATCTAACAAAAATTGAAAAAAAATTTGTACTCTCATGAGAGTACAGATGCAAATCTGCCTCTAAAATCCAACTAATTAGCCATCAAATTATTTCTAATGGAATTTAATTAATTATTCTCTCCAAACATGCCAAAAAATCTAACAAAAATTGAAAAAAAATATATATACTTTCATGAGAGTACAGAGAGTGCAGATGCAAATCCGCCCCTAAAAATTAACAAATCAGTCTCCAAATTACTTCTAATAGAATTTAATTAACTTATTCTCTCCAAACATGCCAAAAAAATGACAGAAATTGAAAAAATAAATCTGTACTCTCATGAGAGTACAAAGAGTACAGAGAGTACAGATACAAATATGCCCTTAAAAACTAACCAATCAGCCTCCAAATTGCTTCTTATGAAATGTAATTAACTTATTCTCTCCAAACATGACAAAAAATTTGACAGAAATTGAAAAAAAAATCTATACTTTTATGAGAGTATAGAGAGTACAGATGCAAATCTGTCCTTAAAAATCTACCAATCAGCCTCCAAATTTCTTCTAATGGAATGTAATTAACTTATTTTCTCCAAACATGCCAAAAAATCAGACATAAATTGAAAAAAAAATCTGTACTCTCATGAGAGTAGAGAGTATGATACAAATCGCCTAAAACCAACCAATCCCTTAAATTTCTAATGGAATGTAATTAACTTATTCTCTTCAAACATGCCAAAAAATCTGACAAAAATTGAAAAAAAATATATGTACTCTCATGAGAGAGAGATACATATGCACCGCCTCTAAAATCAATCAATCACCTCCAAATTACTTCTAATAGAATTTAATTAACTTATTCTCCAAACATGCCAAAAAATATGACATAAATTGAAAAAATGTACTCATGAGAGTACAAAGAGTAGAGTACAGATACAAATCTACCAAAATTAAATTAATCCAACCTTCAAATTTCTTATGGAATGTAATTAACTTATTCTCTCCAAACATGCCAAAAAATTTGACAGAAATTGAAAAAAAAATCTGTGCTTTCATGAGAGTACAGAGAGTATAGATACAAATCTGTCCCTAAAAACCAACCAATCAACCTCCAAATTGCTTCTAATAGAATGTAATTAACTTATTTTCTCCAAACATGCCAAAAAATCAGACATAAATTAAAAAATCAGATTCTCATGAGAGTATTGTGAGAGTACGATAGTCTAAAAAACTAATCAATCAGCCTCCAAATTACTTCTAATGGAATGTAATTAACTTATTCTCTCCAAACATGTCAAAAAATCTGACAACAGTTGAAAAAAAATATGTACTCTCATGAGAATAGATAGAGTACAGATGTAAATCTGCCCCTAAAAATCAACCAATTAACCTCCAAATTATTTCTAATAGAATTTAATTAACTTATTCTCTCCAAACATGCCAAAATTTATGACAGAAATTGAAAAAAAAACTGTAATCTCATTAGAGTACAGAGAGTATATATACAAATCTGCCCCTAAAAATTAACCAATTAGCTTCCAAATTACTTCTTATGGAATGTAATTAACTTATTATCTCTAAACATGCCAAAAAATTTGATAGAAATTAAAAAAAAAATTATACTTTCATGAGAGTACAGAGAGTACAGATACAAATCTGCCCCTAAAAACCAACCAATCAACCTCTAAATTACTTCTAATGGAATGTAATTAACTTATTCTCTCCAAACAGGCCAAAAATATAACAGAAATTGAAAAGAAAATTTGTATTTTCATGAGAGTACAGAGAGTACAGATGCAAATCTACCCCTAAAAGCTAATCAATCAACCTCCAAATTGCTTCTAATGGAATGTAATTAACTTATTCTCTCCAAACATGCCAAAAAATCTGAGAAAAATTGAAAAAAAATCAGTACTCTCATGAGAGTACAGAGAGTACAGATGCAAATTTGCCCCTAAAAATTAACCAATCAGCCTCCAAATTACTTCTAATAGAGAGTATAGATATAAATCTATTCCTAAAAACCAACCAATCAACCTCCAAATTGCTTTTAATGGAATGTAATTAACTTATTCTCTCCAAACATGCTAAAAAATCTGAGAAAAATTGAAAAAAAAAATTTGTACTCTCATGAGAGTACAGATGCAAATCTGCCCCTAAAAATCATCCAATCAGCCTCCAAATTATTTCTAATAAAATTTAATTAACTTATTCTCTCCAAACATGCCAAAAAATATGACAGAAATTAAAAAAAATCTGTACACTTTTGTGAGTACAGGGAGTATAGATACAAATCTGCCCCTAAAAACCAACCAATCAGCATCCAAATTTCTTCTTATGGAATGTAATTAACTTATTCTCTCCAAATATGCCAAAAAATTTGACAGAAATTGAAAAAAAATTTGTACTTTCATGAGAGTACAGAGAGTACAGATACAAATCTGCCCTTAAAAACCAACCAATCAACCTCTAAATTGCCTCTAATGGAATGTAATTAACTCATTCTCTCCAAACAGGCCAAAAAATCTGACAGAAATTGAAAAAAAAAATTTTCTTTCATAAGAGTATAGAGATTACAGATGCAAATCTACCCCTAAAAACCAACCAATCAGCCTCCAAATTGCTTCTAATGGAATGTAATTAACTTATTCTCTCCAAACATGCCAAAAACTCTGACATATTTGAAAAAAAATTGTACTCTCATGAAAGTACAGAGATTACACATACAAATCTGCCCCTAAAAACTAACTAATCAGCCTCTAAATTGCTTCTATTGGAATGTAATTAACTTATTCTCTCCAAACATGCCAAAAAAATCTGACAAATTGAAAAAAAAAATGTACTCTCATGAGAGTACAGAGAGTACAGATGCAAATATGCCCCTAAAAATCAACCAAAAAGCCTCCAAACAAGTTGTAATACCGTATACTAATCATATTATATCCAAACATGATTAAAACCCGATAAAAAAAGATAAAATGGGTTGTACTAATACAGATAAGTATATATAAAAGGTTCCTAAAACAAGAAAAAATACTGCAAAGAACTCTAACGAGAAATATACATTAAATAAAAGATTTTCAAAGAATATCACTAATAAATCCTAAAAAAAATTGTACATATAAAACGGTTTAGGAAATTTACTGATGTATTTTTATTTAATATATCATCCGTTAATTTGTTCGTAATATCATCAAGGACATAACTTCTGAATTCGTTCTCCATCTTCAGGATTCTTCCCAAAAAATAAAATTAGATTTTCTATTTCTCTCTGAGCTCGGTTTGTCTGAAAAAAAATATATTATGCCCTAAATCTATATACATATTTCTTTTAAATTTCTACCGCGCATTCGAAAGTCATTTCTTCCGCTGTTTGAATGGGACGGGCCGGGCCGGGCCCGAGGTAATGTAAATGATATCGTTAAGCACCGTCAATTGACATCGCTGTTAAGTGAAAAAATATATATTTTTTATAATGGATAGGTGTTGCGTTGCTATTGGCTATGTCCGAATTCTGCACGTAATATTTTCTCGTTTGGGCAGGCCATTTCGGAGCTCTTCGTCATGCAGAAAGTTGGAAAATTACCTGATAATATAATCTTGTTATACCAAGATTAGTCTTTTCAGTGGCCAGGCTATCTTTCTTAGCTCTCCAAATCACATAGCCTAACTCGCTAGCCTCTGTTCAACAATATGTCAATATTGTTTGGCGTCAAGAAAATGTTTCTTTCTAATAGTCTTATTCTGTTGCAACTACAGTGTTTTATTATTATTATTATTATTATTATTATTTTTATAGAATTCCTTATAAGAAAGAATTTCTTTTAATTTATTCTGAAGTTCATTTAATCTAATATCATAATTTCCTTAGTTTTTTTATGATTATTTTGGGTGGGTTGGTTGGTTATTTGCATTTTCATTTTTTATTTATTTATACTTCATGTTGCTTGAAGTATAATTTTATCTTAAGTTTTTATTTTCGTGAAATAACTTCTCATCTCAGGTTTGATTTTACTTATTTTCCTCTTTAGCAACACAATATGGAAGTATAAAGATCATTCATGAGAAGATTCTTGAAACTTTGGGCTTAGAGGATCATTATGATTCACATATCAACTCTCTGGCATATTCAATACGATTAACAGAGTATAAAAATATTGTTAAGCCTCCTCATAAAGATCCAAATTATATAAGTAATTATGAAATGATATACTGTAAATCACTATTGAAATCATATGATAAATAGTGAACGATCATCAATCATAGCTTATATAAATAAATTAAATAAAATATCAATTAGTGTTTATCTTCATTAAATGATGCAATAATTATTCATCGTACGTAAAAATTGTTAAGTAAATCTCATTTGAATGGTTAGAATTGAAATTAAAAATGATGAAAAATAAGCAATCATTCATCGAGATAATAAAATCATAATGGAGGATAAAGTTTTATTATAATTATTATTTTAATTATTAATGAGAGTAAAATTTATGAATTTTGATTTTTCAATTCATCGTGCTCCTAAAGGACAAAGTCTATTGTTCCAAAACATTTTTTTCTAACAACGTTAATTAGTGATGTACGCTTTTTTGTCATGACATTAAGCTAAATGGGATATTATTATTATTAGTATTATTATTATTATTATTATTATTATTATTATTATTATTATTATTCATATCCAAACAATTAAAATTGATTTTAACTTTCCTTATCATAATTAGATGTAGTAATTCCTTTATTTTAATCTGTCCTTAAATCATTTTTTTTTTCTGATTCCGATGACATTTATTTATTTTACACTGTATTTCAATAAATTTTTTATTTTATTTCGAGTGTCTTGAATTCATCAAATATCAACAGCCAACCTATGACTTTATAAAATTTATTTTAAAACTGAACAGCTTGATTTGTATTTAGTTGTAACCAATATTGAACGCAAACCTTAAAAATGACGAATAACTTAGAGAGAACCTCCTGAAGGCATCTCCTGAATGGAATCTTTAACACAATATATAAATTCCCATTGAGTTGAAGGAGCTCGACACATCCAAAAAGAAAGGGGAAAAAAAGAAAGTAATAAGTAATAAGCAAAGATGGGATCGGTGGTTTCAAGAAAAAAGCTTGAGCTACCAACAGTAGATTTGGGTGACATAGACATGCTTGGAATTAATAGAAAGGCATGGGCAGAAACTCGAGAGGCAGTGGCACAAGCTCTACAAACTCATGGAGCATTTGAGGTTATTTATGATAAGGTTAATCTTGAGCTCTGAAATAATCTGCAATACCGTCGAGCTCTTTGACATGCACAATGGAAAAATTAAGTGATAACAGCTTTGCCATTTCATGGTTGGTTTTCTAAGCCTTTCTTTCTTAGCTCTTCAAATCACTGGACCTTATTCCCTAAGTGCAAAAAATATGCCAATACCATTTGGCCAGGAAATGATTCTTTCGGTAATCATGCATTCTCTCATATTATTTTAAGGAAATTATTTTCAAGGTCCGATCTTAATATATGTTTAATTTGTTTTTTTTTTTTTTTAGCAACATAGTATGGAAATATGCAGTGCATATGCAAGAGCTCATTCAAATCATCCATAGGTTGATCCTTGAAAGCTTGGACTTAAAAGATCATTATGATTCACATATTAAATCTCTAGCATATTCAATAAGTAAGAAGCAACATATTGTTTACATAGTCACCATTATTGTTCAAAACATGACAATTGGATTTTAAGACAACATTAAAATTATAAGCTAAATACATAATCATTTTAGGGTATCATTTAATTTCTCACTTTCATTTGAGAAGCGAAACTCCACGTAATCATAATAGTTGAAAGCTTTGAACGTAAAGGATGCTTCTCATCAATTAACTCCTCTTGAACTTTTATTTTATCATCAATGAAAGATGGAATTGTGTTGAAAACCACAGTATCGTTCTTTGATGTCATCCATTTTACGATGATTAGGAGCATTGGTCTTCCATTTGTCCTAACCTAAATGCAACAAAAAATGATTTTCATAAATTACATAATCGGGCTCCAAAATTCACCACACCCTTTTTGATGAAAAGAGTGATTTAAAATATCAGTGTAATTTTCAGAAGGCAGATGAGATAGTAGATAAGACACTACCTAGAGATTTCTTCCTCATTTTGTGAGGACTTTGTTCTGGGTTTCCTAAGTATAGTTAATTACCCTCCTAGTGAGAGAGAACTTTCATTAGTTTAGATAGATCGCTTGCGTAGCATATAATAGCATGTAGAGTTTTAGAATTTAGATTATTATAAAATTCATCTTAAACCGGATGGTTGGGGAATGATGATGTGCCCGATCTAGATCCCATAGTTCCCAGTCATCCCGCAACATTCCCTAGTCTTAGTCGAGGAGGTAGTCAACCTAACTAAAGGATCCTCAGAACACATGGGTTACGTCGTCTAAGAAATCCTTGTAGACCTTAGTACTCCCAATGCAGTTTCGAAGGAATCTATGATATTTTCCACAATCATGGTAGGTATAAAGATCCTTTGGACGTGGTGTTAAAGACACCTTCCATACACGCTTCCCATAAACATGGTGGGAAAACCTTAGTACTCCCAATGTCGCCTATATGGAATGATGCCAAGATTTTGCTAGAATATGAATTGAGAGAAAATACAAACAAGACAAATTAAAAGAATGCTTGAAGTATAAATGGACAATTGAACTGATAATCGAACTAAACATGAAATAAAAACTTGTATAACGAAATTAAGGATGAACACATAATTAAACAACAAAGGAATTAACTGTTTGCTGATGAATATGATTATAATCTCTCAAAGAAATCTGAATCGTCATATCTCATGTTGAATTAATTGAAATTATGCCCATCAAATATAGCATCGAATTAAATTGGACTTAGCATGTGAACTCCATTATTTATCATCAAGCATAAGTAATACTTTTGGACAAACACTTCAAATGAGTTGAAGAAGGTCAAAGAGCTTATATGGGACATGGCATGAATATGAAAACCCATTAATGAAAACAAAATTGAGTTTAATTGAACAAAAAATACTTGATGATTTACTATAAAAGAAAGCCAAGTAAATGACCATTCATGAAAATTGATATTATTTTGAATGGTCATTCAAGAAGATGATAAAAGTTGGAATGACTCTTGTTTATATTGTGAAGTACACCTCTTGACCAATCTAAATGCTTTCAGATTGGTGCAAATGTGTGATTAATATGACTACAAGAATGCGACTACCCGGGATGACGGAACCATGGGATCTAGATCGGGCTATCATCATTCCCCCAACCATCCAGTTTAAGCTAAAATGATGAATTTCATAATCTAAATTCTAAAACTCTACATGCTGCTATTATACGCTACGCATTAAGCGATCTAATGACTAGCTTTAATCGAAAGTTCTCTCACTTATTGGGAGGGGTAATTATAGGGCTTGCTTTATAGGAAACCCGAACCGATCTAAAGTCCTCGCAAAATGAGGATGAAATCTCTGAGTAGTGTCTTATATACTATCTCATCTGCCTTCTGAAAATTACACCGACATTTTAAATCACTCTTTTCATCAAAAGAGGTCGGTGGTGAATTTTTGGAGCCCACAATTATGTAATTTATGAAAATCATTTTTGTTAGGCATTTGCTAGGTTAGGACAAATGGAAGACTGAATGCTCCTAATCATCGGTAAAAAATGGATGACATCAAAGAACGATACTGTGGTTTTCAACACAATTCCATCTTTCATTGATGATAAAATAAAAGTTCAAGAGGAATTAATTGATGAGAAGCATCCTTTACAGTTCAAAGCTTTCAACTATTATGATTACGGAGTTTCGTTTCTCAAATGAAAGTGAGAAATTAAATGATACCTAAAATCCTATTGTGGTATTTAGCTTATAATTTTAATGTTGTCTTAAAATCCAATTGTCATGTTTTGAACAATAATGGTGACTATGTAAACAATATGTTGCTTCTTACTTATTGAATATGCTAGAGATTTAATATGCTAGATTGCACAACTCTTAGACCTCCTATCATGTAATCGACTATACATGCAAAACCCGTACCAGTCCACTTCATCGGACGGCTCAAAATGATCCCCTTGATCATATGATTTAATTTGTGTATTTGAATGCTCAAATGATGTCAGAATTATGAGATCTTGTGCTTGTTTGATTCGGCTCGTCAAGACGCTCGATTTGACTATAAACATTCTATGTTTGAAAACTATTTAGGAATTTAACTGATATCCCAAAGTTTTCAAGAATATTTTAAGTGCTTGATCTCGACCAGTTTCAACTTCGGATCGCCTTAGTTTTAGCATCAAGATTCGTGCATCGATTAGTAGAGTTTTCAGGGTCATATCAAGTACAAATAAATAAAAAATGAAAATGCAAATAACCAACCAACCCACCCAAAATAATCATAAAAAAACTATGAAAATTATGATATTAGACTAAATGAACTTCAGAGAAATTAAAAGAAATTCTTTCTTATAAGGAATTCTATAATAATAATAATAATAATAATAATAATAATAATAAAAAAAACACAGTAGTTGCAAATAATAAGATTATTAGAAAGAAACATTTCCTTGATGCCAAACAATATTGACATATTGTTGCAGAGGCTAGCGAGTTAGGCTTTGTGATTTGGAGAGCTAAGAAAAGATAGCGGCCTCTAAAGACCAATCGTGGTATGACAAGATTGTATTATCGTAATTTTCCAACCTTCGCATGATGAAGAGCTCAAATGGCCGCCCAAAGACTATTTCAGAGCCTACTTTATCCTAAACAACCTCAAAACCTCCATGAGTTCATCGCTTGCGCTACTTCCTCTTGAGTTTCGCCAGCCATCTGTTAATTCTAAGCATTTCTATGATACTAAAGTCTACGTTTGGTGGCAAAAGCATGTTTTGCTGATACCACCAAGGGATCTCATCTTTCCCAACTGCTTATTGGCAATTTTTTTAAAATAAGTATGATTAGAATGCTAATTAGGTAATTAAGTATGGTTAAAAAAATTTTCAAAATAAGTACAGTCGCCCAATTACTGGGTGACTGGCCTAGTCACGTCGGATACGACGTGGCGTGGCGGTGCCACGTTGAAATGAGACCAGTCGCACTGGCTTCAGATTACGGGAGTCAGTCCCCCACTAAGTGGGCGACTTGCTTCAGATGTTTTTTTTAAACTAAGTATCATTGATTTACAAAACTTGGGATATAAGTATGATATTAAGTCAAAAATAATTCTTATTGTGCTAAGTATCTTTATAATTTTGATTTACATTACTTCTAATAATTATTATATGATTTTAACATAAATATTAGTAATCACACATGTATCTTCTATATTTAGATTTATATTTTAGTGACTTCAGAGATTAGTATATTGATTGATTTAGCTTGTGAAGTTGAGTTAATCTTTAATATTGTGTTTTTTTGTAATAGAGTCACTTATTACCTTTCTTACTTAATTTACACCTTGATTCATTTGTATAGTGACGAACTTTTAAATAAATTTATTTTATTACAAGTTTGTAAGCTAAACCGTTTGAATGTCATACTACACAAAACAGCAGGCGAAAGAGTTGAGTAGAACACCAGTTTAGTTTGATTCAAGTAATTCAAAGAAAGTGCATATGAAATATAATAACATGATCTGAGTATTTGCATCCCAATTTGAACAAGTACATTCAACTAAGTGAGAGTCAATAAGCATAAATGATCAATGAATAAAATAGATAAAAAGAAACGTAGTACAGACGCACAAATACACTACCCTAAACATCTAATGCCTCCGGCGCTTGCATGGAATCGCACCACTCCTAGGTGTGTCCGGGTGGGTGCAGGATGGACGATCGAATCGATGGTGACCCTTCGTGGCAAGATCTTTGGCGGTTGCGTCGGATCGTCTGCGGATCGGAAGATAGGTGGTGCGACTCATATGTAGGCGATAGGTAGAAAGACTTGGATCGACACGTAGATGGACTGGATCCATAAGTAGATGGCGACGCTCCGCATGGTGTGCGACACCTCGTAGTAATCGATCCGTAATATGTGTCACTGATATGTACACGCTCATCCAAGTCTCTGCATAGCAGCTCATACTTATCCACGCATCCTTGTAAGTGGTGCTCATCCACATCAACGAAGTATGGCTGAAAGATGTCCCGAGACGCCGCGATGTGCTCCGCCTATACGAAAAATATTATGTAAAATTAGCACTTACATAAATATTGAATTCAGATGAATACTTATATCAGGACTTACATAAATACGCTTCACTGGTGCTCTGGAGTAGTAAGTAGTCGGAGGATCTGGGGCGAAAATAGAGAAGCCCACGATCGAACCATCACATGTACCGCCGATATGTCTTCGCCCACATCATCTCATCTAAGCTCTTGACGAGGCAATCCCTCCGCCTCTCCCATGCAGCAATGTGTGACTGGTGATAATCAACCCAGTCGACATCCGCTTTAGCTCGACCATCGACCCTTTTGAAACTAGGGTCAACTGGGGCTACATCGACTCTAGGAATGAGGCTGAACTGGCGCAACACTCTATCCGATAAATGTCACTCAACCCTCTTTCAGCTGATAAGAGGGACTCGTGATAACTATATCTCAGAGCCTACTGAGCATGTATCTGATAGACGTGCCATGATATGCTCACTGTACGGCTCCCAAATCACCTGCACATATTAAAAATTATGTCAAATTAGAAGCTGCACATATTTGAACTGAAGTGTTATCTGGAAATCCAACTGTATTTAAAGCCATCCTCATTTAGATATCGTATTTTGTGGCGAATATACTTCTCATTCCATCTGTACATAAAAAGTAGTTTAAACACATATAAAAGCTACAAAATTTGAAAGTACACTTAACAAAATCTACATCAACCCAATGCTTAGATCATCAAGCTCAGTAGGATATGGCACATGTAGAGTCGGCCTCCCAACATGAATATGCTCCCAAGCCCATATCTGAAGGAGGTGTAAGCAGACAGCCATGTTGCACCTGGTGGGCCTAGTCAACTCGTACCTCTAATAACCAATAACGACAATGGAGAACGTATCGTCGACTATTACTATTGTGAGGGCTGGACGACCTGTAGTGACCTGATGTTTTGCATAGACTACAGGATCTACTACTGCTAGATATATTTTTATCCATTGTATTTCTGAATCTATTTTTACACAGTATGTCTGACCTTCTGTGAAAATTGGGTGGCTGCAATGCTACTAATCCGTGCTCTGCACTGAAAGATGGCCACTCGGAACGGTCAACCAGTGTATGGATCACATTTATGTATGTTAGCTTATACGCGGTGTGTAATCGTGACACGCAGTCGTGGTTCAACCGTAAACCCCGCAAAGAACCATATGTGGGCATGGCCAATGATATATGATCATTTTGTTACAACTGCAATCACATAGGCCATTATCTAACAAATCAACTCTGAATGATCGACTGAATCTGTCAAAAATTTGCAACTCATGCGAGTTGATGTTCACAAGTTTAGAAAAATGTCTAGCCTCTCTTTCCGTACGCTACAACATTGTGGATACTTTTTGGGTAAAAATAGAGAAGTTGGCATCCTCTTGCTGAGTTACGGTGGCTAGTCTTTTCATAATAAATCTAATAAGTTGTAGTAGATAGCAGTGATAAGAGCCTGAATCGGTAAACCACGAGCCCATTTCAGGACACCATTGAAACACTCACATGCATTAGTCATCATTGTCCCATAATGCATTCCACCGTCGTGCACAAGTGCCCATTTGACAGGGTCACGTTCTACAAGCCAGTTGTGAGCTTCTTCTTTCACCTTTTTAATATCAAATATTAAACGATTGAACTTCCAGATCTCATCAGTATTTCCTGCCATATACATCTTTTGGCATAAAAATTCCACATCAGCAATCCCCAATCAGCGTATTACCTTCTTAAAATTTTCACGCAGATGACATAAGTAGTGTCTGTGAGCTGCCCATGGAAACACTTCTCTACATCCACGTAATAGACCAGCATGTTTATCAGAAATTATGCAAAGATCGCGTCTAGCATAGACAACATGCAGCATATCATGTAAGCATTGCAGGAACCATAGCCAAGAATCAATCAACTCGGACTCCACAACAGCGAAGGCTAGTGAAAATAATCCATTATTTTCATCGATTCCAACAGCAGTTAATAATGTACCACGATACTTGCCTAACAAAAAAGTACCGTCTAAGCTCAATACAGGTCGACTGCTACTCCATCCCATGATTGAAGGGCCAAATGCCCAAAAAATCTCTGGAAGCACTGTCGCTATCAATTGTAGACTGTTTTAGGTAAGGAACTACAACCGATTCCATAAAAGGCCGAGAGTCTGACTCTTCCCGCTTCAAATATTGCTTTTATTGCCTTACGCCTGGCATCCCAAGCCTTCATGTATGAAACTTTAACATTGAATTTCGATTCTACCCTACCTATAATCTCCCTGGGTTTCAGATCTATCTGATGTCTGATCACAGGTATAATGAAGTAAGCTATGAATTTTGAGCTACACTATCGATGACCTATTGCATTTACTGCATTGATACATCTATGATTTTCACCGACTTTTGATATTCTCCAAGCACCCCCTAAGCGCCGGCTGCTGCTACAATGCAAACGCCACTTACATGGTCTAGTAGGACTATCATGTTGTACGCAAATAACCATGTAGTTCTTCTAGTTAAAGTATGCTTTGGGCCGAACATTATTTGCTAGGCACCACCCAACAACGAAATTGCGACTCAGTTTATTTGCGAAGCACATACCTTAAGGTCACCCGGATTTCGATCGTTAGACGGTTTTGTCAGAAGGACCGTCGAAATAAATATCGTTGTCCCACTCTCTCGTAGTCTGGCACATCCGGACATACTCATTTGTGGATAACATCTAACTCTCACTGTCAATATTTCGGAGTGAGTGATTTCTTAGAAGATCATGACTTTGACTCTCGTGAACAGGCTTCTACCCCAGTGAGCATCATAATATCTTGCTCAGACTCACCACTTGAACCACTGCTCATAGTCTGATACTTATCTTCGCCTGCAGCACTGTGAGACACATATGGTTCCTCTGAATGACAAACAACATCATCGCTATCACAAAACTCATAAGTTAGATGATAACCAATCAAATAAAATGACTAAAATGTTGTTACAAACAATTTAAGAAAGAATTCATCTATTATAATCCAATTAATAATTAGAATAAGATTTATAATATGAATGATTATTGATCACGTCTTCATACATGTACGAACGAGTTATATACTACCAAATATGGTTATATATCATATGCTTGGTAATAACAAATATAAGATTCCCACATAGACACACATATTATATATCACGTGAGTCTAATGTAATTAAATAAACTATAAAGCATTATTTTACCTCTTTTTTTTTCCGAATGAATACGTTTTGACCATGTCATTCATATTGATATGAACGAGCTATATACTACCAAATAGCATCATATATCATATGCTTCATAAATGTAATTCTAATATTCTCAAATATTGGCGGAAGGTGGCGGTGTAAGTTATCTAATGTGATCAAATAGTTCATTATTGTATGCCAAAATATTTATAGTAGTAGAGAGAATATATTTAATGTATTAACTTTATATGAAGATTCGACAGTCACAAATAATTATAGGAGGTGTTGTAAGAGACACTACAGTTGCAAATGTTGCTCCTTCTCATAGCCACAGAAGATGTCGATACAATATAATAGGTATAAATTATAGAGAATGAACTCCAATATAGGTGATGATGTAAGTCGGTGGTGGCATCGCCCTATAGACAATGGGGTGTGTTAATAGCATGCATCAATTATATAAGCGATGACACGCGTTAATGTCATTGACAATTATGAATATTGAAGTTAGTATGTAATAGTATAGCCGGATAACAATGGACAAAATAATGTAGTTAGGAAATATGACTATTATCAGGTGATGGTGGTAAATAAATAGCAGTCAATCGATATTAGTCAAGTGATCATAATTGGGTGATGGTAATTGGGAGATTATAGTCGGGAAGTGGAGCTTGAGTAATTGCGGTCGATCGGTTGCGGTGACCTAATGATAATATGGTTAGTGAGAATGGTCTAACAAGTTGGTCAAGCGATGGTTCGATGATGGCAGATAAGCAATTGTCTAGAGACAGTGGGCCAACATTAGTCCATAGTAGGTGGTCGGACGATGATCCAACAATGTCACGGTTCGGGCTATAACTAGTAATAAAAATGGTCTACGATCGTAGTTTGATGCAGTGGTAGGTCGATTGAGATATAGATGAAGTCTAGCAATAATGGTCATATAGTAGTAGTCTAATGATGATAATTAGGTGACAGTTTGATGATGATCATCATGTGATGGTTCGATGACTGTTGCTGAGTGGAGGTCCGACGATGGCGGTTGAGAGGCAATTTTACAATGACGATTAGGTGACAGTCTAGTGATTGCAGTTGAGTGGTAATTCAATGATGATAATCAAACAATGATAGTCTAACGACTATGATCTAGAAGAAGTCAAGTGATAGCACTTGGGAGGAGATGCAACATTAGTGATCAGATGTTGGTACTCTTATGATGGTAGTCGAACGATAGTCTAACAAGAGAAATTGAATGGTGATGGTATGATAATGATAGTTGGAAGGCAATCTAGAAGCAGTAGTTGGACAATGATTGTCTAATGATGGTGGTCGATGTTGGTTCGTGGATGGCAGGTTGGAGGAAGTTAAATGGCAATAGTTTGGTAGTGGTCTAACGACAATTGTCACTAGGAGGCGGTCCGACAACTGTGATTAGGTGTTGATGGTCAATTGGAGATCCGACAACTATAAAGAAATTACATGTTGATAATGGTGATTAGGTGACAATCTGATAATGGTGATTGAGTGGTGTACTATCTATGATAGCCAAATAGAGATGGTCGATGTTAATAAAGCCTGAATGAATTCAATGATGGTACCATGCAGTGGTTATAATGGTCCAAGAGGTGGTTTGATGATAACGGGTGAGTGGCTATATGACTTGCCAATCTCCATCACTATACGCATGAATTATTATGGTTGATTTATAAACAAGAGATGAAATCAAATTTAAATATTGGTCAAAGCCACTTTGATATTGTTTAATATAGAATGATTATGTTTCTTTTATCAAGTTATTAAGTTTTCAAGATGATACTCATTGACCTTTTTATATTGGCCATCTTAATATTGTAAAGCGAAGTGAGATTTGATCTACTTTCATTTATTTCAATTTCCCTTCAATTATATCATTTAAGTGAACCTAAGCTCTAATTAATAATTTATTTATACAAGTTATGATTGATGGTCATGCATGTATGTATTGTTGTTTGGGTATCTAAATTTTCCTTGAATTATAATATGAAGAAAGGAACATATAAGTTATACTTAATATCAACTATCAATATCCTTGATATTGATGGTATTCGTGAACTGTTTACGAGTCTCTACTTTATAGAAATAATATTATATCAGTGCCATTATTCCTACTTCTGTAGTTATAGGTTTGCATTTTTACATAATATTGGAAGCAGCATCTGTTGATGAGTGGTTATACAATGGCAGTCCTTATGAACTGATTGTTCTACACTTTTTTACTTGGTGTAACTTGTTACATGGGCCGTGAGTGGGAACTTAGTTTTTGTCTCGGTATGCGCCCTTGGATTGTTGTTGCATATTCAAAATTTTTTCAAGAAGAGATGGGAGTAATGCATGAATGTATGTATTCGTGGGGTTAACGAATACCGCATCAGGCAAATGCATTACTCCATGGAAATGAAAGAATCTGTGAATGATAGCTGTTAATACGATTCTTTCATTTCAATATAAAGAAGAGGCTTCAGTGTATATAGAGGACCTCACTGTTTCAGAAGTTATCGTAGAAACGAGGGAATCCACTATTCTATTGATGTAAGTATAATATTGCAACTCTTTTTTTTTTAAAATAATGAGACAATTATGATCATAAAATTTGATGTGAAAGGTGCTAGATAGCATAAGTTTGACTCAGATGCATGGATGATATCATAGGAGGATTGATCAAGGGTAGTATGCATGGCTTTAAAAGTAGTTCCAAGGATAAAATTGGTACTCATCCATCTTGCAAAGATTGAAAGATAGCCAATCTTATGTATAGTCGATTACATGATAAAATTGGTACTCATCCATCATGTTTTAAAGTTTTAAAGTCCTACTTTTATGAAATCCGTCAGTTCAATAAATTATCCCTTAATCACTATTTTATATTATTTAATCAAATAATTAAAATCTTATTTTATTAATATGAATATAACTAAATTAATTTATATTATAATCATCATGCAACCACTAGGTTAGAGAGAAGAGGACAAAATCTTTGCAATGAAATCTTTCGAGCTTAAGACCAAACAAATAAAAACATGTAATTAATTATTTATATATTTTTTATATTATAATTTTAATTAATTATTTATGTATTATATGACATAACTTTAAAACATTTAAATTAACTTATAATTTTTTTTCTGAAAATGCCCTCTAGGAGGACAATTCTGCCGGCATAGTTGCCACGTAGAATGAAAAAAAAAATAGCCTCTAAGTGAGCATTTTTAATTTTTTTTTTTAAAAAAAATATTTATAATTTTATTTTTTACTAATTAATTTAAACAATATGTCTTTTTTTTATTTTTCCCTTTAGATAATCTTCACGCTAAAATAATTTTATATTTTAAGTCATAAAATATTGAAAAGATAACTCCTTAAAATTGAAGAAATAATATCCGTATCATATAAATTTTTTTATTATTGATATATCTAATACATATTTCTAAACAAAACTACTAATTTGGATTTATAATCATATCTATCGAATTTTCTTTGAATTTATAAAGCTGAAGTATGCTGACTAGATGTATTGTCTTGTGTAATAATCCTTTTATGATCTTAATCATCATATTATCATCTGATAATTATAGTTAGCATATCCGATTTGCATCATATGGAGCTTTTTTATAATAATAATAATAAATGATAAATTATAAAGTATATAGCATAAATACGTAACATAAAATATTTTTTGTTATTGCTACTTCATACCTTAAAATATTTTTCAATTTTAATCACAAATTTAATGTAAGTAATTATATACTTATCTATATATCAGTAAATCACAATAATCATTTTACATAATCTAATAATCATATTAGTGGCAATATAAATGCAAACAACATAAATAATAAAATAAAGCTAGATCGTATGTCTCATTATCTTGAGTAACATAATTATCATCATCATTATCTTCAATAACTCTCTGATCACCTTTCTATTGAAGCTCCTTTAGCTTAGATTGCACAACTCCTAGACCTCCTATCATGTTATACTTATATCTCGTAGTCTCTTTTCACACGATAAACTCAATTTTAGTGCGAGAAGAAAATGAGATACAACGACCAATTTACTATATTAGCAAAATTCTCTTTGATATAGAAAGTTGTTATCCACTGGCAGATAAGGTGGCTCTAGCTTCAAACTTTATTATTATCAGAGGTGAACTATACAAACGATTTTTTAGAACCACTTTAAGAACTCCTTCTCAGAAAGATGATATTGTAATACTTTCTTCTACTGTTCGGGAGCTTTCTTCTCCGCTACAAGTGCCTTGAGTCTTTTCTCTTTCTAGCGAGTCTCTGCCCTCACCTCAATCAGCTCATCATGTGTGTGCTCTACCACCTGAAGCTGGAGAGAAAGAGAAGTCGACATGTTCACTAGCTTAGTTCTACACCCGGTTAGCTAATCCTCCAGAGTCGCCACTTCTTTGGACTTAACACTCATCTTTCACTCATACTCGCCTTGTAGATACTTTACCTTCACAAATTCAGTATTCCACTCATCTAGAGCGACTCCCAAATGAACCATCAGCCCTAATGTTTGAGTTACCTATAAAAAAATCATAATAAATGTTACACAAAGAAAAAAAGAAAAGAAGGAGGAAGAGAAGACAACGTACTAATTCATCTGCTCATTGACGTCTAGTGCATACGTGCTTTAACACCTCTTCTGGAATTTGCGGCTTTGAGAAACAAACTCCCCCATTATGAGTTGAAACAGCTAAACTCTCAGAGGTCAACTGGGGGCGAATATCTTCTCCGCAGATATCTGATGTAGTCACTTCGACACATGTCTTCTTTTACTTTAAAGAAGAAACATTGCTACCACCGTGATTTTGTAACGGGCTTCCTGAAAGAATTCTGTGATGAATATGAGGAGACTTGTCATCACCTTTACCCGATCTCTTTAGTGGAAGAGCCTGAGATCTCCCTGCTTGGATGGAAAGGCCAACCTTGAACATTCTATCTTCAATAATGTATTTGCTAATGTGATGTAACTCATGCTGTAAGCTTCCTGCATCAGGAATATTAAGAGTTGTTAAGATTTCATTCTCTTCAATCAACATTGGATCTGGAAGGTCATTCAATCTTCTCCATCTCTCAGGGAGGCCCCACTCATTTTTCATAAAAAAGAATCCATTAGACCAATTTCTAGATGGATCCCATGCTGAAAATTCTATTCAATTCTTTATAGCTCGATAAGAAACATGTCCCTGAGCATCACATGTGAATCTACATATTCGACACAAGTATTTGATGTTCAAAGTAACACCACACTCTCTAAAGAAGACAGTCAAACCAACAATGATCACTAGAGCTCGAAATAAAAATTGTGACAAAGCTACGCCACATATTTTAAAGATCTCAATCACCCGGGAGCCAAAGGGAATTGCAGTCCCGCATGAAGAACCATCTTAGAAATAGTAAAGTATCCTGGCGGAGGTGAATGGGCTCGATCAGATTTTTTGGCAACAATAGCCACCAACTCGTTAGGGAAGTAAAATTTTCTGCGGAGCACCATTATACTATCCGCTGTAACAGTGGATAGTATATCGTCTGTAGCTGTCACGCTATGGGTTTTCTTCCGGCCATCACCCTGTTAAAATACATAATAAATAAATAAAGAGAGGGAGAAATGACAAAAATCTGAGAATTTTTGTAAAGTAACTCACTCACCCCAATACTTAGGCATATCATTTCCCGACTCTGTCTCTCACGGACAGCTTGGGATAAAATTTTTTGCCGACGATCTAACGAAAAGAATGCACATACATTTGAGATCAAAAAAAAGAGAGAGAAAGAGGGAAGTTATTCCCCTTTAATGATGCTCTGAAATTACCTGTCAAACTTTCTGAGTCGTTCGAACAATGGTTCCTAGCTAACGCTTCCCCACCATCTTGGCGATTATCAACTGTTGAACCATCCATTGAAGTTACAAGAAATCTAATTTCTTACAAGAAAAAGTAGGAACTACGGGCCTTGATTGCCTCCAAATCTGGTCGGTCCGACGAGGCCAGTTGATGCCTCTTTCGAGGAAAATCGAACCATGGCGTATGTCTGCGCGGACCTTGATGCCACTAAACTTCGTCGGTCCGGAGGCCGGTTAGCCTCTTTCAAGGGAAAATCGAACCACGCCGTATATGGGCATTGATCGCCTCAAACCGGTCGGTCCGACGAGGCGGTTGGCGCCTCTTTGAGGGAAAATCGAGCTCGACGTATGCGTGGGCCGATTGCCTTCAAACCTCGGTCAGGCGAGGCTAGTTGACGCTCTTTCAAGGGAAAAGCGGAACCACGTATGTCTGGCGCCTTGATCGCCTTTGAACGACCTTCTCCTAAGAAGAAGAGGAACACTAGAGCATATTAGGTGTGTGCCATCTCCCTTGGCCCTAGGTGATTTTTATAGACCCCCTATATGGGCAAAAAGGTCAAAAATCACTGAAAACTGCCGAAAACTTTCGAAAATGGGCATTTACGCGTGCAGCTCCAAAGCACTGACCGTGAAGCCAGTGGCCCACCCGGTCTTGTGAGCGCCCGTATCTTCAGCGGCGCCCGCGTAAGTGCCCAGATCTTGTGCGGCATTACGCACATCCGTGACCTGCACCTTCGTGATCATAATCTTATGCTCCCATGAAGATCTATTCTTTCAAAATGTATGGTTAATGGACCCTCAAATTTTATTGAAAAATTTGCTATTTTCAAGTATTATATATATTTTTGGGCGATTGAGATAATGTCATCCAAAATAGGGGCAAGATATGGCACTTAAAATACCACTAATGAGTACGAATCTTGATGTCAAAAGCAAGTTGATCCTAAGTTAAAACTGGTTGAGATCAAGCACTTAAAATATCATTGGAAACTTTAAGATATCAATTAAATCCCTAAATAGCTCTTAAACATAAAGTGTTTATATTCAAATCAAGTGTCTCGATGAGTCGGATCTAACAAGTCCAATATCTCATAATTCTGACTTCATTTGAGCATTCAAATACTTAAAATACATCAAATGATCAAAAGAATCATTTTGAGCTGTTCAATGGAGTGGAGTGGTACGGGTTTTGTATGTATTTACAAAAATATCACTTCTCTAATCTATAAATAGCCCTTCATTCTTCACATGAGGGGGGCCCAAGCAAAGGAGAGGAGAGAGCTCTAAAGCTTGAAAATCCTCCAAGCATAATCGTGCCACCACTTTCGGCGGTCGGACCACCCCGTTGGTTGCCAACCGCCCGGCGCCCGTAGTCATCGGCCCACCACCGATCCTGGCCGTCGTCAATCTCCGCAGCCGTTCGTCACTGCCACTATTACGTCGCGGTCATCGTCGTCGACCATCGTCACCGGTCATCATCGCCAGACCATCGGCCGGTCCGCCGCCGTACTACTATCGTCGGTCCGCCGTAACCATGGCGGCCACCCTCTCGGTCACCATCGATGACCTTCATCGTCGACCCCATTTGTTCCCCGTCATCTAACAAGCTTTCTGAACTTGCTATATGTATATACGATTCACGGTATTTCTATTGTCGACCCTTCTCGCAGTTCTGACGTAATCCCGTTATCGGAAGATTTTGTACTTTCACGAAACGGATACATAGTGGAGATTTTTACTAGGCAGTGATTTTTCCCTCTTTTCGAGGTTTTTCCACGTAAAAATTATAGAGTTCTCTTATTAATTCTTCGAACATCTGTGTGTGTGCTGGATTCTACAACAGAGCTAAGGCACAAACTTTTATTTTACCACAGCTGGTTTTCTAGCACACAACAATACTAACTTCAATATTCATAATTGTCAATGACATTAACGTGTGTCATCGTTTATATAATTGATACATGCTATTAACACACCCCGTTGCCTATAGGGCGATGCCACCACCGACTTACATCATCACCTATATTAGAGTTCATTCTCTATAATTTATACCTATTATATTGTATCGACATCTTCCGTGGCTGTGAGGAGGAGCAACATTTGCAACTGTCAACATACACTGGTGGAATATTTTTCATCAAGGCTTGATTTTTTCTTATTGTTGGATTTTCAATATAAAAACTCTAGTGTCTCTTACAACACCTTCTATAATTATTCGTGACTTTCGAATCTTCATATAAAGTTAATACATTAAATATATTCTCTCTACTATTATAAATATTTTGGCATACAATAATGAACTATTTGATCACATTAGATAACTTACACCGCTCACCTTCCCTGCCAATATTTGAGAATATTAGAATTACATTTATGAAGCATATGATATATGATGCTATTTGGTAGTATATAGCTCGTTCATATCAATATGAATGACATGGTCAAAACGTATTCATTGCTGGCAAAGAAAAAAAAAAGGGTAAAATAATGCTTTATAATTTATTTAATTACATTAGACTCACGTGATATATAATATGTGTGTCTATGTGGGAATCTTATATTTGTTATTACCAAGCATATGATATATAACCATATTCGGCAGTATATAACTCGTTCGTATATGTATGAAGACATGATCATTCATATTATAAATCTTATTCTAATTATTAATTAGAGCATAATAGATGAATTCTTTCTAAAATTGTTTTAATTATTAATGAGAGTAAAATTTATGAATTTTGATTTTTCAATTCATCGTGCTCCTGAAGGACAAAGTCTATTGTTCCAAAACTTTTTTTCTAACAACGTTAATTAGTGCTGTACGCTTTTTTGTCATGACATTAAGCTAAAGGGGATATTATTATTATTATTATTATTCATATCCAAACAATTAAAATTGATTTTAAATTTCCTTATCATAATTAGATGTAGTAATTCCTTTATTTTAATCTGTCCTTCTCAATTTTTTTTTTCTGATTCCGATGACATTCATTTATTTTACACTGTATTTCAATAAATTTTTTATTTTATTTCGAGAGTCTTGAATTCATCAAATATCAACAACCAACCTATGACTTAATAAAATTTATTTTAAAACTGAACAACAGACCTTAAAAATGACGAATAACTTAGAGAGAACCTCCTGAAGGCATCTCCTGAATGGAATCTTTAACACATTATATAAATTCCCATTGAGTTCAAGGAGCTCGACAGATCCAAAAAGAAAGGGGGAAAAAAAAGAAAGCAAAGGAATAAGCAAAGATGGGATCCCTCGGTGGTTTCAGCAATAAAAAGCTTGAGCTACCAACAGTAGATTTGGGTGACATAGACATGCTTGGAATTAATAGAAAGGCCTGGGCAGAAACTCGAGAGGCAGTGGCACATGCTCTACAAACTCATGGAGCATTTGAGGTTTTTTATGATAAGGTTAATACTGACCTACGAAATAATCTGCTTGGGCTGGCCGTCCCGGAGCTCTTTGATATGCAGACAATGGAAAAATTAAGTGATAACACAGCTTTGCCATTTCATGGTTGGCTTTTCCAGAAGCCAGGCTTTCCTTTCTTAGCTCTTCAAATCACTGAACCTTATTCCCTAAGTGCGGTTCAAAAATATGCCAATACCATTTGGCCACAGGGACATGATTCTTTCTGGTAATCATGCATTCTACTGTCATTAATTTTATAAATCGTTATACTCTATTTATATTATTTTTAAGGAAATTATTTTACGAAGGTCCTGATCTTAATATATGTTTAATTTGTTTTTTTTTAGCAACATAGTATGGAAATATGCAGTGCATATGCAAGAGCTCATTCAAATCATCCATAGGTTGATCCTTGAAAGCTTGGACTTAAAAGATCATTATGATTCACATGTTAAATCTCTAGCATATTCAATAAGGTTAACAGGTTATAATAAAGACCTATCTTGTGAGAGAGCTGGTATTGTTAAGCCTCCTCATAAAGACCCAAATTATGTGAGCATTATTTGCCAGCACAAGGTGTATGGACTAGAGGTTGAGACTTTAGAAGGTGAATGGATACGAACAACACCATTGCCTAATTCATTTACTGTGTTACTAGGTGAAGCATTCAATGTAAGTAATAATTTCCCAATAATAAATATGTTTATTAGATATTTTAAACATTGAGAATTTAATGAAAATCTTTTATTTTTTCGCTTCTCGAATGAAAGTGAGAAATTAACTGATACCCTAAAATGTTATTGTGGTGTTTAGCATGTAATATTAATGTTATTTTGAAATCCTATTATTATGTTATGTAATAATGACTATTATGTCGGCTCATTACTTTTTGTAATCATCTATTTCTATTTTATGCAATGAATATTGTTAATGGTTTATTGTATATATTTTTCTTGGTGAAAGAAATTAGACTTTGATATGTCATTGAAAAATCTCCTAGTTGAAGCACGAATCTTGATGCATATATTATTGAACATTATTTAGAATCAAAATCTTAATCTTTCAAATCCTCTTTTGATCATCATAGAGCTGATATAAAATACCTTGATTAAATCGAAAGCAATCGATTCTCGAAATCGTACTTAGAGATAATTGAAAACTTTGGGATATTAGTCGGATCCCTAAATAGCTCTAAATATGGAATGTTTATAATCAAATCAAGCATCTTGATGAGCCGAATTTAACAAGTCTAAGATCTCTTAATTCTTACTTTATTTGAGCATTCAAATACTTAAAATATATGAGATGATCAAAAGGATCATTTTGAGCCGTCCGATAGAATGGTTTTGATTTTGCCTTATTTACAGAAATACACTCCCATATTCTATAAATAGCCTCTACTTCTTCACATGGGGAACCAAGTAAAAGAGAGAGAGCTCGATATGAAGAATCTTGATAATCGGCATGCTCGATCATTATCGGATCACCGCCGATCATCACTATTGGTCACCGCTAGCCGCCGCCGCCGGTCACCACCGCCATGCCGTCGCCATCACATCGCCATCTGACCGCTACCTTCTTGGATCACCACCGCCGCCACCGCCAGTCACCATCGCCAGCTGCCACCGCCCGACCATCATTAGACCACCGCAGGCCACCACTATTGCTCATCACCGGCCCTCACCGTTGGTCATAATCGGCCACCGCCGTCGGTCACCACAACTAGCTATCACCGCCCAACTGTCGTTGGACGACCGCTGGCCACCACTCTTTTCAACTATCTATGTGCGTGTTGGATTTCCATACAAAGCTAAGGCGTTAAGGTTTATTCTACCACTATAAATTTTCTGAGATGCAACAAATCTTATTATCAAGTTTAATATTTGAGTGGAAATTAAGAAAAAAAAATAGATACGACATAAAACTAATTTTATTAATAGCATTATTCTGAGCACTAAACATTATCATTAAAACATTACTTTATCTTCAAATTACATAAATATTATTTTACACAGTCAAAAAAGATAATAGTAATAAATCTCCTATAAACAAACTATCAAAGCTGGACAAATTATTGTATTTAGGCTTAATCATTATTGTAACCAATGATTAGAAGTTTGGATAAGTTAGAGAGATTCTAATAGCATCTTTTGAAAGAAGTATTTAATAAATTATATAAATTTTCTCTGACATGAGTTAATAGCTTAACATGAAGAAGAAGTAGGCAAGTAATTTGGCAAAGATGAGTGAGCTTGAATTGTCAAAGGCTAATTTTAATGGCTTAGACAAGTTTAAGCTTAACAAAAGTATGGCCTGTGCAGAAGCTCGATAAGAGATAGCACAAGCAATATGAACTCATGGAGGCTTTGTGGATGTTTATGATAAGGTTAATACTGAGCTATAAAATGGCCCACTTGGGAGAATTAAGTGATAACACAGCTTTACTTTTGATGGTTAGTTTTAACATAAGCCGGTCTTCCTTTCTTATAGCACCCTAAATCACTGAGGCTTTTTTTCCATAGTATAGTTCAAGAATATGCCCATGATATTCGACCATAAGGAAATCATTCTTTCATGTAAGTATTCTACTATCAGTAGATTTTTTTTTAAAACATCATTATTTATTTATTATTTTTATTTATATTAATTTGCAAAAGTTCTTATTACGTGCGAGAATACTAATGATGGCAAAATAATATATTAGTGTTTTAACTTTGTATTAAGGTCCAATTCACGTATAAATTAAAAAAAATCTGAAAAGTTAAATTTTATGTGAGAAATCTCAAAAAGGGAAAATTATAATGTTTGACAAATTGAAAAGATGCTTACATATTGTGGTGTTTATTTTCGGAATGTGTGGGGGGATACCATGCAGGCATCACCCTTTAATGAACCTAATCATCTAATAAGGACTCCTAAGGCATGATCGGTCTTCGAATATACTAGAGTTTTTTTTCCTGTTTTATATAGATGAATAAAGAAGGGTTTATTTTAAACCGTGTTCTAAAGTTTCATATGGAGGCAAGCCTCCATAGTTAATTATATCCTAAAGAAGATGAATTTCTTAGGAATACTCTCGATTACAGTAGACAATTAGGGTCTCCAAGGATTTCAAGATTAGACTATCAAAGGATTGGATATATTTGGAAAATCAATCGGGATAAGTCAAGTAGAAGAATTATTTTGGAAGCCAAAGGAGATGAGTAGGGAATACTCATGATACTAGAAAGACTAGTGAGCAGTCCAATATATCATATGATTAGGCTTTATGTATTTGAAATTGAAGAGAATTCTATGTTAGAGTTGAATTTTACTAGATTGCTAGGACTTATAAACCAACAACACAAGGTTGTGGAGATGCATAAGAGGTAAGGATTTATACTTGTAGCTCAAAAGAAATAGCTACCTCCTTGAATCTAGGGAGCTTTAGTAAGAGCTAAAGCACGTCCTAAATCTAAGTGAAGACGGGCATAAGGTTTACCTCCACAAGAGAGGGTAAACTTCCTGAGTACTATACTTATAACTGCCTAGAGTGGCCACCAGCTAACTCTTCTTACGTTTTAAAATCATGTGGTTCGGTCATATAAATTTGCAAGATAATTGGGCTGTTATTATTTAGAAAGAGACTAAAGTCCTTAAAACCACTCCCTAAGAGTAAAATATGAATGGTATGAGCAATGACTTAATCTACAAATGTAAAAAACTTTTCATATTTTATTTTATTTTTGACACTTCATTTTAACAAAGGCTTTGGGATTTTGATGCTTATGTGCATGACGAAATAAAGTTGGCTAAATCAGTAAGAAATTGGTGTTTTCCACTACAAGGGATGCTCTCACAGGTCAAGTATTCCCCTATCGTGTAATAATGAAAACCCATTATTTTCAAGAATGAAATAATGTGATATGCATGTTGTGAAATATTCAACCATTCAGCTAAAGGATTGTTAAATCTTTTAATTATCTTATTTAATGCTTAGGCTTTATGGTGAGGTTATGAATTATTTAAAGTTTAGCTTTGAGTTGTAATTGGATAGAAAATTTATTTTTATCCTAAGAGCCAAATCGTATCCATGCCATATATTAAAGCATCATTCATTTAAGAAACTATGAAAAGAATGATATCTCTAATGCACAAATTAAACATAACTTCACACATTTTATAAAACTAACGCAAAAGAATAAGAGGTCGGTGCGGTCAGGTACCATCGTACAACCCGAAAAAAAAAAGATTGATAGCCGAGCTCTACCCTTATACAACCCAGACTTACAAAATAATAATTACAATTATAATGAATGAATGTTATTGGGGGGTGGTCTTCATTCTTCATTCATCATGTCTTCATCTTCTCATCTTTATTTGATTTGATTTACTCCACTTCAAAGGCATCATATAGCCTCCTAGGACAAAGCCTTTTAGCCAATGCTTATCCTTATTCCCCATAACATGAATCATAGTTTGTAATGCAAAAGTACATTGAAAATAAGAAAAATAAATCTAACTACACCTATAAAATAAGTGTTAGCTAAACATACATACAACCCAAGCAGTTATATTTATAATTTGGACTTAGCCTAGACATAGAAAATGAAGCTCAACTGTCCTAACTTAGATTATGCTTAGGGACTTAAGTAACCTGCAAAGAGAGCATTTATATTTATTTTAAGCACCCCTCAAGCATAATCTCTTGCATAAAATATGGTTAGGCTAATATTGGCTAAACATGCAGCCTACGAAACATACACCCTAACAACCAGTCTAAAGCAATGCATCACAAAATAAAATATGCATTATACCTTGCACCGCTCTAACATAAAGTTAGAAGTGGTGACTTAATTCTAATATGTGTGTTAAGGCTTGTGTGGTATGTCCTTACTAAGCATTAGTGTTATAATTTTCTAAATATGAAAGACTTAATTTAACATAAAGGGTTGATTTCACTTGAAGTTATTTAATTGATTTGAGAATTTTAATTTGTGTTTTCTTTTATTTCATATGATTAAACTTAGCATCTAAGTGTCGTAAAGAGAAGAAAGAGGATTGCCCTCTTTCATCCCTACCTTAAGCCACTTTCTAAAGCATATTATTTTAATTTAGTTCTCTTTAGTAAATGGCTTATTAAATGATTTGATTAATCCTAAGTTTAAGTTCACTCTAAATAATCATATTCAATATGAAGGGCTTATTAAGATTAATCTAGTTGAATTACTTTCAAATGACATATATGAATCATTTATTCCCATCACATATACCAAGCACATGAATTTTATCCTAAGTATATCCATACATGCAACATATTTTTGGCACACTTACATGATGAATGTATACATATGTATATAATTAAAGTTTATATTTTTATTTGATTGAATTATTTAATCATACTAATTTAAAACTCTATCACAATTCTTATACAAAAATACATAGAAATAGAATTAAATAGGTACATGTCTTTGTTAACCAGGGAAGTGAGGTAATCAAATGATCTCCTTGGGGTTAGCTAAAGCCTCATGTTCCTAGGATGTCCAAACTATATACCCATTCACATTCAAACATATGTAAATTTGCATACTTGAACATATGAAAGAGAGTTCTAAATCACATGACTAATTAATTCAATCACTTAGTCAATTATGAATGCATGTATTCTTGATAAAAGAGAATGGCTTTTAATTCCATAATTAAGTAAACATACACATGTATAAGAAACATAAGCTAGTACATGCCATTGTTAACCATGGAAGTGAGGTAATCAAATAACCTCCTTGGGGCTACTTAAAACCTCATATTCCTAGGATGTCTAGACTAACACTTGCTTTTCTCGGATACATATGGATGTATACATAAATAAAGGAAGGAAAACCATGCAAAAATTATATTTTTTTTATTTGATTGAAACATTTATACATGTGGAGTAAAGTTCTATCCAAATTCTAATGTAGGAACTCATGTAAAAGAAATCAAATTAGCATGTGTCACTATTAACTAGGAAAGTGAGATAATAAAATGACCCTCTTGGGGCTAATTAAAGCCTCGTATTCCCGGAAAGTTCAAATTATATACTTATTAACATTCAAATACGTGTGAAACTACATATGAGTTAGGGAAAAGAAAGCTTTACTTCATATATCTAAGCTATAAGCTCATGCAAACCTATATGTATCCATAACTACTATCACTCTAATCAATACAATTGATTTATAAATTTTTGAAAAAATAATTTGAATTTATTAGTGAAAATATCCATAAATATTGTAAATTAATCCAACACATGCAAGCTTGCATAAAGGAAAACCATTTGATTTGATTTGACTTTGAAAAGATGAATGCATGATTTCAAATGACATAAAATATTTAACTTGATTGAAAAATAATAAATAAGTATAAACATATGATTTCATTTAATTAAATTAATTCCTAAGAGCAATCATATCAAATAAAATCATTTAAGATAAACCAAAGCTTCTTTAATGTCATTTTTAATTTCATGTTTTGATTTGATTTAACGATGTGAGAAGAGGTTTGCTAATTCTAATCCATTCCATATTTGTTACTTAATTTAGTTCAATGAAAAGTAATTAAGTTGATTTTTTGGGTTGATTAGGTTGTAATATGCATTAAATTCATCAATTAATCATTTCCTATGTTGTCTTAGCATAATTATCCCAATAATTATGAGCCAATATGATACACACATACATTGGAAATAGAATTAGCAATGATCCTAAGAAAGGAAAATGACCTACTACAATTGGCTCATAATTAATGGTTAATTAAGTTAAAAAACTTAATTAAGTACTCTTATAATTCCCCCACACATGTGGGTTAATTATAATTCCCTTAAATATCTTTAAGTTATTGAACACCTAACGATCTACCACAGATTTTATTAGTTAAGTTTTGATATAATTATGATTTCAATTTAATTAATCAAGTAAATTTAATTAGTTAATTAAGCCTTAATGAATTTGATTAATGAAATGAGCTTAAGGAAATAAATTCTGGAGGAGGCCTCAATCCCATTCCATAGGCTCATTCACTGTTGGATAGTGATTAACCACTTAATTAACTGACATTTTACTATTCATATAATTAATTATTAATTAATTAACCTAAGAGGGTAATTAAAGCTAAATTAGTCAAATTTCCTAATTAATCAAGCAATAAATCTTAAAAAATTATGAGAGGTAGAGGTCATCCCACTAAATTAGGCCACAAAGTTTGAGATTAATCACTTAAGTAATTAATGAATAATTAAGCTAATTAACTTTTCAATTAAACCTTAATTAAGCTCTAATTACTATTTAAAATCAATAAAGAATATTTTTAATAAATTTTCCTCTGAAATATCTTTAAAATGAGTATTTATTTATATTTTTATGATTTTTATATAATTAGTTATGATTTTAAGATATTTCAGCCATTAAAACACATTAATTAAGCCTAATTAGCCCTTAATCTGGTCAGCGCCACATGGTGAGCTGACGCGACATGCTTTCCACGTGGCATCGTGGGATTGGCTATTTAAGTTATTACCATAAATACTGAGTTAGTTGGCGGCGGGATGCATTTTCTCGTGCTCTGTGCCATCCAATATCGGACGGTCATGATTAATCCTATGGTGCCAAAGGATTAGGTTGGATAATTCTATCAGATTTAATCACAACGGTCCATTCCAATCACGCAGAATGAACGGTGCATGATTCACCATCTATTGATCGACGGAAGATGGACACCGTTTGCCTTCCTTCGATCGATTCAAGCTCACCCAAGCTCGGATCGATCTCAAATCGATCCAAAAACTTTGTAAGAAAAATTTGAAGGAATCCAACAGCCAAGATCATGCGAGATGAAAGTTTTCTTCAAAAAGCTCCAAGTATTTTTACTCTAAGCTCGGTTTCAATGGCATACCTCGCCGAAGCTCAAGATCAGTGCCAAATCTGATTGAGGAAGCTACGTCTAGTAGAGATGAGGC